>JAGPOW010002202.1:15902076-15923733 GCA_030014935.1 Caiman crocodilus | reverse complement strand
CAGGCCCTACAAGGAGAGACTGAAGGACCTGAACTTGTTCAGCCTCAGCAAGAGGAGGCTGAGGGGGGACCTGGTGGCTGCCTACAAGCTCATCAGGGGAGATCAACAGCAAATAGGCAGAAGTCTTTTCTCCCCAGCACCACCTATGGTGACAAGGAACAATGGTAACAAGCTGATGGAGAACAGGTTTAGGTTAGAGATGAGAAAGGAATTTTTTACAGTTAGGGTGGCCAAAATCTGGAACCAACTTCCCAGGGAAGTGGTCTTCACCCCTACCTTGGGCATATTCAAGAGGAGGTTGGATGATCACCTGCCTGGGGTCTTGTGAACCCAGCGTTCATTCCTTCCTGTGGGAGGGGGTCAGGCTAGATGATCTGTTCAGGTCCCTCCTGACCCTAGCTAGTATGAAACAACGCAAGTTAGCCTTGATTCTTCAGGATGAATCTCTCCTGTTTACAGTGCCAGCGTTGCTAGGTTGGCCATGTGCTATGACATCTCCACAACAGCCTACCTACACCTTAAGATTCTTGCTATGTGGCACTGAATCCAACTACACAGGCTACTGCTTATAAGTGTAATTACAGAGACTCCCTATGCCTGAAGTAGGGTGACTGCACCCGAAAACTTGCTAGGAACTTTTTTCCAACTACTCAGTTGGTCTAATAAAAGATATTGCATCTACTCAAAGAACCTTGCCTGCTTATGTCCTGAGACTAACACGGCTACAACCAAAAACCCAGCATTATAGAGCAGATGTGTTTTGCAAAACTTCCTTGGGGAATTTGTCAGAAACGTTAAAAATAGTGCAGGCTTCCAGGTCATGTTAGTGAACTAATATTTACTAACAAACCCGGAGGGAGACATAGCAACATGGCACAATTTCATGGTGACGGGCTTTCCTGAAGTCCTGCCATTTCTGGCTATCCCCAAGCTATGTTAACCATGCACGGATTACAGTTTATAGTGTGAAAACAATTATTCTGTGCGTACTCATAGTATGAATGTCAACAGGTGGTTGTCAGGGCACACGCTGTTTTTGTGCGAACGTTTTAATAGCACACTTAAGTAAAACAAAACACATTAATAAAGCTGCTGCAGGCACAAAATAATGTGGGCTCATACCTCGCATGCTGACGCACACAATAGCTGATACAACACATATAATGACAGCCAAGAGGAGGAGGAGGACCAGCAGGTAGGTGCGCAGGAGTCCTCCTCCGCTGCAGTTGAACCTCTCCTTGTGCACGGAGTACAGGACGAGAACGCTGACCCACCTGCGGGGACCCAGACCGCAGCACATCACAGCAGGGAAACAACAAAACAAACGCGGCGCTGCAAAGCAGGACCACTCACAAAGCACCCCGTTTAAGTATGACCTGCGTGCTGGGACATCTCTGAGGTGCCAGAGGCAAGCCAGAGGTGGTGGCCTGTGCAGTCTGCCTGGGGCCTGGCCTGGATGACACGCTGGGTGCAGCCCAGGCAACGGGACAGCTGCTGCTTTAGCGGGTCCTGGGGCCTGGCACCACCCGGGGCACTCAGGGAACTGTGTCCCTGTCCCGAGGGGGAGCAGCTACCGGCGCGAGGGACACGCCCGGCCCGGCCCGCAGCCACCGCCACCGCCGGGCGCAGGAAAAGCGCGGGCCCGCGCCGAGGCACGGCACTACGACCGTTTACGGCCACGGACCCCCGGGGGTAGTGGGGGGGCTCTTACCAGATGAGCCGCAGAAAGAGCTCGAAGGCTCCGGGAAACACGAAGTCGTCGCTGCCGATAGCCCAGCGCCGCCCGAACAGCACCAACCCCGGCATCGCGCGCGGCTCCGCGCCTCCGCCACTACCTGCGCTTCACCTGCCGCGCGTGACGTCACGGCGTCGTGACGCACGTGCGCGCCGGACAAGCCCGGCCAATAGTCTCGCGCGCTCCGCGAGCTCGGCGTCCGCGAAGAGTAGGGGGTGGCCCCGCCTCTGGGAGCATGCGCTCAACGCACAAGGTGGTGCCTGTCGAGGAGCATCGCCGGAAGCAGGCGGGCGCGCGGTGTGTGGTTTCCGGCCGCAAAGAAAGGCTGCAAACGTGCTTTTGAGAAATTGGCGTAATCTTTGACCAGGGAAAAAATATACACTCGAAAGTATTCGACCTGTCAACTTGGCCGATTTGCAGTCCCTGCAATTCGTTACTGTAGTCCCAGTTCCTTTTTCAAAGCTGATCTCGACACAATTAAAGGTTGTTAATGAATTAGACATGCTGAAGAGTTAGCACTTCATTAGAAACGTATATTTACTAGTAAAAATTAACATAATATCATGTGTGAAGTACATCGTGAATAAAGAGCCGAGATTAGGCGGGGATTATGGGGCAAAATCCTTTTTGGGCCACCCCAAGACCCAGCTCCATTAATGGGGAGCACTTCTGGATGGGTCTGAGCGGGGCAGTGCCCAACCCAAACTGGAACATGAAAAGCCTCCTTTGAGAGAGTCCCTCCGTGGTAAAGAGATGAGGTTTGGGGGTAATCCAAGCAGGATTGTCTGGAAATCCCAGCCCAACCTCAGCCGTTTACACTGCGCTGTTTATTGCTATGTGGCTGTCAGCTGACTGGCATAAGAAAAGCAAGCTTTGCATTGGGCAGCATCCTGCCCAGGCTCATTCAGGAGTGTGCCTCAGTCAGGAAGATGTGTGATTTTGGCTGACTCAAAGGGAGTTTTGCCCCCTAATCCCACTACGAAATAAACTCCTCATTTGGCACATCACATTTAGCATGCAGGCTTTGAGGGGTGGGTGTCAGGTACCAGGCTAGCAATCAACAACCAAGCATTGGGTTGAGCAGGGACCTGCCCAAACTTCCTCAGCAGAGTCCCCAGGTGACAGAGGTATGTTTTTGGGGTAACCAAACAAGGATTTTGCCCCATAATCCCAGCCCAAAATCAGTTCTTTATCCATAGGAACGTACAGTCTGGAGGACTGTCAGTTGGCTGGCTGGTACATAAAAACCTAGCTTCAGTTCAGGCAGCACCTTACCTAGGCTTCTTTGGGGGAGTCTCTCACTGGCAGATGTATGGCTTGGGGTAAGCACTAAAGGATTTTCACCTATAATACCAGCCCAAACACAGCTCCTCATTCAGGGCATTGTACACTGCACAGGTCTGGGGGTGGTCAGTTGGCAGGCTGGCATACGAAAACCAAGCTTCAGGTTGGGTACTGCCCCGCTCAGAATTTTTTGACTAAATCCTCAGGTGGTAGAGACGTATGGTATGGGGTGACCTGAAAAGGCCTGCTCCATAATCCCAACCTCATCTCAGGTCCTTATTCAGGACTCTGTACTTGATACATAATGCTATTTTATAAATCAACATACATTTTTGATGACATTCTAATTATTTTGCATGCCTGATTCATTACTAACAACCTTTAATTGTGTAAACATTAGCTTTGGAACAGGGAATAAGGAACCAACTTCAGCCTCATCACAAACAGACCAGGCTTATCTGGCACGTGGTAGTACTTCCTGCTATGCTAGAATAACAGCTCAGACTATTGTGCATTTTTCTTGGAGATGTGAACACAACTTCAGCTTTCTCATTTAACTACATACATAGCTATCATCATCACAGCAGAAACCCTTGCAAGACACAAAAAGAGTGAATACTAATACAGGATTTTCTCTGTTGCAAAGAACTCAGATCACAGAAGGTCGTATTTTTTCTTCTTTTTTAACACTAGGGATTTGTATTTGAAATAGTTGGGCTTAATCCCATAAATCCTGTCTGCACAGCAAACTGCTAACATTGCATGGCATCCCACAGCAACCTTGAAAGGCTCTCAAGGCATCCCAGTGTGCCATGGCACCCTGGTTAAGAACCATTAGTTTAGGTGCTCCTCCAGAAAAAGGAGTACAGAACCTTAATACAAGAACAAATATACAGTCTTCACCATTTCATAAAATGTTTATTGAGGATGGTAACACAGGATAAATCATGCAACAGCTCAGTAAAAAGGGAATCATTTAAAGAATATAAAGAATGGGAACTGGTGCTGCTGATTTTCAAACAGACTTATAAAAATCATACTAGTTGTCCAAAAGTGACACATCAAAACTCACTTGAAGCTGAACATGGACATTTCTTGTAATTTTTAAAAGTAAAATATGAAGTATTAATAAAAAAAAAATGTAGACCTTGCTTAAAATGATCACTTAGTTTCCTGAAGTTGAAAATTATCATCAATTTTTCAACCTTAAAGTTGCAATAGTAATTTTAATTAATACGTAGGGCTCTACATCCAAGATGTTTAACTGTATTTTCCAGAAGGAAGAACAGAACAAAAGTGTTTGCTTGTCTCTAAGCCATGAAATCATACCCTTACCTTCTATGACCTTTATTGCCACCAGATACTTTGCAATTGCCTTCAAGACATGAAAAAAAAGTAGATGGCACAAATTATGGTGGCCACAAGAGTGGATCTCTGATATCTTTCTAGTGTTAAAAAGGGTGTGTGGGGTGGGGACGACAATCTAGCAGCTAACGGGAGGAAAAGAACCCATTTAGCAAACCATGATTGCCAATTTTAACGGCACTGACACTTTTCATGAAGAACTCCATGTCAGCAGATGGCACAGCATACTGGGAACCACAACTTCACATCAAATACTGGTGGGTTCATATGTGACAGATATTTGCCTTTCATAAAAATAAATATAGTGGAATGAAAACTGAATCAAAGGGAAAGAGCTATACCATCCATCAGGCAGTACACATTTATTTGTGTGCATTAAGTGTCAATCAAATCTCAGAGAATCCTTGAAAATAAAAAAAAAAAAAGTTTGCACTTATTCCTGGTCATAAACAACCTCACAAAAATCTCACTTTTGGAACTATTCCAATTGAAACTACACGCTGAATTTATTAATACAGTATAAGTTTCTTTATGTAAAAAATCTTTATACATAGTAATAAAAAAAGGTCAAGGCAAGATGCATCAAACAGAAATCCGCTGGTTGTTCTTTCTCTGTTTTTAGAGCTGCTGATGGCCACCTGTGCTAGGAAGTTGCTTCTGATTTTCTGTCTCAAGCATCTTTGCCTTTGCTTGTGGTAAGGATTGTTCTGTCCAAGCATCCGGAAGAACAGATGCTGGTGATGATTTTTGGCACTTACGCTGGCAAGCTGAGCTTCTTTCCCTTGAGTACTGGGGGGTAGGGAGAAGAGATAGAAAAATATAGAAGTTAGTAATACACAAAAGATACATGTAGGAAACTAGAGTTGTGAATTATCTGATACGTTTTGCTCCTTCAGAAAAATTGCTGTTAAAAGAAAGGGTCTGTAATCAGGTCCTCAACTCTCATCTCTATGCCAATAAAATTCTCTTCAAGCTGAGAGGAAGAGAAGTTGTTCACCACTGCCCTCTTGCGTGCACAAGGGAACTCTTGTAACATGCATTTTGCCTGGTGAGCATATGTTAACACCAGTAATTCCATTATAAGTGTAACCAACATAGCATTCACAACCCCACAGCCTTATGGTGCTACAATGGGAGGAGGGAGGGAAAGACAACCATGAGAAAGGGGCAGACCAGTTAATAGCTCTGTAGGGCTGCTGACTTCTAGAATTCAGATAAAGTAGCCACTAAATCCTATTTTTTGGTGGAGGTTCACTCTCTACTCAAAAACAAACATACTTCTTTGGACCAGAACTAGAACTTTTGACAACTGTACACCAACTTCAGTCTACGTCAATAAAATTCTCTTTAGGCATACAAGACAGATTATATAAGACAACATGTGCGGCCAGAAAAGAATGGGTACCCTGGCTGTTCCAAGGAAAAGGTGTACTGTGAATATACTGGACCTTATTAGTTTTAAATACAGCATAGGCTCCTGATGATTATACTTACCACAGTTCTACTCATACTAGAACTCAGTCAATTTACATGACAAACTACCAAAGCAGTATTAATAAGTTTAACATGTCTATACTGATGATGCAAGAGAAAGAGCTAGTTTTGTTATGCCTGACACCCACAGAGTAAGCAGTGTCATCCTAAAGTGAGAATTACTTACCTTTTGTAACATACAAATAGAAGAAGTCACAGTAAAGAATGGTCTGGACTACACCAGCAACAACAGCTATGAGGTCAAAGAAACCCTCAAAATAATAGCGCCAAATCCAATTGATTAAGTACAAGGCACGGTAGAGACCCAGGAAGAAAAGATAGTGAGTAGTGATGGTCTCTGCTTCTCCAGTTTTGCTGATCATGAAAAGCTGGGGGAGGATAGCAACTGATTCGAGATAGATGGAGAAGGTCCACAAAATCTGAAAGGAGAGAGAAACAAGCCTGTTTAGTGGCCCTGTTGGTAATCCATTCTCAGATGCACAAGAAAGGGAGACACTTAGCTTGACTTATCACTTTCTCAACAGATACCTGCTCTGAAGAGTCTCGCATTTCCACAGTTCTAGACAAATTTTTCAGTCAAGACAAATGGAAAACTGCAAATCAGCTCTAGTTAGCCAGCAGCAGCAGCCGCTGATGGCCTGGGTCATTCCTGATTACCTGTTCAGTTAGGAATTGGTGGCACTCACTTAAGGCTCTGGTTTGCATCAAGTCAGAAGCTTAACTACCATTAATTTCAACTACTGCAAGATCAGCAGAGGTGCACTGATATATCGGTCCATATCATATACTATCACCAATAAAAGGAAAATTGATGTTATTGGCAGTCAGCTTTTTTCAGCTGATGTGGCTGATAAAGTCACCAATAAATGCTGTATGTATGCACACAGCCACAGCATGCACATGGCCAAGGGTGTCACCCAGCAGCTTGGAGAACAGCATCCAGCTAATAAGTCTGTGGGGGATGGAAAGAGTGTGGAAGGGGCAGATAAAGGCCTGGTGGTAAGGGAGGAAGTAGGGCTTGGGCAGGCACTGCCCAGCTGGAGTGGAGTGATGCATGGGATGGAGGCAGTGCTCATCCAGGGCCATGGGGGGGAGGGAGGGGCAGCTCCCATCACTGTGCACACTTCCAGGGGAGGCATGGGGGGGGTGCCCCCAGGATCTGTGCATATGGTGGGCTGCCACTATGGGCTGGGGCTGCTCCGGCCTCTTCCCGGCAGCTGTGCTTGGGCTGAGTGGGCAGCAATACTGGGAAGGGGGGGCTACAGTGAATTTTGGGGTGGCTCTAGCCCCCTGCATAGACCCCCCTCTGAGCGCCGCGGCTGCCTACCCTTATCCAGCCTGAGCACAGCCTTCAGGAAGAGCCTGGAGCCGCTCCGGTCCCAAGCCCACAGCAGGCAGCCTGCCCTCACCCTGTGCAAATCCAGGGGGTACATGCCCCCCCATGCCTCCCCTGGGGGTGCATGCAGCAGTGCAAGTCACCCTTGCCCTTCTCCACATCCCTCAGACAAGCCACAGCTCTGCGCTGCACCCTGCTCTCTCCTGGCTAGGCAGTCCCTCCCACTGCCCCACTCCCTCCCTCCCTCACCGTGGACACCTCAGTCTTTAATCAGTGCACCCCTAAAGATCAGGCCTAATTACTAAAGAGCAGGAAGAACATCTTCAGTTTACCAGTTGTGGTTTCTTATCTACTTTGGTTGAAAATGTCTTTTTTCCCCAATTAATCACATGAATTTTCCAGATAAAAGCAAAATGGAAATAATGCCCCGATTAAAGTTTTACAGTAGGCAATCTTCTCTTTTTTTAAAGCTGCCTAGCATTTTAAATCTTATTCTGATTTGAGATTGAGATCAATTTTGTTTAGTTTACGATTCATTTTTTTTAAAAACAAAAAGTTACCAAACTTTCCAATATTTAGCAAGCTTCCTGTTCACCCCATAGAAAATACACACATGAAGGCGTTTGGTAGTACAGGACTGCACTGAAATATGGAGGTTCCTTACATTCACATTCAGTCCTAATAAACTATTTTAAAGTTATTATCTTTCTGATGTGATTAAAAAATTCCTGCATGTACATCAGATGCTAGTAATACAATTCAAAATTTCTGCAATTCCTTTTGATTTCACCAGATGGCACCCAATACTTGCCAACAGCCACAATGGCAAGTTTAAAAAGGCCCAGAAGACATCATGAAGGAAATGATATTGCTAGGTTAACATTGCAACCACCACTATGCATTAGGAACATGGTATCCTTCTGTACACTAAAAGAATTAAATGGCATCTGGTTTTAGTGTCCCAACTGATTAACAGACCTTGAACTGCCTTTTTTTTTTTTTTTAAGCACACATTAAAATTCTCTCTTAGGTCCAGACTGTGTGCATTAGAAGTATGGGTTGAAGTCTACATCTAACAGATCTACCTATTCTAAAAACAGACTTTTAGAAGTATTTCTTATTCCAAATATGCCCTAATTTTTTTTTCCACAATCCAAACATTTCTAGCAAGTTAAAATATATTTTAAATAAAGCTGCATAGTTACAGAAAACTAACAGACCACCTGAAGAGTACTGGGGATGAACACCTGCACATTCAACTAACCTCTAGAGGAGAGAAGTCATGATTGACAAGAAATGAGAGTCCACCAACAGGGACCACTAGAAACTCCACTCGGAATGTATCATGGTTTCCATCATAGGTAGCCTTAAATTTCATGTAGATCAGGTACACAGTGGCATACGAGCAACCAATGTAGATGAGCTAAAGGACAAAAGCAAAATACATTATTAGGTCATCCTCTCTTTTGTGTACAACCCCTTCCCCCTGCCCCTTAAAACTGTGTCTTTCTGGCCATCTAAAACTCTAAAAGCGCACACAAAGCAAACAGATGATATGGGATTTTAATCCTTTCAGAAGAGCACTAATTCCAAAGCTACTTACACATATACTTTTAAAATCTAAGTAATGATTGTAGTCATTACATTGCCACTTCTGTAGTGCAGGTTGCAAGGCAATTTGTATTGTAACCTTCTATTTTCATGGAAAACATAGCCCTAAAAGTGAAATGTGAATTCATACCTTGCCTCTGGCCAAGAGTAAAAAGGAAGAATTGACACAAAACCTTACAGGGTAAGGAGTGGAGCAGGGACAGAGAATGAGGGTAGGGAGAGAAGTAGTTCCCCCTATAGCAGCCTTCAGCTACCTGAAAGGGGTGCTCCAAAGAGGATGGAGCTGGACTGTTCTCAGTGATGGCAGACCATAGAACAAGGAGCAATGGTTTCAAGTTGCAGCAAGGAAAATTTGGGTTAGATACGAGAAAAAAAATGCTCTCATTAGCAGGGTGGTAAAACACTGGAACAGGTTACCCAGAGAGGCTGTAGACTCTCCATCTTTGGAGGTTTTTAAGACCTGGCTAAAGAAAAGCATTGGCTGCGAGGATCCTGCTTTAGGAGGAAGTTAGGCTAGATGACCTCCTGAGGTCCTTTCCAACCCTTCTTTTCTATGATTCTATTGAAGAAAAAGAGATGAAGGAAGGAAGAACCCAAACCCTAGCCAAATATTTAACTTGTATCTATGCATAATCCATTCATACTGCATCCTTTGGGACTTTTTTCAAATATTTTCAACTGTATTTTTCAAATGCATACTGCAGCATAGGATAGCAGACAAACTTAGGTATGGTCTTTATGACATATTCAGTCTTTTAACAAACTATACTTACTCCATGGTTCCAAACTAAGATTTTAAAAGCTCAAGATATTGATGCCATACACGTCTCAAAGGTTTGGGTTTTTTTTAAAAAAACCACCACCAAAACAAATTGGGTACATCGCTAGATGCCCTGATCTGACAAAAACTATTTTTAATTCCGTCAGTGACATAATCTTAATAATGCTTTGAATTTGTATAGCATTTTATAGGTGTTAGATCTCATACCAGTCTGTGTGAGGGAGATAAATAACCCTAATTTTACAGATGAGGAAACTAAGAATCAGAAATATTAAATGACTTACAAAAGTCACAATCTGAATCAACCCAAAATGAGAACCTAGATTAAAGTCTAATTCAGTAGACTACTACATTACCTCCAAAACTAGTCATTTAATCTGCCCAAATCAATATTTGTAAATATTAAATATTCCAAACCAATTAGTAGTGTTTTCTAGCTCCCTATGATAGAGTTGATCGAAGGTCAGATCACTGTGGTTGCATGTAATTTTGATTACCAGCCAGGTAAGAGCATTTGCTGCAAGACAGCAAAAAACAAAAACAGAAAACAAAATGTGCAAAGTATTAAAAAGATTAAAAAACCCAAAGGATTACCATACAAATTCTTCAAGGATATTCAAGTGAGCTGAATGGGAAGGGTTATACTCAGATCCTAATCAAATGATGAGCTTATAATACAAAATGTAGTCCTAAAAACCATTCCATGTAAAATTAAGATATTCTGAATTGCTTCATTACAGCATCACAGGTAGCTGGCAACAATCCTGTGCCTTGCATTTATTTTATTCCTATAAACAGAACTTTTGCTGTATGTTCTAAAAGTCAGTGAAACACAGTTAGATTAGCTAATATCACTTTTCTACAAGACTTGGTAGAATCCTGGCCCCACTGATATCAATAGGCATTTTGCTAATGACTTTAAAAAGATCAGAATTCCATTTAGTTTAGAGAGCTGCAAGATTTCAGCTAGTTGACAACCATATTCATATAGTAATTTATTTTTTTTGCTTATCACTGGATAGATCCGAGCCACATTCCTAGACATATGCACTGAACACAAAGAATTTTGTATTTGTTGAATCTTTTCATGTTTAAGGATACTAGAGAACCCATGACTCAAGGAAATTGCATCTAGTACTGCTGTACACTATTGAAAAGCCAACACTGTCTTGTTCAATGGTTTGGGACTATCAGATGGTCATTATTTTACTAAGGTAGCACTGGATTCAAGGAGAGGGTCAACTCTTTTGTGGAAGAAAATGTTCACGTGTATGAGTATAATTGTATAAACGTTGTGTGTTTAATTCTCCACATCCTTTCTTTTGCTAGCTATTGCAGGAATTTGCCCTAGAGATCAAGCAGAGAACCATGACCCTGAATTATGACCAATAGATAAACAGAACAGAAACAGAAAACTAGCAAGAGCCACTCCCTAATTGAGTTCAATATTTAAACAGTTGGACTCAAGCTCTTTAGCACTACCCACGAATAACGTGGCAACAGGGTGAACAGCTTGTTTCAAGAATACTTCACTTAATCCATGGTTTTTCACATTAATATAAAACTTAATTCACTGATTTAATATAATCACACATATGTTTGATTGCTCCAGGCAGGCTTATAGGACCTAAAATATTGTTACAACATTGCTCTTCTGTTATTAGTTGCTTCTGAACTTCTAGTAACTATCACCAAGAATAGGGTTACGTGATCTTTTGACCCTAACACTGCAACACTCCTGGAAGAGGAAAGTGGACTTGAGACATTTAAATTCATTGTATTTTGGTGCTGCAAATTCTCTAAGTATTTTTCTTCCATACCCTACTGCTGTGTTAAATTCAATGTAGAAAAGAAGCTATGTCAAAAAAGAAAGTGGAAATAAAAAAAAAAGAAAAAGAAAAACAGAACCAATAACATTAAAGGCACAGTCAATAAAAGAGACATGGAAGTTGAGGAAATATATTTAGCAGTGCTTGGTTTCTGGGGCCAGTTCCTGAGAACTTCTTGGGCCGACTTGGATGGGTCATTCATTTTTAGACTTGCATAAAGGCTTTTTCTGTTTTGTAATATCTGATGTTGTTAAGTTATTATGAACTAAGGGCACCCATACACATGATGGAGCTCTGCTCTAATGCATGCTAATTAGCATGCAGGGGAGCAGACTTGATCTAGTCTGCTGCGAGTCTGCTGAAGCATGCCGATTAGTTGGAATAAGCTTTAGTTAAAGCACCCCTACTGCCATTTTGAAGCGCAGGACACCAAATATATGTGATCCTGCTGGCACTTTAATTAGCACCTCTGAGAGCCACTCTAAGTAAAGCACCCCCCATTCCATTCCACCCCAGAGTATGTGTATAGATGCCCTAAATGTCCTATATTTATACCCTAGATGCAACACTTGATCTTAGCCCACGAGAGGCTGAGAAGCAATACAGTTTATTACATAGCTTTTAAACAAATCACGTTTTTCAGCTTTCTTTTTAAATACTGTACTTATGGCAGCATTTACTTTGGATGTAAAAAGCAGTTTTTAGAGATCTGTGGTAGTGAAAGTATATTTCTACTTCAGTGAAGACTTCCACATGCCTTATCTGAAGTGCTCTAGTCCTTTACTCAAGTGGATAATATGCTGGACCACCATCCACCCCAGAAAAGCTTTTGTTAATGAAATTATGAACTATGCGTGCAACAAAAATGACTAGCTTTTCTCACTTATTCAGTATACTCTACCTTCATAGATGTGTTATACAATGAAATGAATGAAGTGAAGAGATCCAGATAACGAGTGGTGAAGACCAGTGCAAAGAGAAGCTGGCTTTTCCCAGAAATACCTAAAGCAATAAAGGAAATAATTATTATACAAAAAATTTAAAAAAAAAAAAAGAAAAAGAAAAGATGATGTTCTTCAAAGCATTTGGGGACAAGGGTGAGAGTAAATCCTTATTTCCAGCTGGGTTGACTACACAATTAGGACAAAGACTGGAGCTCCCAGAACTAAGTACAAGCATCACAAGTTTGCCCATCTTGGTGATATCAAAACTAAGATGCGAAAGGCACCACTGATCTATGTAATGAATAAGCGCTCATATTATGTAAGATTTGGATAAAAGTTATTAGAAGTCATTCACTGACAGTTCACAGGTCATGGTTTTAAAGATCATGGCATCTCTTCTGTATCATCACTACTAGTCTCTGCAAAGTAAGGCTCAATTACATTAGCAAACATTAGCTTTGTATTGTACTGAAGCATGTGACAACTCTGTCACATTATCTATTGCTGAATAGCTCAAAAGGTGTGAAGACAGAATTTGTGAACAGCATATACTGCTATTGCAGTGATAAGAGGAAAGATAATTAACAACAACTGCTTAGCCACTTGAAAGCTATTAAAGATACTGTAATGCATTGCAATTATAAAATCAATTTGCCCACCCATAACAAAACAAATAAATCCTATGCAACTGTCAAAGCATGCTTATTAACACAGAGGATAAGATTTAAAAGGCCTCAGTGACATACAGCCTGAATCCACTTTTCAAAAGTAACTTGGAAAATCAGACTTTGGGGACTAAGGTTCTGACCCTGCAAAGACTTGTGTGCACACTTAACTTTGACATCAATAGGACTACACTCAGTGCCTGAAGTTAAGATAACTTTTGCCTTGATCTTGCAAAAGCTTAAAATCACTCAAGCATTCCTGAAAACTGCCTGCAACTTATTACTTGTTATTACTGTTCTGAGCTGGTACTTCAGTGAAAACAATGGCATCCCTATTCAACACTTTTCTTGACATGCACGTATTCTCATTGCCCAACTGTTTTAGGCAAAAGTAATCCCCTCCCAGCCATTTTAGTTGAACATGTTCAACATTGTTCAAAGTCAGAGGGAAGAAGAAAGTATATCCAGCATTTGCAAAATTATCCTATTTTATAGGAAGGTAAGACCAAATGCTACAAATTCCTACTCCTCATAACTGAGGTCCACTGACTCATTTCTTTGGTAAGGACTTTTACTAGCCAGACCATGAACAAAAAGAATCATTTGTGATGCTTAAACTCCTTTAATGCTGGCTGAAGAGTAATTGAGATGGAGTCTCCACAAAATCATGAATTACACCTAAAGGGAGTGTGCCGATATGTATAGCACTGTATTACTGGAGGGGCTCAACGGACAGAACCCTAAAAATAGTGTAACTGTAGTAATTGGCAATTTATTAAACACTTGATTTACTAATTTCATGTGAGATAAATGTTTATCATAAACTTAATTCTAACAAACTGCCAATCCCATAAAGCTCAGCATAGGAGAGGAAAAAAAAGCCACAAATCTTCATTTATGCCAATGGGCAGACATGGTAGAGCTTGTTTATCTTTTTAAGCTGGAATTTTCCAAAGTTACTTCACAGAAAATAACTAATGTGCGTCTTGAGAGAAAGCCACGTTTTGAGGGTAAATTGCAAGGAAAATACCATTTCAGCGCTACAAACCCTGGAGAAGTTTCTGATCACAAGCTCTCACACCAAGAAGCTCTCAATATGTTGGAAGACAGTGGAGTTGAACAGGCATAGCAAAGGCAAGGACTATACTATACAACCATAACTAATCATTTAGCACTAGTCAGAACAGACATAGCAAGACTCTCTCTGAATATATGAAATCAATGCTATATAGCCATGCCTATATATTGAAGCGTACTGCAATCTGAATTCGATATACTTGGAAAGTTACACCAAGGAAATTAAAATATGGCATTAGAATCTACCAATCTATTAGAATCTATCAATTCCCAAAAAGAAAGATTTTACATTTACAGACTTCCATAAGCTATTTACACTGAATTTTGAACCTTTCCCAGAACAAAGGGCGCATTGCACTGTTAAACCAAATCTAAGACTAGGGAGAACAAGATGAGCAGGATCTTTGTAGGCCAGAATTGGAGAGAGAGAGAGATAGGGTCAATGACTGCAAGTGACCCAGGCTACAGGTTAATCCAAAAGTTGGGAAATATCAACATCTGTCACCCAGTGGTGCTAGCCATAGACCCTTAGGGCCAGCTGTCAATGAATGACAGCACAACTACCCCCTGCAGCTCCCAAAAATGGAAGAGATATTCTTGAGCAACAAAAACTCTCGTGTGCCTGGGGCACAAGTCTCCAATGTTCCACCTCACCCACGAAAAGCTCTTCAGGCTTGCACTCCCTAATGCTGCCAAAAAGCAACAGTGATAAATTGCTGCACTTAAGGCCTTCACCAAGTCCCACAGCCAAGAACAGCAGTTACAATTCACTGGTTTTTGGTTGGTTTCATTTTGCTGTTGCCGCTCACAAAAATCTAAGTGATGATGTGGCTCAAGTGCTCTGCTTACAGAGTAAGGGACGAAAACCTTATACCGATTACCATTCCCAACTCAAACCACAATTCAGCCATCAGGAATAAAAACTCAAATTTTCACCTTAAGAAAAGGGGGGAAAAAAAGTATTACAGAAGAATTGATGGCTCAACCCCCCCAAATCACTAAGGAAACTTCCTATTGACCACTGTTAAGTGGTAGCTCAGGCCCTAAAATGGGCACTGAAAATATTTTCAATATGTAACTAGTATCTTAT
The DNA here is from genome assembly GCA_030014935.1 of Caiman crocodilus. Classification (NCBI taxonomy): domain Eukaryota; kingdom Metazoa; phylum Chordata; order Crocodylia; family Alligatoridae; genus Caiman; species Caiman crocodilus. The sequence continues at coordinate 15,908,522 of JAGPOW010002202.1, read as the reverse complement.
GCATCCTCATGCAATTCAGACCAGCCACCCACACCTGACACTGAACACATACCCCAGAGCCACACTGTAGGTAGGCTTCAAGCTGGGGTCAGACAAGACTGTATCCAAAAAATAAAAACAAACCCCCAAACTTTCTAAAATAGCATTTTCTGCAAAAAAAACCATTTGCCTTTTCCTTGCACACTAGCTAGTCTTAGCAACAGTAACAATGACAAGTGTGAGATCTTTAGCATAGCACGAGCTGCCCCATGGCACATACTGACTCCAGCACAAACAATACAATGAAAGATAATATTAAAAAGAAACAAAAAAAAGCTTCATGTTCTTTTACCCTGATCATTTAGTGTATTCAGCACATAACTCAACAGCCTTTGCAACTACAGGTCATCTTTAGCATGCAGCAAGGAATACTGGGAGAAGAGCAAATCAATTTTCAAGCAGTAATTTCCAGAACAAATGACCTAATTTGATTTAAAATGGATTAGAGAACACAATCCGCATAAAACAGTTCTTGGAAGCACATGATTTTACAAGTTATATTGACTTCCATGTCACAAAGAGTATTTTTATAAAGGAATTCAATAGCTAGCAGCAGCATTTTGCTTGATTCCTAGTAATCATTTCTGAGTTGGTGTTTGGAGTAGCTAATGTTTTTCTAAGACACTAATTTGGATGCTAATAACCAATTTTTTTCTTTTCCCTCCTCCCTGCCATAGTTCTGAAGAAGCCATACAATTTCAATTTGTTATCTCCTACTTTCACCTTCCAACAATCCAGTGCCCTACCAGAACAATGGAAGCCAGGATTACTCAAAACACTATTAACAGTCACCATTCCTCATAGATTTGTAAGCACTCATTACTCCTTCCTGATTACATAAGCCACCTCTCTTAGTATGCCAAATGGTTCAAACAGCCACTCCCCCTCCTTTCCTTATGTGGCTCCCAGGCTGTCTCCCCGTTTCCAGCTGCTTTTACACAGCCCCACGCTCCTCTTGGAACAACAACCCTGGACTTATGCAGAAGCCACTGGAAAAGAAGAGTCAGCACCAGGACGCTTGCCAGCTCTGCATGGACCCGGGATAACAGTTTGGGAATCACTCATTCATTTAGGTTTGGAACAATTAAGCTTCTTCTACACTGGGAGGAAATCACCAGTTCAATCAGCGCTTCATTTGTTCACACTCTTACTTAGTCTGAGGAAACTGTAAAGCATATGCATGTTTGAGGTTAAATTACAAAATGCTTTAACAAACAAGCTTGGTAAGCAATCATATACTGACCTCAAATGACAAGTATTTAGCAGCAACTGATGTGTTTCAGGAACAGCTTTATTAACCTTTTTACGCAAATATATCTGTATAGAATGTTTTTCTTTAAAAAAAACCCATGGGCTCAGCCATCTGTCACAGGGAAAAGGAAGGAACCTCAGAAGAGACACCCCCACCAGCTCTCTGAAAGCCAAGCTGCTTCTGCTCAGCATCTGAGCCTTCAGGATCTGAATTTCCTTTTTCCTCACAGTGGCAAAGATCTTTTGGGGGCAATGTCTTTTATTGGATCAACCACCCAATTGCCTCTTGCATAATTCCTGGGCCATCACAGCTATAGCATTGCTTCTTTTCCTCAGGCTCCTTTGACCTTTCTTGTCAAGCAAGATCAAGAAATAAGCCCAAGGAAAAAAATTACCAACTCCCAGATACTTGTTTAGAGGACAGAGTAAAGCTAAATTTTTTCAGCAGAGGAAATTTGGAGGGAGGGAGGGGGCTTGGCTCGGCTTCAATTACTCTGCCTTTAGTTTCTTTTAACACAGCAGCTGAGAACGGGAGAAGTGTGGGCCTTCTCACATGAGGGCTTTCAACTCATAGTGCTGGAAAAACAATAAGGCAGAAGTTACTTCTGGAGTAGGTATTAACTTCTAATTCTGTGGCAAAGAGACAGGCTTATTTGAAATGAACCCTGAGACTCTTAAGGAAGCCGCTTTGGGGAGCTAGGCCCAGGCTGGTCATTAGCACTTCAGAGGGTAAGACAGTACGCTCCGATGCTGTAGGTCTGCTGGAGTAATTACGGAGCCTGCGTTCAAAGGAAGCCAGGTAGGAAGGATAGTGAAGCAAGGAACTGAGCGTGACTCTCCTGAACCCTGGCTAGCATCCCAATTGTCCCCGTCACCTTTCTCCAGGCCGCAAACATCTACAGACGTGCGGGTCCTGGGCTACCACTGCGCCTGCGAACAAGGCCCGCTCACACCCGCCTCACGCCAGCTCTGAAGGGCAGCGCTGAGCTCCACAGCCCTGCTCCTGCCAACGAGAAGCGCCCGTGCCCACCTCGCAGTCCCCGCACCCCGCTGGCCCCAGCCGCTGCCTCGACAGCGCGGGATGGACTCCGAGGCCTCCACGCTCGCCTGGGCCGACCCCGGTCTGCCTGGCACCCTCGGCCCCGATTTAAAGCGACTCCTGTGCTCGTGTGCCAGGCGCCTCCTCGCCGAGCCCCGCCGCCCCCCGCTGCCACGTCCACGCCCGGCTACCGCAAGCGGACGGGGCCTCGCCCCTGCCCCTACCCCGGCCCCGGCCCCAGCCCCGGCCCCGCACGCACCGGCGCAGGAGCGGGTCTTCCAGATCTTGAGCAGCAGGATGATGATAGCCGCCAAGTGGGACAGGTCCCCGGTGAGGCGGAAGATGTTCATGGCGGCAGCGGGCCGGGGCCGGGGACCGAAGATGGCGAGAGCTCAGCGACGTGGCCCGGGGACGTGGCCAGACAGCCAGCGAGCCCGCTGCACGCCGGGAGCCGGGCCGGGCCGGCCCCGCCCCCGGGGAGGAGCGCCCGCCGGCGGGAGGAGGGCTTCGCCCCGCGCCGGGATGATGTTGCGTGGACGTGGGGTTAGGGCTTGCGTGTGGTCGGGCGGCCGCGGGGGCTGCACCGTCCTTTGAGGCCGGGCCCGGCACGTCCGCTCCGCCGAATCGACTACGGGTTGCCCTGCTCTCCGCAGCAGGCGGGTCCTGCGAGACGCAGAGCTCGACCTCGCCTAAAGGGACCCCACGTTACAGCGTAACAAGCAGGGATACCTCCCAGAACCCCAGGCCCATTTCTGCCACGTTTACAGGCCCGTTTTGGTACTCGCCAACAGCGGACACTTCACACAAGCACAGGCACGATCATAGGGACGTGGGGACGACGGGTGACGTGTACGGGGTGCTGCTCGCCACCCTGCCGCCAACACCACCAGCAGTGTCTGCAGGTGGTCCGCGATCTCCATGGGCCGCCGCCAACGCTCAAGGAGCACGGTTCTTGAGGAAACTCCATATACCTGGGTCCAAGAAGGCAGTTTTCCTTGCGTGTTCCCAGGGATCACTGCTTTTCCGGCGTGGTTTAGTATCTGCGAAGATGTCAGGGTTAAAGCCCACTTACGGAAACAGGAGGCTCCCCGCTAGCTTGCTCCTGCGGCCCTTTGGCTGAGGGCAGGCGACACTTGGGGGCATCCAAACCCGACGCCAGCAGGCTTGGGCCTGCACATAGGATGCTGGACAAAAGACTTTTGAAATATCTGAAGCCCCTGGTGGGGGTGGAGGATGTTTGCCAGTGGTCAGGCCACTTATGGTTCTGGACTGATTCACGGATTTGGACTTGATTTAGCTTCGAACACAAAAAATTATTTAAAAAAAAAATCCACACAGCAGACTCTATTTTGGTGTGCGTCACTCCCACAGTGCATCACACAAAGCAGCTGACTGCGGGCTTCTACCACACCGATTGCATAAGAGTGAATTTATCTTGCATATAACCAATTTTTGGTATAAAAACAGTCATAGCATAAGAGCAAATTTGCACATACAAAACCCACATACGGCGAGGGAAACCTGTATCTGCTATTGCAGGGGCCTTGGATATTACTAGTGCCTTAGTTGCTGTTAGTCTTTGTGTGCGTCTACATGTTCATTAATGTGCTGTAGTTACAGGAGTGTAAGTTGTAGCCGTGTTGGTCTAAGGACATAGGCAGACAAGGTGCCTTGGGTGAATCTGATATCTTTTATTAGACCAACGAAAATGGTTAATGCTACTGCACCTCTCGCCTGGCATGCTACTGTTCAATGTTATTAGGCTGCGGTGCAGTTAGCGTCTCTGTAGATGCACCCTCTGAGGTATAGAGTTTGGCTTCCTGAAAACTGTAATGCTTTCATCTCAATGTGATGGTATCCAAGTGATGGCCTCAGCTGGTCCTTTTTGTATTCAAACTACACTTTGTCTATTGCTCACTGATTTATTTGGGGTCTCCATGGCAATGAAGGGAGGTTAACTAAAAAACCAAGATAAATACTCTGTCCCCAGAAGGGACATCACACTTGCAACCTATGCAATGTCAGGGATGAGATACAGGACATTCAGCCTTTCTGTCAGGTAACCTAAAGGGGAATCACCATCAGCTGAATGGCTGTTTAAACCATCTCCGCTATAGGCCAAATGTTCAACATGACAGAGTTGGGAAAATAATTCACAATAAGTAACAGTGGTTGTTTTTTTCTATGCCAGGTGTCCATGCTGATTATCATACTTATTTGCTTGTAAATCTTTATGAATAATTGTAGTTCATTCACTAACAGCTTGTTGTAAGTCTTCAAAATTCAGTCTGACATCACATGGTGAGATCTCAATTTTTGCAGGATCAGAATCAGGTTTTGTTGTGAATTACAGACTCTCTCTGAATATATGCAGTTGTGAATTACAGGCAACCCTGCTTAATACTATTTCACTTAGTGCTATTTCACTATAACACTCATTTTAAATTGATATCTGATTTCACTTAGCGCTCAGTGAGTTTTGTTATAACACTTGCAGTCACCACCTTGGATCATTACAAACATTTGCGGTTGCCATCTTGAGTAGTCAAATATTTTCAGTTCTGCTTAACACTCAGTTTTTCAGGAACCAATTAAGAGCACTAAGCAGGGGTTGCCTGTACCTGCAATTCTAACATTAAAGTAACTTCCTCAGTGTGGGAGACTGAAGTTAAATGAAACCAGACAGAATAGTGGGATCATAGATTACATTGTTTCTGTCTTTAGAAGAAACCACAAAAAGCATAACTTGCACTTTTTGTGATCATTTAGGCTTTTTATTAAATCTCTCTGTCCCCAGAAGGAATATCATACTTGCAACTAGTGCAATACCAAGAATGAGGGAAGGACATTCAGCTCCTCTGCCAGGTAACCTGTCAGGGAAATGGAAAAGACCTTTTGGGATGTTTAGGATCCTATCAATGCAGGACTGCTTCTGGCTCTAGGAACTCATGTAGACATTTCCATTGAAAATACTCGATAAACCCCAAGCATCAGTAAATTAAGCCTACAACATTATGGTGGTGGCCTTAGAAATACATACAGTGTAAGTATGCTCAAGTGTTTCTAGTGCCTTGCCCTTACTGAATCAGGTTATTCAAATTCTTGGCAAAGACTGGGTGAGTCATGTAAGAGGATATAGTAACTAGACAGTTGGATACCTTATATATGTAGGATTTCCTATGCTTAAAAAGAGGTCTTTTTAGGTAAATGAGATGAGTGTATGAGCATTCACACAATTTCTTAACAAGTTCATTCAAATATCCAAAAGCTGACTACAAATGTGATGTTCAGAACAACTGAGGCGGTTTACATCATGACTTGTGTTTGCCTTACTTCTTGAAGACAAAGCTGGGGGGTTGATTCTAGTTAAAAGGGGGCAAGGGGAGGAAAGCAATGAAGAACAATACCGTATTTACTCAAATATAAGGTAAGGGTATTATTCCCCCCAACCAGCAAGGGGAGAAAGGTCCCTCGTTTTATATTTGCATACAAAGTGGAACAGGTAGTTGCTGCAGTTCTGACTGTCCCTGAGCTTGGGTCAGAGCCATAGTCAGACCCACAGCAGCCTACAGCCCTGTGGCAAGGCATCTTTGGTACCTCTCACTTTAAGGCTTGAGAGCAGGCAGCAGGGCAGCCTGCAGGTGTGGGTTCGTGCTAATGAGGCAGTCACATGACTGCAGGAGAGCCCTGGGATAGGAGGACAGGGCTGAGCAACCTTTATTTTAGATCTAGGCACCTCAGAGTTGAGGTGGTATCTGCTGCTGACAGCTATAAGACCAACATTGGGCTGAGCTGGTGCTTGGAATACCTTTTGGTGGTAAGGGCAGGAGCTTGGGTGTGGTAGAAGGCTCCTAGGTATGACTTGAAGCTGTACCTTGCTGGGGAAGGATGGCTTGGTGGGACTGCCTTTGGCAGAGCAGTTCCCCAGAAATGCTAAGCCATTTGCCTTCCCAGTGAAAGGTGGGTAGGGGTGCCTTGTAACCCAAACAGGTGGGTGTAGAGTGGGGTTGTGAAGGTGATCTGAAGGGCTGCACCAAAGGGTGTGTTGAATGGGGCTACAGAAGTAGCCTGAATGGCAGCACACGGGCCAACCACCACAAGTATGCTGCTGCTTGCT
>JAGPOW010002202.1:15874356-15900785 GCA_030014935.1 Caiman crocodilus | reverse complement strand
TAATGGTACAACAAACTTCCTTTCTGTTTTGCTAACCTAGATAACTGTGTGAATCCCTCTGAATCCTGCAAATCCAGTCAACTTGGAATCCCCTCCCACTCCTCTATTCCTTAGCCTCATCTGTCACTTTGAATCGCTGCAGTTCAGAAATCAGTTAGGTTTGGTTGACATGAAAAGGTTGGAACCACCTCTGGCTCGCTGCCGGATATACATCCGGTAGTGTACGCTGCAGCAGCAGGCAACAGTCAAAGTAGAGATTAGCAAAGAGCAGAGCTGTACCTCTGACGGCATGGAGATAAGAAAGTGGCACGTGGTCAAACAGTAGATCTCACCTTGAGGTTCTGATTTGCGGTATTATCAAAATCAAATTGGAGAGGCATGGTAAAGTCAAGTTAGTTTTAACAAGAAAAACCCTGCCAGAGCTAGGACTGATAAAGCCATTACTGTCTTTACAAACCAAATGTCTATAAACCACTATTCCTTTGCAGCATAGGCATCTGCAAAAGTATATTAATGTTAGCTGAAAGAAGAATAAAGCTGACTAATAAATGTTGCTTGCAAAAACTGGCTAAAGTGCTAACAAATTAATGGCTTCAGAGGTACACTACATTTTTTTTTTTTTTTTTTTAATAACCTGCTCCTGCAATTGGGTCCAAGGGGCTGGATCTAATGATAAAACTAGTTTCTTGGCAACTTAACATTTTACTAAAATGGTAGGTAGTTTTAATTTTGATAGTATATGGTAAAGAAGGGAACATGGCATGTCGAAGCCTGTATCTTGTTTTGCGTATGTTCTCCAGAGCAATGGTTGAAGAGAGAGAGAGATGGAAACCCCCCTGCACATAGAACTGTCACATAATTGTAAAGCAAGTGTAAAATGTGAATTTAAATTTCAAAGCAGAGGCAGCAACTAATTTATGGCTTTCTGTAAACCAAAAAGGTTTTTCCCCATCCTCTCACTTGTTGCAATGAATTTGTAGCCCAAGGGTGCTGGCCTTGTGGTAGCTGTCAAATGGTACTGCAACCTTCTAACATAAATACAATCTCTGCCTACAAATCTCCCACACCCATGCATCAGGCCATTATCCCATTCTTTTTTTTTTCTTTTTTTCTTCCTCCACACTCCCCTGCCCCCCCACTCCACACATTCCCAATGATTTTTTTTTTTTCGGTTTAAAAAAAAAAAAAAAAATCTCAGCTCTATTCCTAACAACAGTCATAACTTGCAGGAACACTTCAGAACTGGTAAAAGTGCAATATTTTTATTTTTCACTGTCCATACTAAAAAAAAATAACACTGCTTAATATGGCCAGAATGTTGTGCCTCATATGAGGTGCTCCCTCCCTTCCTCTCTACCAGTGAGCATGCTTATAGCAAGCCTTGTGCTTGGAGAAGCCATCCCCATTCTCACATAGGGCCTTTCTAATAGGAAACTGTGTAGCCCAGTGAGTTGGCATCACTTCACCCTTAGGTCATATCTATACACTGCCCTGCTGAGCTAGGATCACATCTGTGTCCAAGCCCACCATTAGTTAAAAAACAAGACTTGGAGCAGTCCCAAACACGTGCCCGGATGCTGCTCTCAGTCTCTGGTTCTGGCAGGTACACTCGGGACTGTAAGCCAGTGGTTCTCAACCTTTTTTGTACCAGGGCCCATTTGTAAATATTGATGGCCAGTCCAACACAGTGCCCCTCACTCCCAACCCACTGTGCCCTGCTTCCAGACCCCTGTCCTGTGTATATGGCAGGGGGGACCCCAAGCAGCCCCTTGCAGGCTGGCAGTTCCAGCCTGCAAGGGAAAAGCCACAGTTTCCCACATTTTTCTTCTTTAAAGGAGAATCCATTTTTAAAGTGTGTTTGCAAGCCTTTCATATATTCTTGTGACTCACTTTTGGGTTGCGACTCACAGGTTAAGAAATGCTGCTCCAAGCCATTGATTGTGCCTATTTGCACAACATTTATAATCCTGAATGGGTCAAGAGTAAGTGGGGATTTGTCAGCAGCAATAGCAGGTTCAGAAGGGATGTGCTTTAGACGTGGCCTTTGCGCTTGCCTGCATAGTTCTGTTTCCTAATATCACTTTTTACTTAAGTGAAGTTTGGGAACAATCCTCCTTCCCTATGAGGTGAAAGCAATTCAGAGCCAGCACATCTTCCACACCACTAATCCTAACTAGGGGAAAGGGTCTACTTTCATTTATCATACTACCTCTAAAAATTCACTGGAAGGGTAAGTGAAATCTCCAAAGACAATTCTGTAGCATTGGTAGCTCGTCATGTGCTCTGACTGGCTAGCGATCCAGTCTGACAAGAAGGTGACCCAGCTGCATTCATCTATTTGTGTCTGTCTGAAGAATTCACAAGGGAATTTGCTTCTTGGTAAAGTTACTTGATGGAAATGGCAAGGTAGAGATGCACCTTATCGACTAGCTGAATCAGAGCTGCGTAAGCATTTGTGACCAAGAATTCAGTTCATCAGCTGCTTTCTGATGCCTCATCAGATGAAGTAAATTCTTGCTCATGAAAGGTTATGCATTTCCAGTTCAGCTGGTCTATAATGTGCATTTCTCCGCCTTCTGCCTGACATCAGACTGACACAGTTAGCTACTACTTTTTACTGGAAATTCTCATACACATCCTTTTTGGTCTCCTTCAGCTCTCAGTCCTGCTACAACTACAGTACCTTGGACCAATCCCACCCATTCCCATCCAAGTCTTGTTTTCTGGTTTTGGAACTGGTCCCGTTTTCAACAAGAACCCTGAATATAGGAAGGAAACTGGATGGAAAAGGCAAGGCTTCAAACAAAGAAACTCCAATGCCTTGCAAAGATTCAGCTTCTCTTCTTCTGTAGCCCCATTCAACACACCCTTTGGTGCAGCCCTTCAGATTACCTCTTGAGACCTAATGCTGCAGGCAATTGGTCAGACAAGAGAAGGTTAATAACTCCTGCTTCTCAGTGGTGATATTCACGTCCTTTGTCATGGCCTTATCTATGCTCTCACAACTTTTATTAGTTTGATCATCAAGGTTTACTCTAAAGCAGCTCCACTGCTTTGTTTCTGGGACTTAGTGCATGCAGGGCAGGAGCACATTGGGGGTGCAGGTTGCCAGCAGTACTCACATACCTGGTACAGCTGCAGTGTAAGCACACCCAAGTGATTTGCCCAAGATCATACAGGAAGCTTATGGTAGAGCAGGAACTGAACCCAGGTGTCCCAAGTCTCAGACAAGCACCCACACCATGCTTTCTCTTCCTTTGCTACATGTTTTCAACTCTATAATGCAATGAAAACTTAAAGAAATCCTACAATTTAACCTGGGTTAGTAAACTTTACACCTTCTCGATTAGCTTTTGCAACTCCTTTGTTCCTATGGGTTTACTGCTTGCATGCTTGCCTCTTCCAGTACTGCCCCACCTTCCCCATCTCTCTGTGGTAGGCTTGTTGTCACAGGGCAGCTGTGATGCCCCTGGTGGCATTACTGCTCCTACCTGGCTCAAACTCTAATGCCAGTCTCCCTGGATTACTTGCATGTCATGCCTTGTTCTTAATATAAATTGATTCGGGGAGGCTGCAAACAGGCCTTAGAGTGAGCCCTAATCCCAAATAAATTCCAACTGCGTCTCCTGAGACCCTGCTAACCTCGATCCAACCTTCAGGCTTGGTAGGTCCCTCTCAACCTAACTAGGCCTCTGAATGGCACCAAGAGCCTTAAGTACACATTGTGTGGCTTCTTCACCTCCCTTATATCACACCCCAAGCCTTGCAGATGTTGTCTTTGATCTTTGTCTTTATATCCTTACCCTGCTTTGGGCCTTAGTCTCCCTTGGCACTGTGGGACCCTTGGTCCCACATGCAGCCTCTCCTCCAGGCTCCTGGACCCTCTATTACAGCTTGGCCCATTCTGGGCTCATGTAGCCTCTAGCAGAGCGCCACCTTTCCATGCGCTCCGGGACCTTCTGGTCTGGGTCTCGGCCTTTTTCTAAGCTTCTGGGTGCCGCACTGGGGCCCAGTCTCAGTTTGAGGCTCCTGTGTACCAGTCCTCTAAAACAGGCTTTGAGCCTGCCCTGGCAGGAGTCAAGGCTAAACAACCAGGGTTACTCAAATAAACAAGAAGCATCCCTGCCCTCTGGCAAACACCTCTCCTCTCTATGGGTTTAACTTAAATAAAGGCTACTTGCCTTAAACCCAGTCTTTCTTAGCCCAGGGGACTTACCTCAGCTTCCAAACCTGCAGGGTTGTCCAGCAATATGCAGTTCCTCCAGGAGCCTTGCAGCCACGAGAACCCCACTTCTTGGCTGCTGAGGATAACTACCTGATGGGTGAAGGCTCTGGGCTTTTATATAACTGCAGCCTGGGCCCTCTCCTGGTCAAGCGAGTCCCTCATTAGCTTCCCTCTGCCGCCTACAGGCACACCGATCGCATAACACAGGCATTGCGTTAGGCTGGACCCGGCTTGCCCAGTGTCTTCACTTCAGTGGGGCTTTTCTGGTGCTTGTATCTAATAGATGATGATTGAATCAGCTATTAGACACAAGCATCAAAATACCGCACTGAAACGCACAATCTATACAGACGCTGAGGAGCTGTCGAATTAATGCACTGCCTTTTCCAGTAAAGTGCTGTTTCTTGGTTTTTTTTCACCTCTTTCAGCACCCATTAGGCCTTAAAACTTCACCTTGAGATGAGTACATATCACATCTTTCATTATGACACCCCCCCTACACCTTAATATGCAAGTTGTAACTGCGAAACTAAAAAGTAGCCTAGTAACTAATCTAAAAAAGAACAAACCAGAGGCCCGAAAGTTCTAAAAATATTTGCGTTTAACAGAAACTACTCCAAAGAGTGTACAAAAAAAAGGATATGACTGCTTATTAAAAGAAACTTCTATTGATGTAACCAGAAACAGAACTGTCTAGGTACTTTGACGTGTTTTCATTTGCTAAAGATATTGAAGTTCTCAGTGAAGCTACTTTAAGGTACGTACTTTTCATAACAGAGTTGAACTGAAAGCGCTAACTGTTATCTTGTGTATAAAATATTTCTTCTGCCTTTCCATGGAAAGGTGTGTGGAATTCAAGTCAAGTAAGTTCCAAAAAATCAAATAAGCTTTCAGTGCTTTCACATCTAATTGAGGCAGAAGTTTTTAATGCAACTAAACGGCTGAAACTTTATAGGACAATTGATCCACAGAAGCTATTTAGGCTTTAAAGTATATTTGCTAGGTTTGGGGAAAAAACCAGATTGTGTGTATTAAATAATCTACTATTTTCATGCAAAAAAACTCAAGGGGAAAAATGATATCTTACATGCTACACCAAAAAAAACAAGTTTGTAACAACTGCAACAATGGTAGCTATTTACTAGAATTCTAATACAACCTAAAAGGAATAGTAGTATTTTTTTACTGTATTATCTTCTCTGTTTAAACGTACTTACATAGGACGCTGCCTTCTTATTCCGGACAGACTTTTGCAGTGACACAATTGAGTATATGCTCCATGAAATCTAGGCAGCAAAAGGTACAAGGGAGACAGAAAAAAGGCTTATACCTGCTACAGATTTTTTAATTAATATGCTTTTGACTGCTTAAAATATTACAATTGTCATGAAGGCTTTTCATTTACCATTGGACACAGGAGTCATATGTTGATAAAACACTTGGAGTGGATTACAACTGTCGATGCAATGCTTCTGGAAAAGGCAGGATTGATGGTCCTGGGGACTGCAGTCAGTCCCAGAAGAACTACCATATTAGCAGTCATGCAAGCTTCCCCAGTCATCTGCTTCACTTCACTGCCCCGCTTCTAAAGATGAAGATAGCAATCCAGGTCTCCATGGCCCTTTCAATTCTTGGCCAGTTATGCGAGGCGCTAATAGTATTGTCAAGTGCCAACTGCATGGATAGTTTTGTGCTGTACACACAGAACTGTATTTCATAGAGGCCAATAAATAGTACCAACCAATGCTGGATTTAGGCACAAGCTAAGTCTATAGCTTGGGGCCTCACATTTATGAGGGGCCTCTAAATATGGAATTCCTCCCCAGTAAAACCTTACAAATCCAATGTGCTTGAGATAGAGCATGTGCCAGAAATTTGAAAATGCCATTTCTTTAAAACCAGCACTACTGCCAGTTACAGGGCTTACGGAGGGTGGGGAAGGGAGGGTAGTGGCGACTGGTCCCAGAGCACCAACTGCATGCAGAGCAGTGGTATGGGGTGCTTAATCGAGGCGGCAGCAGCTATGTGCAAGCTTCCCCCAGCCCCACCCCTACTCCAACGCCCTCCCCCTAACCAGAAGTCTCTGCCTGCCACACCTTTCGGGCTGCTTCAGCATCATGTGGCTGCATCGCCAGACCATGGGAGCACAGGACACCCCAGGGCCAGAAGTGGGGGTGTGTGTGTGAGAGAGACAGAGACTGACTGTGTGTATGTGTGCATGTGACAAAAAGACTGTGTGTGCTGATCTGTGTAATTGCTCTTGTGTTGCTGTAGATTAAAATTTGCATATATGCCAATTAAGAAATCATAAAGTACTTTAACTTGAAAGTATTTCATAATGCACATGGGTGATTGGTGCTTTGAGTCAGGGAGGCATGTGCTTTCCCTGACATGAGTCAGTGACTGGCAGCCGTTTCCACTGACTGGGGTGGGGGGCCTGATCCCACTGACTGGTTGCAGGGGGAGTCCCCCATGGCCAATCTCACTCACCAAAAAATGGCTGTGCCGCCTCCGGAAGTCCTATGGCTGGCGGGCTTTTGCTGGCAACCCCACTCCCCAGCCACTGCTTGCAGGGTGGGGACACTGGTGCTCCTACCTGCCCCTCTGCCTGCTGGCTAAACATGGAGTGTAGCCTGACAGGGGGTGCACTGGTGTTTTCCCCTGAACCCCCGTGCACCCAGTACGTGTTGCCATTGATGATACAAATAGGCTTATTGCAAGATATGTTTTAGTTAGATTATTAGTTTTTCGTTGCACCTTTGCCTATGTATATATGCAAATATAAAGCTTTAATATTTCTATTGTATTTGTCCTTCCTGTTAGAATAATGCTTTTTTTTTTTATACTGCTATGGAGCCTCTTAAGCTTGACATAGCTTAGGGCCCCAACATGTCATAATCCGGCCCTGGTACTAACTTTTAATCACTACTGGACAGGATTTCAACCAGCAACCTAGAGATGAGAGATTCTATTTATTTGTAGTATAATAACACTTAGGGACCCCAGTGGCATCCCCTACTGTTAGACACTAATCAGACACAATAAAAAGACAGACTATACCCAGAAGAATTACAGTTCAAGTATAACACAAAAGACAATAGATGGATACAACAAAGCAACTATAGTATATAAAAATAGTGGCCATATCATACCAGCTGCCTAATATCCTGTACCCAGTCTCCAGCACCATTCACATTCCTCTTTAATATATGAATACATGTGAAACCTGCATTGGTCTTCTTATAAGGCACATCAGATATCACCAACTCTGCAAATTATTAAAGGCTTGGAGGTGTCCTAAATCAACAGAAGAAAAGGATGTGGACTAATGGCATAAATTTGCAGAAAAATAAGTTTAGATTGGATATCCAGAAAAACTTCACTGTTAGAATAGTGAGGCAGTGGAAGAGACTGGGGAAGCTGTGGACTCTTCATCACTGGAGGTGATCAAGAGGAGGTTGGACACAGCAACTGATCAGGGATGATCTAGGTTTAGCAATGCTTATGTTCTACTATGGGTATTTCCCATGCTTCGGGGCTCCTCTGGTTGCCCCTCCCCCCCTGCCTTTTTCTGTTACGTGTGTCAGGGTGTTTTTAAGCCTTTCCAGAGGCATTGGGTGCTGGCTACAGCCAAGGCTGGAGACTTTGGGGTGTGCAAATGCTCTAGCTGGGACTAAAGCTGGAGGTTCCTGGCTAGTCAGACTGGTCACATTTGGGGTCAGGAAGGAATATTACCCCACAGTCAGATTGGTATGAACTGTGGGAGTTTTTGTAGGGGGCATAGTCTTCTACCTAGGATCTCCTGAGTGTATATTGACAACATTTCACAGAAGCAGGAAGTTGGCTGCCATGGTTCCCCTGCTTTACCTGTGGCTGGTTCAGGTGTTAGGTCTGTGTTGTGTCAAGGTTGATGGTAAGCTTCTGCAGAATTTAGATTATGGTTTGGATGGGGAGGATCCTGCCTTGGGCAGGGGGTTGAACTAGACAACCTCTGGAGGTCCCTTCCAGCCCTACCTCTCTATGATTCTATCCTTCATATCATGTTGCCAGAATAAATAGCTGCTTTTTGAAGGAGCTAACCACTCTTGCACTGAAACATCATAGCGACTTTCAGCTCCATAATTTTGGTTGAGCTGCAGCTCTCTCTGCTGGATTTGGGTAGCTTGACTGACTTGCTAAACAGGTTGTTCTATCAACTCTCACAGGAAATCCAGACACCACTAGAAAACAAACAAACAAAAAAAGTATTAACATTTTTAAGCATACAACAGGGCAGCAGAGCATATAGCTTGCTAAAATTCAGAACTTAGTCTATCAGTGCTCCAGTTAAATTAGATCTACTAATGTGGATAAAAATCCAGTGAATATTAATAGTTACATGTGAAATAGGAGCTTGTGTGGCAGGATGCCAAAGCAGCAATGACCACTGAATCTAATCGATACATCATATCAAATTAAAATCAGGGAATCTTAGATGTACATCTCAGTAGACGTCAGTCTTACAGCAATGATTACATAAACTGTTTTTCCTTAAATCAGCACAGAATCTAATCAATCTCCAGTACACACATACAAATCAACACTAATTAGGAGCAGTTATTCAAGAACAGCTGTCTTCTCAAGCAAAGAGGGGACTACTCTGGGTTGCAGTTTTGGCTACTAGCAAACTACTGCTGTCAGGGAGATTTCTGCCTCTGCTTGCAAGATCCAGCTACTGAATGCACAAGCCTGCTGTGCAATGTCTTCCAAGAACTTTTACCTCATGATAATCTCAACCTCCTACACAGAAGTTATTCTTCCCCATGTTACTCAGTTACAAATGTGGCATCCAAGATGGCTTAACACAAAGTGTTATGCTTACAGCAAACTTGACAGCCGCCAATTCAGAAAGTAGGATGAAGGATAAACAGAGCACACAGCCAAATACTGCAGCCAGCAGAGAAGCCATCAGCACCTGAAAAACAGAAACGTTTTTTAGTTTAGGATTTCTGTGTGGCCTATGTCTAGCACTGCTGGGCTTTACCAGATTCTCCCAGTAAAGAATCCAAACCCACCCCCAAAGTGGAGAAGCCAATTTTAAGAATCTAAATCACTCTATTAGATCCAGTTGTTCAAAGAGATCCCTTACTATGGCATACGGAGTAACTACTGTCACTTTAACACCCACAAGTCCAATGTAGCAGAGTCTTCCTCACTCCAGAGTGGCAGGCCCCATAATTCTGTCATGAAAGGAATGAAAAGTCTGATTTAGCAGCTGAGTTTTCCACTACACTGGGAAGACTTGGAAACTACTGCCTTGGCTGGCAACACAGCAGGAGCAGGTTGCACAAATAAGGGGATTGTGCTGAAAACATCCTTTCCTTAGTTCTAGGAAGGTCAGTTCTAATGACAGCTAAAACAGCTCAGCAGCTCTCAGAGGCAATTTAGCATCTCCCCTGGAAGTGCTCCCACAGAGCTCCACCCTCCTGTCCATGTCTCAGGAGGAACCTAGAAAGAAGAGTGTCAGCAGGACCAGCAACATTGACCGTCTTTGGCAACAGGCTCAGAGCCAGGCTGGAGAGGTAACTTATGTTCCTTGACACTAGCTGAGGTGAATGTAACCAACTGAAAGAGCTGTGCTCTGAATTATGAATTTTGTACTTGGTCCTGAGGATTAGTAATCCAGTCACTGCAGCCCATATCCTGTGTGGCCTTCCTCCAAACAGGGTGGAAATGGCAGGAAAATTACTGGAATGGGCTAAGCACTATCAGATGGAGCGATACCCCCTGCATTACTTCCTCCCGTTGCCACCTCTGTGAGATGAGCTTCTCTTTAGGATCCCTGTCTTTTCAGGGGAGACCAAAAGAGCTTTTCAGGGATTGTGGGGTCAAAAAGAGCATGATTTGGCTATAAATCTTTCAGAAATATGGGAAGGAAGTAGTGGAAAATGGGTTTCTTAGACTGTATTTTACATCAGCTATTTCAGTGGTTTTCAACCATTTTAAACTCAAGACACACCTTGGAAAATGCCAGCTCTTCATTTCCATTCATTTTTTGACCACAGAAAAACAACAGAGCAATTCTTCTTTTGCAAAGAACTCAGAAAGACCATATCAGGTCAGAATGTATTGACACTATGCATTGGAAATCGCTGGGCTTTTCTTTTGAATCATTGTCTTATCAATTTTCTGCACACCTACAGGGCTAATATTGTGTGGCACCCTTAAAAGGGTCTTATCATAGTATCATAGTATCTAGAGTCGGAAGGGACCTGGGCAGATCATCTAGTCCGACCCCCTGCCTTGGCAGGAAAGAGCACCGGGGTCAGAGACCCCGGCAAGGTGCTCATCTAACTTCCTCTTAAAAATCCCCAGGCTAGGAGCCTGTACCACTTATAATGGCTTATAATGTCTTATAATGCTCCAGGATGCCATGACACTCTGGTTGAGAATCACTGAGTCATTTATTAGCATGGCATGATACTACCTGCAGGGTTTCACTGTAAACACTACCTGGTGCTATCCATCTCTTGTGGCTGGTGTATTCATCTTGTATCATCCCAACTGTCCATGTGGAAGCCCAGCTCTCACTACTGCTTTTTACATGATGAAGAAATGGTAGGATTTATTCTCTTCAATATGAGAGAGAGATCTGACAGGATTAATGCTGCGTGTGCATGTGAGATGCAGAGGAAGCTTGGAATGAGGCTAGTGACAGCTGAAGCAGACATGCCTCATAGCTCATGTGTAAGACAGGCAGAGGGGGGTTTAGGAATGTGCTTTCAGATGGGAAAGCTGCTTCCCAGACCTGTTTCTTTGTGAACTGATGTCTGATTTTCCTGGTGGGAAATAAGACTGTATATGTGGCAATATGCAGGTAATACTTTCTCTGCTACTGGAAGTGGTCATCTGAATAAACTACCAGTCTAGGATGATGGTCATGGCTCAGTTTCTCCTAACTGTGTCTTGAAAAAGTAGAGGCCAACATTTTCTGATGCTAGCGCCTGAAGTTAGACATCTACATTTGTACTTATGCAACTAAAGAAATAATTGCCTCCCTCCTTCAGACAGCTGACTGCCCAAAGTTTCCACTGACGCTGATAAGAGTTGTTTGTACTACGTGGCCACACTAGAAAAACAGGACCACTATTAGATTGTTAATTTGTTGTTAAAACATGCCAACCAGAATTTGTAATAAGACAGGAGTCCAAAATAAGGGCCCAACTGGTGCTGAGATCCTGATATCCCTACAGAATGCAGATGCCCATGCCTCTCGGGACAGAGCGGGAGTGACTACTCACAGCTTGCGGCTGGGGTAGGCATGGACTGAGTGGTGCCTGCACCCTCTTGTGCATCTTGGATGCTGGTCCTGGCGCCATCTAGTGCCAGCTGAAGACTCTGAAGCTGCAACGCATTGAGATACTGGATCTGCAATTTGGTAACCATGGCTGCATTCTCAGGGCCAAGGTTTGCTATTTGTTCTGGGGAGAGTGCCTTGAGGAATAAGAATCAGAAAAATTGCTTTAGGAGATCTGTTATATTACCTGGAATTGGAGAACCACACTGTCTTATAGTTAGAAGGGGGAAAAAAAGCCAAATAGGCCAAAAACTCTATATTGCTATAAAAGTGCTCAGTACTGCTGCTTTTTTTCTTTTCTTTTTTTAATTCCATTTGTTTGCTTCAAAGACCACTCATGTATCCTTCACCTTTCTCCTTGCTTTTGAGATGGAGATGATATGGATAGTTTCGCAATACATTGAAAGCATCTAACAATGCAATATTGTTCTGGAGTCTCACTTTCAAACCACTTATTTCAGGATTTGCTCAAAGACTGATGCTCTAGTGCATCCTATGCATTTTTGTCTCTTTCTGCTTATATTGGCTTTCATGGCTTCTCCATCCTTGACTATGTATGCTGCATGTGACATGTGATTCTGCTGCCAATGCAACAATAAAAGAAGATTTTCTATTGTTTTACTACTAAATTATTTTTTTCCTTCTAAACTGAAAATCTTCTAAGTTTGGTTATATTAATTCTTGTTATAAAAATGGAATATGGTAATCACAGTATTAGAGCAGTTGTCTTACATTGCGCTAAACTTTCATCTATAGCACATGCTGTATTGCCCTGAGTGATAACTACTAACACTCAGCATTTAGAAGAGTTCTAGCCCAACTACGTAGCAAGGCTTGTTTGTTGTTGTAGTGCAGCAGCCAAGCTCTATTTGGATAAAGGGACAAATTTCTTTTAGAAAAGAGGCAAGTGACAAATCAACCCCTTTCTTGTCCTGAATTGGTTTTGGCCAAGCATGTGTCGAAACTTGATAGTTTCACTAGTCTGCATTTCTATGATGCTGTGCAAACTCCTGTGGGGGGCATTTACAAAGCGGTGAATGAATCCATAACCCAACTGTCTTGTTAAATATAGATAGAGGAACCTAAGACAACATAAGCTGAAGCTACGTAAAACCTGGTCAAAGACAAATGACCCTCTAAATTCCTGAAGCTGATGCGGAAAAAAAAAACCTGCCTGTTCTGTGCAGTGTTGTGTCCCTTTAGAAATATCCTCCTTGTCAGAAATCCAGAACATTGCTAGGATTTGGGAAAAGTCCTCTAGAGTCTATAGAATACCTTCAAACTCTGTTGTAGATTTTCACCAGTCCAGAACTAAGAGCAATAGTATAGGAGAAAGCTGCTGACTTCATCTGAGCTGTCAAAGATGCTGTATAGAATGGCTACTGTTCAAGAAGTGTGTCTTTTTTGTGGAGGTTTATACAGTTAAATTATCTGCTTGGTGCATATGTTTCTTTTTACAGAACTGTTGAAGTGGAGGAGTTTGGACAGAGTTTCAGTTTTCTCTCTAAGTCAGATACACAGGGCCTAGGTCAGTGATCTCAGCATTCACATTCTAGAATCTGGGTCACATTTGGTCCTTATGCAAACAGGCACAATTTCAATTAAGTCAGATGTACTAATTCCAGACTCAGCTGCACTTATTTCGGGGGAGAAATGCTGCTCTGGAAAGCTGCATCAAATTTCAGGGTTAACAAAAAATCCTGAGTGTAACCAATAAGGCAGTTTGCAGCTGTGACTGTACTGGTGAAAAGATTAATTCATTTTAATAAATAAAGGAAGATCAAAACCTAGAATCCATAAAGATAGACCTTGCTATAAGCCATCTGACCTCCCTGGCCTCAGGCTGGATTTTTACACTGTTTGTTAATGCTTTTTCTTTGGAATACATTTCATACTAAATATAAATACAGTTTGACACATTTTATGGGCATCACAAACAAATGATATAGTTGAAAGTTAAAGTTTCATACATTTGACTGCCTCTCACTTCATAAACAAGACAAAAACCTCTGTGCTGAAACCCCAAAATAAAGCATAAATTAGTGTTGCAGTTTATTTATAATAGAGTAAAAATGATGGAAAATTTCACTTCAGTAACCAAGCACTTACTTTGAAAATTTCAGCAGGTATATGTCTTATTGCTGCTGGCTGGAAGTATGGCATAAGGTCTTTATCAAGAGCTTTTAATTCCTCTTCATGCAAGCCACCTGCAGAAATGGAGCAGGAATAGAACTCAGTTGATATTTTTTTAATTGGGGGAGTTTTATGCAAATGTGTTTCAAGTACTAATACATCTTAGGCAGTATTTGTTCTATTCTTAAAATAGCTCCCATTAAGACAAAGGAAAATCATAATTCCCAAATCAAATAAAGAAAAGGAGCCCCACTGCCCTTAAATAAATGCTCAACGTTGAGGATCCTAACCTTAAGAGGTGTATTGTAATTTAAATTAGCAAGTTATAATTTAAAGGCAAATATGTTATTTCCTTCCTGCCCCTTGCTTTCTTTCATTGTATTCCAACACCACAAACCAAATGACCACAAACATCTGGAGCACACAAGACACAAGAATTATACCATTACTTTACAAGCAAACATCATCAGTGCAGCAACAATACAATAAGTGAAGTTTGTGGTGCTTTTTTCTGCGATACAGAATTACAGGATACCACCCCCAAATGCTCTAAATAAGAAACCCTATGATGCAGACAATGCCCACTGGCAAAGGAAGCTTCTGCTGTTGCAGGCAGCTATCCTTGTACTTTGCACACACTGTTTAATGCTGTACAAAAAATGTCATTGTTGGACTGAGCACATACTTGAATTGGGCAGAAGCTAGAACTTCAGCACCAGCTTGGCAAGTTTGCAGGCTCACATGCCCTGAGTAAGAAAAGAGCATCCAAAGTTCTGCACTCAATTCCTGGTTAAATCAGTGGAAATGCCCTCATATGAGCAACTTCATCTAGGATTCCTGGACCCTACTAATAGAGAGAACCAGTTTTGGCAGAAAGAGCAGCTGGGGGCAGCGTGGTACTCAGCTGGATACCCATCTGCTGCAAAGCTAGCAGACTATCTCACTTAGAAGTAAGACCCAGGAGCAAGAAGAGCAACCCACTGAGGAGGATGCACTTGAACTTTGACTATTGTTTTGCATGGGCCTTGATTTGCCTATAGTCAACCCCTATAAACATATAGGGCCAAACTCTGGATTCTGAGTTTGAGCACATGGTTTTCTCTGTGGAAGACCTCAATAAAAAGAATGGCCTGAGTATACCTGAAGATGACTCCTAGTTATAGCATCTCTTGCTAATGCAGAGGTGCAAAGTATGGAATGAACATGGACTTTTGTGGGTTTTTTTGGTTTTTTTTTTTTTTACATATAGATGGTATTTCAGAAATATCACTGATAGGAGTCTGGGTCTTGTTACCTGCGATGGTCCCAATTTCATGCATTACAGAGCTGTTCCATCCTGTGGCAATTCCAAACACAGATTCTGCCATCTTCTTAAACTCTTGCAGAAGGGGAGTGCTGCAAGTCAACATACCAACTCTGGAAACAACAGCACTGCAAAAGAACAACAGGCTTAGCACCACATATAGTAATCATCACAACCAGCATTTAAAAGGCCTGCAACACACTTCATCTACACTAGCCAAGTTTATCCTAGCTTTAGGGAAAAATCAGGGTGCACATATTGCAAGTAATATTTAAAGTGTTGTCAACCTTTTAAAAATGAGTATGTTTGAACAACAAGCTCAAGTTTTTCAATGCAATACTCATGTTTGGATTTAAATGGGGTAGAGGATTTAAATACTACGCTGGGACCTATTTTAAACCACCAGTCCAGGCACCACTTAAATCAGTTCCCTAATCCAGGGGTTTCTAACATAAAGGCTGAGTAATTCTGTATATAAAAATCTGGTGATATTTTTTAAGTGATTGAAGAGAGGGTATGGGATGGGATGTTGTATATCCCAGGAGAGGCTTTGTACAGGTTTCACTACACCCAGAGCTTTGCTGATGCTCACAAGGGCACACATAGACACCATACCAAAGATTATGACCTGCTGACAAATGTTTAAAGTGTCATAAAAATGTCACCAGATATGGTGCTCTGGAAATCCTTTAGGGAAGACAAACTCCACATACCCAATATCAGTAAAATGTTTCTACCTGAATTCTGTAATCCTGATGGACTTGATGTCTGTAGTATTCAGGGCACAAAGATTAGCTCCTAATCCTGCTAAATGAAAGCTTTTCAACTCATTGACTGTCTGACTAGAGTCTTCCAGAAACCCTTGTAAAATAGATGTAGCCTGCAAAAGCAATGAGACATCATGCAAGGACAGCATGCAGGCATTATAAGATTCTGCTAGAGGAAGACATTATCTATACCAGCTATTACAAATTGGCCTGGATGTTATTAAACTGGGCCTGAGCCTGCATCCCTTGAAGTCAGTGGGGAGTTATACCATTGCCTTCAGTAGGACCAATGTCAGTGGAGATCACATGCTTAGTGCCTCCTGAGCAATGGTGAGTATTGCCTCCCAGAGAGTGAGGCAAGCATACAGCACAACCTGAGATCACTCAGCCCTTTTCATCTTTGGGTTACAAACAAATTCTTCCACAGAGTGGATACCACTGAAGTAGTCACAAAACTGCCCATATTTAATTCATCCGAAAAGAATGGTTAATGTTAAGTAGAGCTAACCCCCCCACAAGAAAATCTGAAATCTGCTGAGCAATCAATATTAAGTTATTAAGGATCCTAAACCTTAACTTATCCTGTTTAAGTGTCTTATGAAGCTGTTAACCTATGCTGAAGTCAGTAAATGACTGCATTTCTTAAAACACAACAGGAAATCTCAAAAGTGAAGTAGCACTGTATATAAAAACACTCCAGTGCCTTCTGTTTCCTTCTTTTATTGGCTCTTCAGCCAAAGCATCTATAAAGAGGTTTGTGATATTCTGCCAGTACTAGATACTAGGCCTGTGCAAGTAGGCAGCTATTTGATCCAGCTTCAGATCCGTTCACTTCAGATGCCAGGGATCTGATCCAGAGCTCCAGACCAGGTTCCTGCTTTAATCTGACCGAAGCAGCTCTGAAGCTTTGGAGACGCCTCAGAGATCTGGTCATAGGGTATAATGGGGAATCAATGAAATATCTATAATGTTGTTGTTTTTTGTCTGATTTAGATTAAACTTGTAGAGAAGGTAGCCTCTGCTGAGAGCATGAAGCCTTATGTCATGTGTATGTATTAAACCACGGGGGTTAAAACTGTAGGGTCGGTAGGCCCTGGTGAGGCCATGAAGCCTGCCGTGATTCAAGATCAGTGCAGGGGTTTGGAAGGAACTGCACCTCAAGCTGCTGACAGGCAAAACTTGTGACATAGATGATCCTGTGTGTGGTAAGGCGCAGTGGGCTGAAAACTACAGAGGTGGTGGCCCAGGCTGAGGCCACAAAGCCTGCCAAGCGTCAAGGAGATAAGTGCAAGGTTTGGGGGAAACTGTACCTCAAGCTGACGACAAGCAAAACTTGCGACATGGGTGACCCTGTGTGTGTTAAGGCGCAGCAGGGTGAAAGCTGCAGGGATGGTAGCCCCTGCTGAGGCCACAAAACCTGCCAGCTGTTGAGGAGATTGGTGCAGGGGAGTTCTGTGGCCTCACCAGGGGCTACTACCCCTGCAGTTTTCAACGCCCTGCATTGTAACACATAGACGTGACATGAGTTTTCTTTCAAGAATTTGGGGTGCAGTTACCCCTGAACCTCTGCACTGATCTTCTTGAAACTTGGCAGGTTTTGTGGTCTCAGCAGAGGCTACCATCCCTGCACATTTCATCCAAATCAGACAAAAAACAACAAAGTTATAGATATTTCATTGATTTCCCATTATACTCTATGGCCAGATCTCTGAGGCGGCTCCAAAGCTTTTCCGAAGTGCTTTGGAAAGCCTAATGAAGCCAGTGCTTCAATCCAGACATGCTGCTTCAGACACCAAAGCATCCAAAGCTTCTCCAGATCCAGAGCATGGTCCGAAGCCTCACACAGCCCTACTAGATACTGCCATCCTAATGTCATACACTGAAGAGATGTGATAGCAAAATCACACAGGCAGAAATGTGCTGCTCATTGCATATACAGAAAGCCTTTTAATCTTCCCTCCATACGCCATGTAAATCCTGCTGACATTAATGGGGCCATTCAGGCAAACAGAGAATTGAAAAGAGGTAGTGAACAAGTATCTGAATGGAATAAGCAGTAATAATTTACCTGCATAGGTACTAGAATTTTTTTTGTTTGGGGAGAGGTGGAGGAGGTGTTAAAGGCTGGCTACTGGTACTTCTGACTTGAGCCTCAGTCAGAATAGACTAGTAGTTTGTATCAACTGCTACATGCTTAGAAGCTGGTATAGGAGGAGTTGGCAGCCTCATACTAATTCTAAGTGAAAAAATGTTCAAATACAGTGAACTCTACCTTAGGTTGTCCTTACTGCCATCCTTCTTGGATACCTTGCTAAGGAGGCCAAGGAACAGCACTAATCTACCATTTCAAGGAGGGTGCAGGGGAGGAACTGGAAATCTGGAAGGGTGTGGTGTGTTGTACCTGTTTTGTAGGAAATCTTACAACTTCAGTCTGAAGCGACACTCATTTAGGGCCTTTTACCAGCAATAAATTCACTACAACACTTACCTGGTCAGGAGTCCATTCTGTTAGTTGACTAAGTGCAGCAACAGTATCAATAGAATTCAAATCCAACTCCCGTATCTCACTCTCATTGAGAGCTAGGGCAATGTACCCAAGGGAAATAATATGATATTTCTTCCAATCTGGCAACATGCCCCAAACCTTTAAAATAAAATCATCAACACGCAATATCTATTAGTTTATGACAAGGACTCACAGGCATGTCCCATTCTCTGATCTGAAAAAAATAATGACCAAAGATAAACATTATGGGCCAGACTCTCTGGTCTGCTTATGCTGCTCTGTTTGGCATAAGCAGAGCTTGGATGTTACAAAAAAAATCAAGCACTTCCAGTTCTAGGGTGCAGAAGCTGGTTACTATATTGTATTTTGTTACCTTATCTTGTAACTAGGGGTGCACTGATAAAGATTGTTTTGGCTGATTATTAACCAACCATATTAGCCAATGCTCATCCAATAACCAATGTTTAGTAATGATGCAAGGTATTTTAAATTACTGACATAAACAAACCTTTTTTGCTTGTTTTACATTTATAACACACACACATGCACATGAAAGAGCACTGCTATTTCTAAGCCTGGGGACATTTGTACGGGAGATGCAGTCGTACTTTAATTAGAGTGGCTCTCAGAGCCGCTCTAATTAAAGTGCTGCCCCCATTTCCTGGAGCACATGTAAAAGTTCCTGAGCCAGTTACAGCAGGAGGGGCTAAGCCTAGCAGTTCCTGTGACTGGCTGTGTGGAGCCCTTCAGCCCCTGCTCTTCTGCATGATGCCTTTGAACCCCAGGCCAGGGGCAGCAAGGCTGAGGGGGAAGATGTGATCCTTCCTGGCTGCCCAGGACTGACTGGTCTCTGGGCCAGGCTCCCCACTCTCCTCCCTCTGCCCAGGGCAGGGCCATGAAACCATTCTTTGCCTGGAGAAACTGGGCCCCAGGTCCTGGGAGCTGGACTTCAGCTGGGGAAAGGCTCCTTCTTCTCCTTCAGCTGGGGAAGGGCAAGCCCCCATACCTTGTGGGGGAGACTGAATGGACCCAGCCCTAGAAAAGGCAGGACTTGGCTGCACTGAGGGGCTGAGGGAAGGACCCTGCTGCACACAGCAGAGGGGAGTGGCTGCTTCAGTCCTTGCCAGGCTCTGCCCCTGTCTCTGGGGTGTGGAGCCCTGGGCACTGTGGATGGAGTCACGCCGGGCCAGGGCAGGCAGCTCCACCTGCCCCAGTCATGTCTTTGCAGCATTCGGTGCCTTTTACAGCACCTGACTGGACCCAGCCCACAGCCTGTGCCACATCACTGTATGGGACACTGTGGTAGCTGCTGTGCTCCAGTCCACCTCAGCCTGACCCACCAGTGAGAGGATGGGGGTGCATCCGGGGTCACCCTGGTTCATGGGAGGGAACCAAGCCGTCTGGGACCCCAGCCAGAAGGCATAATTATCAGAAAATATTATCAGCTACAATGGCCCAAAAAAAGCAGAGCTGATAATGTCATTTCCCTTTTATCAGTACTGATCCAATAGGCACCTCTACTTACAACTTGCTTTGTAACACATGATGGTTTGTGTGATCATCTTACTGATGAATTCTGTCTACAGTGCACTCAGCTGACACATGCTTCCTTCAAACAAAGTAGTTCATGTACTACATGCAGGGCAGTAACAAAGATTTTGGTTAAGGCTTCAAAATCTACCCTAGAGAGTGGGTAAATATTTGGCACCTAGGCTATATGTTATGCCATGCCACTATGGTACAATGCTACCAGTTTTCAAGCTAGTAAGGTTAAAGCTAGCTTGCCATGGATCTACCCAAGCTACCACTACTGCAGAGTAGACATCTTTTGACTGTTTGTTTGAATAATCAGCAATGTGTCCACCCAAACAATGAAATACGTTCATCTCCAAAAAAAAAAATCAGACAAGCCTATATTCTCCACCATGGCCTCTGGAATAGCAGCAACCTCTCATCATGTCAGGTCCTCCATAATGTGATGTTCAAACATGAGCCTGGTGCTAATGCTGTGTAGAGAAATACATCTAGAAGGCCAACCCTAGTCTGAACAAACACCTCATACCATTCTGACACAGGGGAGTCATTTTTCTTGAAGTTCACATTGGTTGAAAGGTGAAAAAGGGGTACCTATTGAAGATGAACTCCAGTTCCAATTTCAGATCCCCTGAAGATGACACTACACAAACTAAAGAGAAATAAAGTGAAAAAGGACCAAATCATTGGGAACAGGATTTATGACACCCAGGAAAGCTTGGGACCATGCACACAAATAGTTGTTTTATTACATCCTTGGAAAGTTTTTCTAATATTCAAATGAAACTTGGGGCAGCCTCAGAGTTTTTCTAAATTTCATTGGCTGACAGTGGCTTCATGGAGGCATTATTACAGTCAAGAATTGGTGGAGCACAGAGGTAAGGTGTAACCCCTTTTTTTCAAATATGTCTCCTATATGAGGCTCTGGAGAGGCAGTTTTGCTTGCTCTGCATCAGTGGTGGGCAACCTTTTTTGGCAGGTATGCCACAAATTAGCTGCACACTCTCCTCAAGTACAACTCTAATCCCCTTTGGAGCAGCCTAATCTGCTGCTCTGCTTTCTGCTCTCTGTCCTGTGCTCCCTACCTGATCTGCTGCTCTGCTTTCTCCTTCCAACCCTACGATCTCTGTCTGATTTGCTGCTTTGCTTTTTGCTTCCTTCCCTATGCTCCCTGCCCGATCTGCTGCTTTCTGCTTCCTGTTCCCTCCTTGATCTGTTGAGTGCCACATATGAAGGCTTTCTGTGCCACTTGTGGCATCTGTGCCACAGGTTGGCTCGCCCTGCCCTATATTAAACACTGATCTTCTTTAGCCTGAGAGAATCTGTCTGACCAGTTATGCCTGCATAGAGCAACTATAATGTACACAGTATCGAACCCAAGACCTTTTAATCTTCTACAAAGATGATTAAACATGGTAATATGTATAAACCTCAGTATTAAAGATCTTGATTTGCTAGATAAAGAAGTACATGCATGACACATAATTAGATTTTTTTTGCATTTGTTTAAAACTGTTCATATCTGATGCGGTTATGAAATTAAGAGAGTTCTGAACTGGTTTACAACTAATGTTCTCAGGCAGTATGGATTCACAGTGCAGGAGAGGATACATGAAACATTAGCCATGTAGATCTGAACATAAGGTAGAATAAAAACTGAAATGGATCTTATTCCATTCAACAAAAGACAAAAGTCATCTATACGTATGTCAAAGCACAGAGATTTGGAGATTTCCCAATTACAAGTGGGTTAAGCTTAGTTTCATTAGCCCACAATCAGTTAACTGTGAATTCCTTGCATTATTTGGAGACACAGAATTACAAACTCTTTCTGAGAATTCATTCAGAGGAAATAAAGCCAGTTTCTTCAAGCCTTTCATCAAAGGAGCCCTGTGATTAACAGTATACTGTACAGTATCTCATGCATATGATTTCAATCAACTCTAGCAGCCTGGCTTATACTTGTTCATTCCTCATATTTTGTATTCAGTATAACCCTGTAGTATTTCTGACAAATGAATATATAGAAAGTTAGTTGCTTCCTGCCGAGCTGCAGTCTTTCTTACAAATGCTTGCACTGACTGAAAGATTTTTATTTGGTGCATTACAGGCCTACATATCTTTTAACTGAATACAGCTAGGAAATAGGAATATTCATTTCATTGGCAATTTCTCTACCACTCTGCAAGGAAGCCATTCAACTGTACTGTGGTACAGTATGAGGAACAATGGTCATAAGCTGATGGAAAATATGTTTAGGTTAGAGATCAGAAGGCAATATTTTACAGTTAGGGTGGCCAAAATCTGGAACCAACTTCCCAGGGAAGTGGTCCTCACCCCTACCTTGGGCATCTGGTCATGTATCTTCATTCTGGAAGAGGCAGTATCTCCAGAAGGGTATTTTTATTACACAACATGTTGACCCACTCTGCCAAATTAGCAGACATAGAATCTCCCATTGTAGGAGGCACCATAAAATTTGGAAATCAGAGTTGAACCATTTCCCACCCCTTAACTCATCATCAGGTTGAAAAGCTAGGCCTGACTGATGCTGCTTGAACTTCCACTTTTTGGCTTTATCTTTGTCTTGATTGATGTGAAGTTAGGTCATTTATAGTGAGATACCAACCAGCACCAGTTCTCCCGCTGTGCAATCCTAAGTGGAAACAAAGCACTTTTAGTGTCCACCATGAGGGAGATAGATAAGTGCCATACATCCAAACTGTCCATAACTGATGTGGTGGAAAAATTAAGGTGTTTCATCAGTACTCTGCTTTCACAGTTAGGTAACTAATACACAAAAGTTATCCCAGGATAAAAAAGCTCTGCCTTTTTATATCAGTGAAGACTCAGCCTATGGGTGCCTATACACAAGCAGTGAGGCTGCTCTAATGCACTGTGCTGGAGAGTGGTAATTAGTGTACTCCAGAAGCTTCCAGTGTCTTCTGCATCAGTGAACCTGCACTTAAAAAGGCCAGTGGGGGTGCTTTATCTAAAGCTTGTTTGATGAGCTTTAGTTAAAGTGCCCCACTAACATTTTTAAGTGTGGGAATGCCAATACAGGAGATGCTCCAGATATTTTAATTAGAGCAGCTCTGAGAGGGAAGTGGTCTCTTTCCCACCACTCCCAGAGCACGCGTATAAACACTCTAAGTGTTTGGGCTCTTTTCCACCTAAAATTTCCCTCGCTTATTGTTGTCATTGCAGTTCCAAAAGAGATAGTCATGGTGAGAATACTAGCCTTGTCCTGAACAGGAAAAAACTTTTCAATCAGGTTAGTTTAACATGTTGTTAAAAACACCAAGATATACCAACACTCTGAGCTTGCTTCTCAGCAGGCTGAATAATAGCCTTTGATGTTGGCTTATGATTTTTCAGTTTTGAAAGAACAGGAATAAAACAGGGATTCAAAAGTGAAGCATTTAACTCATTCAGCAACCAGCAGCTCAGTCCAATTTAGCCTGTTGACTCTAAACTAATACAAATTTTCCTTTAAGATATCTAATACCATTTGAGATTATTTCTCAAAAAAACTGTAGGTATTACTGAAGCAACAATAATACTGAAGCAACAGTTACTTTAGAAATGTAAACTTCAACAATAAAATATGGATGTATTTTCCTTTGGAGATGTAATAGCTACCTGCTTAGCTTTCTCCTTCAAAGCAATAAGCTGGGATTTGTTGAAACCTGTCACAGTCCCAAGGAGTTCCACATTTTTGATAAAAGTGTCTGTGCCCATGCACTGCAGTTCTTGAACTGACCAAAAGGCATTTGATTCTCCTAACTTAATAATCTCATCTGAAGAGGGAACTCTGATTCCTATACAACCTGGAAAGAAAACAAAACAGTTTGAAGAGCTTTCTTCAAGGGGAGTGATTTAAGAATTCTGATGCAAAAATCAAAGCAATGAAGCCTTATGCTGTCTTGTTATGATGGTAACATATGATATAACTCTGGCCAGGACTATCTTGATAAGTTAAGCATCCAGTGTTCTTACAATGAAATAAAAATATATATTTTAAAGAATTATATGCACCTGATATTCTTTATCTAAAACTAGCATTTACCTAATTAGTTATGTGCTTTGTTCCTTGAAGACAATGTGTATTCGAAAGGAAAGGAGGGGCAGATTAACCAGTGACTATATAAAACACCTTAATAAAACACCTTAATAAAACAACACTTGCTTGCAACAGCTAGAATATCAGTTTAAGAGTTTTCAGATGTGTCATTCTAAATTCCTCTGGGCCAGATTTGGAGGTGAAACCTTCTGTTGACTTCTGTTTCCATGTATCTGTATTGTATACATTTATTTACATGAAAATACTGCATCTAAATAAACTGAACCTGCTTATTCTTGTTCAAACAGGACTTATTAAATCCAACTCACCAGCTAGCCTAACAGCAGGTATGACAGTTCTTTCCTTTTTGAAAGACATGGATGCCTGGAAAGATGTTGGATATTTAAATAAGGCACTGCCTAGAGAATTTAAGCATGCTGGAAAATTCCCCTGGCTCATTTTTTGTCAAGCACAGTGTTAAAATGCCAGGAATTAGAAAACCTGAGAGAGATGCTTATTTACAGCAGAACTACCAAGCAGCTAAACTATATGGTCAAAAATCTGATGCAAGGACAGATTCTGGGTCTCTGAGAACAGTGCTGTCACTGTGTATTTTGACAAATCGGCTTCTTTTTTCGGCTGTCTTTGATGTATAGGAGAGCCTAGAATCCTAACATGATCTCTTCCTAGCCCCTCTCCTGCTTCTAGTTGAGAAAACTTGCTCAGCAATTATCAAAAACAAACAATATCTGAATGTTTTCAGATTTGGCCATCACCAGGGAAAAGCAAAACTCCATAGATGCTGCCTCTGAGCTGAGCTTCCCTACCTAAACAGATTAAAGCAAGGATGTATAAAATAGATTTATCTTTTGAAAGGAGGCAGGGGAAGAATTTACTGGAATCAAAGAAAGCTGGAGCATCTGACAGAACACTGAAAAGACCAAATCTGTCGAGCAAACAAAACAGCTGTTTAGCTTCTACTATACCAGCTGACTTCTCTACTTGCTTTTTAAACTGGTCTCGTATAAAGCAGGACTGTTTCACTTTCCTCCCCTGCAAAAGGTCAACTTTTTTTTATGTAAATGCTGCCAATGCAGACACAATAGAGTTCCATGTCCAAGAAACAAAACATAGTATTTCTTTATCCTTGGAAAAACCTTTGATTTCATTACTTGGAACACACCAGATCTGCTGGCAAGAAATCCTCATTACAACTCTGATTGTGTGTCCTGTATCTGATGCTGTTTCATACTTATTGTTGATGTAATCAAATCTACTTTAACCTAGTGTGAATGGGAAAGACTTGTTGAAATGTTTCCATTTTAACATATATAATAGCATTTCAGGACTGCTTTCTGTTTCTAGCACTGTTGCTGCTTTGCTGTTGACCTTGGGTAAATCACTTACTATGTGTGCCTTGGATTTCCCATCTGTAAAAAATGGGCTTAAAACAACACACACCTTCAGAAGTATTTTTTTAATTGTCTGGAAATAGAGGTGAAAACTCAGCTCTTAGTGCTATATGATATTGTTGCAGCCAAATTATGAAGATTAATATTAGATCAGCTTTGATTCTAAAAGCATTTCCTGTTTTGGGGTGGTTTTAGAAATAAAAAAAAGTCCCGGATTTTTCCACATTCAGCTTCCTCACTGGTCAAACTAATTCATACTGGGGAAAACATTTGTGTGCTCCATACCACATCCCTTGGTGGGGAGAGCAGCTGCATGAGAGGGTTACTATTGGTTACCTACTGCAGACAAGGGCTCCTTACACCAGGCCTGAATGCAGAGGGGCCCCTGGGTGAAGCAAAATAAGGGAAGGCTTCTGGATCTATACCAGTGAGTTTCAATGAACATGCTGTGGCACCCTGGGGTATCTTGAGATCCTTTCAAAGGTGCTGCAGGGTGCCGAACAATTTTAGCATTGCTAGGTGTACAAACGCAGTTCATAAGATAAACCCAGTGTTTTCAAATAGGAATCTAGTATTGTGATTTCTCTGAGTTCTCTGCAACAGAAAAAAATCCTCCATTATTCTTCTGTAGTAAAAAATTTTCTGAGGGGTCCCTCAAGATTTTTGAGAAGTGCCTCAAGTCTAAAAAGGCTGAGAATCACTGATCTATGATATTGTGACCACATCCTAAAGGAAGCAGAAGGCAAGTTGAAATAGGTGGGTTGGGATCCTCAAATTTGTGGCACACCCCAGGGTGGAATTAAGTTTGATTTATGATTCCTGGATTTTTAGTTTCCTGGTGCAAGAAGGGGTGAATTTCATCCATCCTCCACAGAAATGCCGAATCACCTAAAGGCACGGCTATCCCCTTTGGGTCAGATTCTGCTTTTCTACATCAGCATATATCTGGAATAATACCACAGCTCATTATTTTGTTGAACTGAGGCAAAAACATAGCAGTCTAAGTGTACAGTCACATTGCATCCTTTTGTACATGAATGCCCCATTATAAGGGCAGACAAGGTTCCTTGGGTGAATTTGATATCTTTTATTAGACCAACCCAAATAGTTGGAGAATAGTTATTAAGCAAGCTTTCGAGTTCAAAAACCCT
>JAGPOW010002202.1:15836419-15867056 GCA_030014935.1 Caiman crocodilus | reverse complement strand
TTGGCTGGGGTCCTGTGACCCTGGCACTCGTTCCTGCCATTGGTGGGGGGTCAGACTAGATGGCCTGCTCCAGGCCCCTTCTGACCCTAGGCACTATGATACTATGATAGTTCAGCTGTTGCACCAGCCAGCGGGCTACCGCCTATCCTACAGTTATGGTGAACGATCTGTTTACTCAGATGAAGGGCCTGGCACTTGTCCCTGTTGAACCTCATCCGATTCTGATCTGCCCATAGAACCAGTCTGTCTAGGTTGTCCTGGATCCTTGCCCTATCCTTTCGTGTGCTTGCGTTTCCCCACAGTTCGATATTATTGGCAAACTTAATCACAGAGCTTTCCAACCCCTTGTCCAAATCATTAATAAATATGTTAAAAGCAGGGGTCCAAGCACCAATCCCTATGGGACACCACTGGAGACATCCAGGATGAGGCCATCCCTGGGACTGGCCTCTAAGCCAGTTATCCATCCATCTCACCATAGACTGGTCCAGGCCTGTACAGTTTAACTGAGAGAATTTCATGGAAGACGGAGTCAAAAGCCTTACTGAAATCAAAGCAGGTGAAGTCTACCTCATGTCCCTTGTCCAGCTGGTTAGTTACCTGGTTGTAAAAGGACACCAGGTTTGTTAAGCATGATTTACCCTCCACAAAGCTGTGATGGTTGTTTCTTAACACCCTATCAGTTACAAGTTTGTGACTGATGGCCTCCTTAATAACTCTTCCAAAAGCTTTTCCTCAAACCGAAGTCAGACTGACTAGTCTATAGTTTGCAGGGTCATCCCTCCTCCCTTTCTTAAAGATAGGTACAATGCTGGCCCTCTTCCGGTTCTCTGGGACCACTCCCAAGTTCCATGACTTTTCAAATATCTTTGCCAAAGGCCTTGCTATGAGTTCAGTCAGTTCTTTTACAACTCTTGGATGTAAGTCGTCTGACCAGGCACATTCGAAAAAGTCCAGTTGTTCTAAAAGGACCCTCAGCTGGTCAGGGCTGATTTCATGTAGTCTGTTGACCTCCTCATATTCCCTAGGCCTCCAGACAGGTGCACAGCTCCTGTTAGCTTTCTGGAATACCCATGTGAAGTAACCATTTAGGAGCTCAACTTTTTCATGGGGATCTACTGTGGGCTGCCCCTCCATATTTAGCAGAGAACCCACAGTCAAACACGATTTTTTCTTGCTCCCTATGCATCTGTAGGAGGACTTTGTATTGTCCTTCATTTTGGATGCTAGCTTGATTTCTATGCCATCTTGGCTTTTTTTATCTCATACCTGCACACCCTGGTTATATTAGTGAACTCTTCTCTGGTTGCTGATCCTTTTTTCCATTGCTTGTATGAGTCCTTTTGCTTTTTCAAGAGTTTTCTAATAAACCTGTTGAGCCAGGCAGGTCTCTTGGCTCCTTCCCTGCTTTTTTATGTCATGGGAATAGCCTCTTTTTGAGCAGAGAGAGGATTGCTCCCTTGAGGAGGTACCATTGCTCCTGAACTCCCAAATCCTCCAGTTGCTAGTCACAGATGGCCTTTCTAACTAGTCTCCTGAATTTGTTAAAGTTTGTCCTTCTGAAATCAAGGACCTCTGTTCTGCTAACTGAAATCCTAGCCTTCTGGTAAATGGTGAACTTAATCAGTTTGTGGTCACTGTTACCCAGAGTACCACCAATTCTAAGGTTGCCTACCATGTCCTCCCCTTTGGTAAACACTAAGTCCAGAGTGGCTTTCCCCTGGTTGGTCCTTCGACAACCTGTGACAGGAACAGGTCATCAAAAGTTGCCAAGAAATTGGCTGACCTGATGGAGCTGGCCAAATGGTCCCCCCAACAGATGTCAGGGTAGTTGAAGTCACCCGTGACAATCAGGTTTTTCGTGCTGGCCGCCTCTGCCCAGTCCCTGGAGAATGCCTGATCATTCTCCTCTTCTTGGGAGAGAGGCCTGTGGTAGACTCCCACCATCATGTCTCTCTCTCCTGAACTCCCCTGTATCTTGACTCAGAGGGTCTTGAGGGATGTCTCCCTGTTATCAAACCTGACCTGCAGGGAGGGGTACCTCTCTTTCACATAGAGGGCCACGCCTCCTCTCTTCTCCTCAATGCAATCCTTCCTGTAGAGGCCATAGCTGTCGATATCCATTACCCAATCATACATGTCATCCCACCAGGTCTCCGTCAACTCGACAAGGTCAAAATCTTTGTCTATCAGAAGGAGAACCAGTTCCTCCTGTTTGTTGCCCATGCTTCTGGCATTCCCATAAAGGCACCCGAGTTCCCCTCTGGTCACCTCAGGTTTTCTGTTACTATGCGAGTGTCTCAGGATGTTGGTGCTCATCTGGGTGTCCGCTACTTCAATGCCCTCTCCCAGGGCATCATGGAAAGAGGATTCATGTACAGTAGTGGCTTCATATACAACAATGGAGCCTCCCCCCTCACCTTCAGTCATGTCTAGTTTAAAGCCCTTGCATGTAGTCCACTGCTTTTGAATGGTCTACCTAGGCTGAGGAATCCATAGCCTATGCAGTGACACCATCTCCAAAGCCTTCAGTTGGCCTCCTTGATGCACTCCTCCCTTCATCGGCCTCGGCCCTTGACTGGGAGGATTGAGAAAACCACTTGTGCCCCTAGGTCCTTGAGCCTCACCCTCATGGTCTTGTACTCACCCATGATTCTCTCAGGGCTGTTTCTTGCCATACTATTGGTGCCCACATGGACAAGAAGTCCATAGGGTGGACCAGCCTAGGGATCCTTTCTGTGACATCTTGGATCCTGGCTCCTGGAAGGTAGCAGACCTCTCCCGCAAGGGGATCCGGACAACAAATGGGCTACAAGGCACTGAAGGGCAAGGAGTCTCCTACAACAATTACCATTCACTGTTTCCTTGGTGGGGGGTGGCTGTTCCTGTCCGGTTTGCAGAGCAGCAGACACGGAAGCCCCTTCGTGTCGATGATGCGAAGGCTGCATAGCTGTTGTGACGCGGGGCTGCACAGCTGTATGTTCTATTAGCGGAACTACTGATCCACCTCATGACTTTGGGCCTGATGTGACCAACTTCCACCCACCATTGATAGGGGCACCTCGCTCAAGCTTGTTCTTTTGCTCAGTTTCCATGGCCTCCTTCTCTGGATGCAAGGTCCAGCAGTACGTATCTATCTCTGCCTCATGTTCCCTGATGACTCACAGCCCGCTCCCCTCCTCCTGGAACTCCCTCACCAGGCCCTTCAGAGCCTTCACCAGGGAGCACATGCCACAAGTGGAGGTGCCAGTGGCCCTCTTCCCAGTCTCCATCAAACATGCCAGGCAGACCTTGCAGCCTAGAGTCAAGGGCTCTGTCTGCTTGGAGGCTGGGACCATTGACTCTGTCTGGGTAAAGACCTCTGCGTCACCAAGGGTGGGTGCTCCAGCCAGACCTGGAAGCCTAGGGGTATGGCATGTACCCACCACCGTGTCTGTGGGGCAGACCTCAGTCACACAGCCTTCTAGGTGTTTGTTTAAGTTGAAGACCAGGTGGTCTGGGTTTTCTGATTCCCGTGGAAAAATGTACAAAATCACAGATTCCCAGTTTTTAATCAGAAAAAACATGGATTTCTCTTTTTAGCAAAGAAATTCGTGGATTCTCTGCTTTTGCAAAAAGCTCTTGCAGGTTGGCGCAGCTCCAGCCTGCAAGAGCCGATTTACAAAAAGGATGGGAAACACCCAGCCCTGGCTGGAGGGGGAGGGAGAGGGCGAGAGCAGGGCCTGAGCCAGCCAAGGCCAGGGTCAGGCTCAGGCTCACTCTCGCCCTT
Source organism: Caiman crocodilus (assembly GCA_030014935.1). Classification (NCBI taxonomy): domain Eukaryota; kingdom Metazoa; phylum Chordata; order Crocodylia; family Alligatoridae; genus Caiman; species Caiman crocodilus. The sequence goes on along the minus strand of JAGPOW010002202.1, from coordinate 15,863,287 downwards.
TGCCCCTGGAGCGTGGAGCTAAGTGGGGCTTGGGGCAGGGCTGGGGAAGGTGGTTGGGCACTGAGGGTGTGAGGGGTGCTGCCAGCCCCAGGTGGCACATCGTAGCTGGGAGCAGGGCCAGGGAGTGAGGGCAGGGGTGCCCCTCTGCAGGAAGCTTTGCAGGCAAGTGATATGGGGGCAGTGTGGTGGTGCCCACCATGTGCGGGCTGCACACATGCCCCCCGGCCGCCTGTCCAGGGGAGGGGGAGAGGGAGGCTGGCATGTGGCCAGAGCACAGCTCCATGGCCTGCTCTGCAGCCACAGCGAGGGATGTGGGGGGTGGCTTGGCCTAGCACACAGCAGCCACTGCTACTTACTTGGAGGGCCATGATGGCATTGATGGCTGCCGCCTCCACAAGCTCCCACTGTCACTGCAGAGCCATGCCTGGAGCTGGGCGGCAGCGTGGTGGTGATAGGGCAGCACGCAGCCACCCCCACCACCATGCCACACTGCGCCGGAGCCACCGGCCGCACAACTCCAGGCATGGCTCTGCGGTGGCAGCAGGAGGTTGTGGAGGCAGTGGCCATCACTGCCATCATGGCCCTCCAAGTAAGTAGCAGCAGCTGCTGCATGCTAGGCCAAGCCCCAGCCTCAGCACCCCTGTGCCCTCATCCCTTGCTGTGGCTGCAGCGTTGGCCACGGAGCTGTGCTCCAGCCACATGCCAGCCTCCCTCTCCCCCTCCCCAGGGCAGCTGGTTGGGCGGCATGTGTGCGGCCCACACATGGCAGACACCACCACACTGCACCCCGCATCACTTGCCCGCAGTCCCCCGCAGAGGGGCACCCCTACCTTCACCCCCTGGTCCTGCTCCCAGCTGCCATGTGCTGGCTGGGGCCAGCAGCACCTCCCACTCTCTCAGCCCCCAACCATCTTCCCCGGCCCTGCCCCACAGCCCCCAAGCCCCACTTACCTCTAGCATCCAGGGGCGAAGGGCATGTCTCCACGGTGGCAGCACTTGCCCGCAAAGCCCCCCGACCCTGCATGCAGCTGCCACCACCACACACTGCCGTGGAGCCGTGCAACCAGCTGTGGGGCATGCCGCTGCATGCAAGCCTCCCGTTTCACCCCCCAGCCGGGCGGCACAGATGTGACCTACACATGGTGGTTGCCACCACACTGCTGCTGCCATGTCCTGGTTTTGTGGATAAGTGGCACGTTCAGGCAGCCGTGGGATGGTAGCGCAGGGCGCATTGTCAGTCGTGGTGGCGGCCTCCATGTGTGAGCCTCCTGTCAGGCTGGCTGGCGTGTGCGTGGCCCACAGAGTGGCACCCCTGCCCTCACCCCCCAGCCCTGCTCCTGCAAGTGGGCACAGGGGCACACTCCCACTTCTTGATCTACCCCCCAGCACCTTCCCTTTCCCCCACCCTGCCCTGCCCCTTCCCCCTACATACACTTTACCTGCTGGGGTGGGTGGCAGTGTCTGTGGGTCTGGTCTGGGGGGCTGCTGTGTGGGGCATCAGGAGGGCTGTCGAGACCGGGGGAGGTGGGGATGGAGGGTACCAGAAACACTGGGAGGGGCTGTGGAGGGCCTTTAATTTTTACCATGGATTTTGGGTTTTTAACCAAAGAATTTGCAATTTTTAATCAGAAAAAACCAGGATCCCTGGTGATTACTCACACGTGGACCCCACCAGCTGCTGTTGTTGCTGCTTAGCAGACAGACTCAAGTGACTGTCTGCAGTGGGATTCCCTGGCCTTTTGGGCTCCTGAATGGCTGGGGGCTTCCCTGGGTCCTAAGATAACTTAGGATAAAATTTGTTTCTCCAACATGGTCATAACACACATTTTCTGTCCACTTAGCTTCTAACACTGTGTGATTTTTCGGAAAATTCTCACCACTGTTCTGGTACAGTAATGGAAGCTCTTGCAGAGCTTCAGTTTTCACCACCGTGCTGTCTAACAAGGCAGAGTTAGAGAGAACTTAATCTACACTAATTTTACCACCAGTGCGAGCATTGGACTTCCTGTAAAATACAGATAAGGCCACAGAAAAGAAGAAGCCATGTTATAACATGGTTGGACTACTCCATGTTTCCCAGTCATATCTTAATGTTAACTCAGTGAACAGGGGTTATTAAATCAAACACAAACTGATAAATCATAATATATATTTGAAGTGACTGTATTATAGCAAAAGCTACAGACTTGACAAAGCTGTAATGCAAAACTTCCAAAGCAATGTTAAACCAGCACTTATTTTAGCTGGATGAAACAGAAATCGTTCCAAATTAGCATTCCCCTTTTCCGCCCCGCGTTTACTGCATGAAGAAAAAGATCTGCTTACCAAACACTCCTGCACTTTTTGTAGGACTGCATTCTTTTTGTGGGAGTCTAGAATTAGAAGATCCAGTTCAGTCTTCCCCAGACTTATCAGGAAAGGTGCACACAAAGAGTCTGAAACTGATTCCAAATACTGAGCTCTGCAGAAAGAATTAAAGTGCTTCTGAGTTTGTTAAGATGGACCTCAGCTGTCCATAATGCCACAAGTCAAATCTATGGTGATAGATTCTTCTCTGAGTTTAGCCCAAAGGGGATTGGAAGGATGTAATGTTTTAAGTGCTCCATGTACCTTTAAAATGCTCTAGAGAATGAGTGTACAGATGATACACAATACTGGAGCACCACAAATTGTCTTATATCGTATAAAAATGACCTTGGATGAAAAAGGAACAACTCTGAAGTGCTTCACTGTGACATGCTAAGAAAGGGCAGAAAGCATAGCCAGGTAGGCGAAGACATTCTGCTGTGAGCTGGTGAGTGGAATCAGTACCTCATGGTGCCTCTCCAAGAGAGATGAGGGCAAGACAGTATGTGTCTACAGTATTTTTCACTCCTGATGGGAAGATGAGACCTCTCGAGGTGAAACTGAACAGTCCTACTATGAATGGAAGCAGCAAGCAAAAGTCTAGGGGTCAAATACCCACAAGACACTGCTGCTATTGTCCTAACCCTAGGTTGGGGATCCAGCTCTGTCCCTAATACTAGACCACCAATGCTATCAGCTCCAACCCTAGCCCTCCTGGCTTCAACCTTAACCCTAGATGGGGTTGAAGGGATGGGAGGTGGCTATTGGCCAGGCCTCCAAACCTATTCCAGGTCTTTCTATAAGCCACAACTTTGGGCCAAGGTTGGAGAACCCTAGCAAACAGAAACCTAACCCAAGAACAGATAGCCCTATGGAGCAGGATTTTACTCTTTTGTTGGGGACCTCATCAACTGAAGTCTTAAGTCTAGCTATGGGACTTCTACCAACAGGCATCCTACCCCTCTCTTGGGAAGTATTACTGTTTCTCAACCCTAATACTAGCCTGGAGGACCCTACTGGCACCAACCCTAACCCCAAGCTAGGGGGTCCCACCAGCCCTAGCCCAAACAGTAGCCCAGAGGCACCTACCATTCCCAGAGGGAATAAAGCAATGGAGAAAGACTCCCTGCACCTTCCCCAGGCTGGGGTCACCTTGGTATAGGGAAGTGTGGAGAGCACTGCCCTGCTGCTCCCTTCACTCCCAGAGAGCAATGACCAAATATAAACTTCCAGGGGACATGCATTTCAGCTAGCATTAGTGACCCACTTATAAAAACTATCATTTGCTTGAGTCTTCAACTCCCCTATTAGTATGTAGTTAAATTAAAGCAAAAACAGATGAAAAAACCCTGAATATATTGCTTGTATGTAACAAGAGTGACTTACGGAAGAACTGATAAGAGAAAGGGGGGGATAGATGTGTTGGAGTCCATCCAAAATTTCCAAGCCAAACAATTAACCTAAAAAAAATATATTTACAAATTAGACACTTGTGAAATCTGAGGAAAAATGCACATACGTTTTATCTATTACATCAAGTGAATCAACATATGTAGATTTGTGTGTACTATCTTTGTAGATTGTTTTCATGTGCATAGCTCCTACAAAAATGTTCGAAGTTGTCTCTTCTTAGGTACCAGAGATGAAAAGTCTCATGTTGGGAAGCGTGCAAGTGTTTGTATTACACAACAGATTACTCTTGAGTTAGCTGCAGTTCAAGAATGAGCTGTAGAAAGTTTTCTGCAATTCACTCTTGAACAACAAATGTTATACAGAAAGATACACACATAAAGCTTGAATTTTATTAATGAATGAATCTGGCTCTGATTTACCTACTTTACATAATCTGATATACCACTGGTATATGGTCTAAATTATCAGTGGTATATCAGATTTTATACTGGGGTTACCAAATTTCCTAATCCTTTTAGCCACAAACCTACATCTCACCGGGATGAGAACTACAAGATACAATACTTGAGATGCATGTACCCCAGAGTCAACTATCAGCAGATAATGCCCCAACTTCTCTTTTATCAGAAGCCATATTTAAACTGTCCAGAAGTTGTGTGTGGTTTCTGAACTGTGGTATGCAAGAAAGTTAAACATATATAATATTAACCTGTGTTAAACACATACTATAATATTTCCAGTTTTACCTGATGTGGAGAAAGCAACTCAAGATGCTTTTCAAAGAGCCTGAAGTGATTTAAAAAAGAGTCTGTGCTCATCCTCTCAATCTGTTGGCAGGTTACTCCTTTCACCAACTGCCCTGCACTGATAGAAGAAAACCCAACAAATCTGGATCTTTGGATTAGGAAAAACTCTCACTAGGAGAGTAATAAAACACTGGAACAAGTTATCCAGACAGGTTGTTGACTCTCCATCCTTGGAGGTTTTTAAGACCCAGCTAGACAAAGCCTTAGCTGGGATGATCTAGTTGGGGATGGCCTTGCTTTGAGCAGGGGGTTGGACTAGATGGCCTCCTGAGGTCCCTTCAAACCCTCATTTTCTCTGATTCTATGATCTCAGGAACACGTTAGCATATCTAACAGGGAATTTTCAACTCTTCTCATTCCACAGCTCAGCTTTCCAGAAAGAACCTCCTCTGGACACCTCTTCATCCCCCCTCCTTCCTTGTACCATTCTTTGAGAATCCTTTAGGCAGCAGAAAGCAGAGTTGAGCCTACATTTGCAATATTTTGCTTATGAACTCTGAACTACCCAAACCTTTTTGGGATGTTCTGATCTAGGCACTGGATTTAGGGGACCCTAAAGTGAAGTGCTAGGGGCCTCAGGGGATGAAAGGTATCATTCTCATAAGATTCTACATTTATATAACAGGGGATATTTCACTTTGCTGTCAGGATGATGGCAAACAAGGGGTAGACCATGTTTCACTGGCAATGTAGAGTAGACTAATATCCATACCTTAAAAGGTCAGCAGGAGCTGTTTTCTTAGACAATAATTCATACAGATACAAGGCCTGAAATTAAAAAACACATGAAAGTGGCTCTTGGGTAATAAGTTTGATAACTAAAGGAATTGCTGAATGTTTCTAGCACTTTCATCTTTTTTATGAACATTAAATGCACTGATGACATCTAACTCATTGCACCCTAGAACACTTATTGGCAGGGGTAAATTTTATTAGTGACTTAAGGAATGGTGTACTGTGTAGATGGTAGACTTTGTTACATCTAGAATCATGACCAGTCAGATACACAAATGTCTAATATGTAGCACAGGCGGCAGACGAAATGCATGACAGAATCATGATGATTTTTGTGCTTGGCCCACTCAAGTTTATCCTTACATAAAGAAGCTGAGCAGCATTATAGAGCAATCAAGGCACATTGAGCTGCATTAGTTAAAACATATTTAGACCGATTCCTTCCTTTCACCACATATTCTTTACATGTAGGCTTCTCAACCTTACACTCCCATTCATTCTCTAGGGGGCATTGGACATGTGTCTGAGAATAAAGACTGGGAAGAGAGTCTTCAAGGTTCTGTCATTTTTCTCCACTGGTGAAATACGGCCAGTCACTGTAAGCAGTGGAGAATTCTTAAAGCAAAATGACTAGACTAAGTGTTTCATTGTGTCTCTGAAGAAACCCCCACTGGGTACCACTGGAACTACTCATTACCTGGCTCCTCCTCAATTCTTTTTCTTTCATCAATGCAGTGTTAAAACCTGTTTCCTTCCATAAAGCCGAAAGAGATACTTCTTTAAAAAAAGCTCCTTGTATATCTGTGACTGATGAAGGAAAATCTCTAGGTGCAATCATCTAATAAAAAGGCAAAGTAATTATAATTCTCAGAGTTTATACCTGAACAAGATGATTTTTTCATTACAGTGTTGCATTCTCTTAAGAGGCTTCAAAGAAAGACACATTTAATTATTCAAAGATTATGAATAATCAAATTAAAGTGAGGTAACAGGAACAGTTAAGAGGGGACAGAGACTATGTCTCTCTGCTATTAACCCATAATAAGAGAACAGTAAATCAGGGAAACATAGCTGTTTCGTCTAGGGATAAGCTGCTCTGATCTCTCACGCACAAGTTCAGAGCAGACAAATGGGCAAACCGAGAATCACTGAGCATCTGCTGTTCTGCAGTGAGATCCTGACTCCTGTTAACTCATTTTAATTTGATTGTTGATTCATACTCCAAAATTAAATCATGTTATCGCATGATAGAAGGAAGAGTTTATAACCTTTGAAACGTAACTGATGCTTAAGAGAAAATAGAATAGGAATAATGTTGTTACATCAGTTCAGAATATAGCCCAAATCCACGAGTGCCAGTTTACATCTTTTTGTGCATGTGTGGTCCTTCCTTGCACATTAGGGCTGGTGAGGATTGGGTCTGAACACACAAGAGATCATAGTTACCTTACTAAGGATGCCATGTTGTTGAGCAGGTGATAAATCAGATGCATACTGAGATAAAGTGCCTCTAATCACCTGAGAGAGTTCCTTTGGGTTCATGCTGTAGAATGACTGGGTGCTAATTCCAGTCACCAAAGCACCCATTTGACTAATGTTATGGAATGATAAAACCTACATGGAGAGCAGAACAAACAAAACGGGAAGTTTTCTTAACCACAAACTGTAAAAATTGCTAATGTAAAATTACTTTTAATGCTAGACATGAAATACATTTCTTGTTTAAGATGTAGTTTTCAACTTCCTACGCTTTGCAATGTGTAACCTGCAGTAATAATTCTCAAAGTGCAATGTACACGGAAGAGTGAGCAGAACAAGGCACTGAAAGTGTGCCTCCATGCTGCATCAGGTTATATTTTAGGGGTTATATTTTTTTTAACTTAATTTAAACAACATTTTCTGACCATCTCAGTCACAGCATTACCAAAACATTTGCCTGTGAATGAACTAGAAAGCAAAACATTTTGTGGCTCCTAACCTGTTTCAAATCAGCAGCTGTGGTTGAGCAGTGGCTGTTGCGCTTTGGTTGCTTTCATCAAATATGATTGACATCAGAGAAATCCCAGACATACCTTTTCGTGAGTGAGGTATTTGCTGGATAAAACCATAATTTGGTCTTTAGCCCATCCAGAGACTTGGTTTAACGTTGAAATAGCATTATGCACAGCTGCAGGTGACAAGGATTCCAGCTGACCTGAAGTCAGCCCAACCACTGCATCTGACAGAGACCCAAGGGTATCATTCAAAGTCTGGTTTTGCATGGCAATGTCCAGCAGTTGAGCTTTGAGCTAAAACAAGAAAAGGTAGAAGCAGAACAGGGAAATTTGCCAAGATCCTGTTTCCACCATCACCCTGAATGCTCAGAGGCATTTTGGAATAGGCATCAGCATTAGAAGCACGCTCTCAGCAAGAACCCATTTTGCAGAAGGATTGTAGTAGAACCACATTTTGCATAAGAATATGCAAAATGAGAAAACAGGCTAAAAAAAAAAAGATCTGGGAAAAGCATCAATGAGCTTCTATCCTCTGCATTACATAATCAAGTACTTGTTCTTGCATTTCCTAGAAGTGAGTGACATTTCACTTTGGATTGTAAAGAAACAATCTCCCTGTCTCTTTCCAGGATCAGCTTATCCATGAGAGTTTACAGGAGAATAAACAGCATACACACCTTGTGAACCTCAGCCTGGAAGCCTCTTAGGTGATTGCATTTGATCATCTGGTGAAGTAAAACCCGAGCCACAGTGGCTTCCATCTCTCCCATATCATCATAAAAGCAAACCAACAAGCCTAACCTGTATGAAAGACCAGCCAGATATGTGAGGTAATGCCTGGGGCAGTGAAATACAGCATGAACATCTCTCCTGTGCTCAAACCTTCCCAATCATATCTGCTTGTCACCAATATCTTTAATTGTAATCTTTAAAATTCTGAAAGTTCTGAGACTTGGTTATGAGAGAGGTACCTATCTCACTACACTACTCTGAGCTCCATTAAGTTGGGAAGTGATCATTGTGAGAACTTAAAAGACTCAGTATGTCATGAGAGATCCTCTGCATAAAGACTCCACTTCTGGAATCTGTTCCCTTTGCAAGATTTTAAGCATAATTTTTAATTTAAAAAGGATAAAGGATGGGGGTAGGTGGTTAGACTGATTCTGAACAACTGCCTGGATGATCCTTGGGTCGCAGCTGGGATTTCAACACATTCTATGATTAAGTGAAGTCTTGGAGCAGGTGCTTAGAGCACCTGTACTTCACTTCGGACCACAGCCAGAGGTCGTTTTACTGGATGTAAAGACATTCACCACCAGCTGTAGAAACATCCAGCTGATCTCCCACAAAACCACAACAGAATGCTTTCTTATGCTGTGTCTACTCCCCTCCCCAGCATAGCTGTTTTCACTGGAAGGGGGAACAATGTTTAACAGACTACATCAAACATGCCTCTATCTCCTGGTGTGAGAAGCATACATAGCTGTGCAGGTACAGCTGTGCATTAAACATCAACTACTCTTCTGGCTTTGTTTGTGTCGTGGCCAACCTCCCATATCAGAAACACAAAAGAATTCAAATACAGTTATTGTGAGTGAGGTTTGCAATATGTTTTCCCTAATTAAAAAGAGAGGGACTTTTTTTCTTAATTGTTGTACAAGGGTCAGCAATCTATGGCCCAATGGAGGCAGGGGGCTGTGGTGGTATTCAGTGGCAGGGGGCTTTGTCCATGGTGCTTTGCATCACAGCAAATTTCACTCATGCCACACCATGATCCAGTGGTGGGGAAAAGTGTCAGCAACTGGGTCCTAGCACCAGTTGAACCTGAGTTGGGTCATTCTGGCCCATTTCCAGAAAATATTGCCAGCTTCTGGTATAGACTGTTGCATTTGGTATCACCCAGGACTAAGCCTACTGGGGAGTTTTGTTAATACAGAAAAAAAACCCTATCCACAGAGTTTAGGAACATCACATTATGAAACAACCATCTCCAGGCACTTGTTGACTGTATGACTTCAGCTATCAGGTGGACAGGATGTTCCTATGCAAGTGCACTGCTCACAAGGGTATATTTGACTTAAAGGCTCTATTACAATAATAGCAAAATATCAGTGCTCCGTCTATGGAGCATTTTCTACCGCTCTCCTTTACTCTGTCTCAGCACTTGGTCATCAGAAGAATAAAAGCTGATGGCAATATCCTGAGGGATACCGAGGATGGGTTTGTTGTGGTTAGGTCTTGCTTGACCAATCTCATTTCCTTTTACGACCAGGTGACCTATCACCTGGACAAGGGGGAAGAGATTGATGTTGTATATCTTGACTTTAAAAAAGCCTTTGATCTGGTATCCCGTGATCACCTCTTGGCAAAACTGGCTCATGGTGGCCTCAACCTCACCATGATCTGCTGGCTGGGAAATTGGCTCTGCGGTAGGACCCAGAGGGTGGTGGTTGACAGAAGCCAATTGTCTTGGTGCATGGTCACCAGTGGGGTCCCTCAAGGCTCTGTCCTAGGGTCTATACTGTTTAACGTCTTCATCAACGATGTGGACATTGGTGTCAGAAGCAGGCTGGCCAAGTTTGCCAATGACATCAAACTCTGAGGTAAAGTATCTACACCTGAGGACAGGAGGGCGATCCAGGCAGATCTTGACAGGATCATGAAATGGGCAGATGAGACCCTGTTGGTGTTTAACACCGAAAAATACAAGGTTATCAACCTTGGGAGGAAAAACCTGCAGCATCCTTATAGGCTCAGCAGTGTTACGCTGGTTAATACTACAGACGAAAGGATGTTGGGGGTCATGATTGACCACAAAATGAACATGAGCCTTCAGGGTGATGCTGCAGCTAGTAAAGCGAGCAAAACGCTGGCTTGCAGCCATAGATGCTTCTCAAGCAAATCCTGGGATGTCATTCTCCTTGGTGAAGCTGCAACTGGAGTCCAGTTTTGGGCTCCACAATTCAAGAAGGATGTGGAGAAGCTTGAGAGAGTGCAGAGGAGAGCCACGCGCATGATCAGAGATCAGGAAAACAGACCTTATGACAGGAGGCTGAGAGCCATGGGACTCTTCAGCCTAGAAAAGCGCAAGCTCAGGGGCAATCTGGTGGCCACTTATATGTTTATCAGGGGTGCTCATCAATGTCTGGGGGGAACGTCTGTTCACCAGAGCATCCCAAGGGATGACAAGATTGAACGGTCATAAACTCTGCTGCAACCAATTCAGGCTGGACATAAGGAAGAACTTATTTTCTGTCCAAGCCCCGAGGTTTGGAATAGACTGCTGACAGAGGCGGTTCAAGCACCCACTTTGAATGCCTTCAAGACAGATTTGGATGCTCTTCTTGCTGGGATCCTATGATCCCTGCTGACTTCCTGCCCATGGGGCAGGGGGCTGGACACAATCATCCTCCAGGGTCCCTTCCACCCCGAATGTCTATGAAATCTATGAAAAATGAACAACACAAGTGGCCACAATAGCCACTCTCATAGGATAGGAACCATGGAGTGTGACTGACATATGGACAGATATATAGTGCAGGTGAGTCACAAGCCTGGTAAAAATGTGCAATGCAGATCAGATGAAATAGTCTGCACTTCCCTTAACAACAATTTGCACAACAGCATAACAAACTATTGTGTGAGCAGCCCACTGGCATTCACAGGACACCATTATACTTGCATACAAATTGGAGAAAGATCTACAACCTCACTTTTATAACAAGTAGTTACCCATCTATCTGATGCATTACTGCACAGCCACCACAAGCTCCACATCCCCTCTGGGATTGGTAGGACTGTATAACATTACTTCTGAAAAGTAAAAGTGAATTTTAAATCATCAGTATGGTTAAAAGGAGTAATATAAAATAAGTGTGTTGTAAGAATAGAATATGGTAAGGATTATGGAGCATGACATTCCTCCAATCTGGATGAAATTGGCCCTTCTTATGAGTAATAAACCATATGAGCATTTCACTCATCATTTTTTACACAGAAATACAAATTCTCCTTTTGCTTAGACCTATAGTACAACACTAATAGCTCCACTGAAATCAGTGAGTTATACCACTGTAATCAGAGGAGAACTGAAGCCATAAAGAGTATCCTTTATCAGTTTGAAAACCCCAAGAAATTCCCCAAGGAGCTGCAACTAACTTCAGACAGTGGTGTCTGGGGAATAAGACCATTTATATGACAAAATGTAATGTAAATGGAAAGGAACAGCACTTTCTTGCAGGTGGTTCATGCTAACCAAGCATTTATGAGGAAGAAAAGTTTATTTTCTCTCTCACTCTTTATTTTATTATTGTTAAAGTGAATTTAGTGCCAGTTTGACAGCCTTGAAGATGGATGTCCTCTGCATACAGAACTGCTGCAGGATAGGAAACAATGCATCCAAATGTAACCCAAGACTACTCAGAAGGCTCCCTCCTCTAGCAGGGAAGGGAGATCATTTTTTCTACCTATTCATTCTTTAGCCTCTCTGGTGAGAATGGTAATATGGGTGCCAAATGACGTTCCTGGTTGTGGGGAAGAGTGAAGGGAAGGTCCCTCCTGAAAGTCTTCCTGTCAAGTAGCCCCCTTGGCAGCACCACTTGCAGTGGTTAGGCAAATGATGCAACTTACTTTCTGCTAAGCCGCTTTATTTTACTGAACATCAGTCTCCCAGCTCTCCCACACCATGTTTATCTGTCTTGTTCAACATCTATATTGTAACTGCTCGAGAGCAGGGGTGTTGTTGGTTGCTTGTCAGCACAATGACTGGGGTTCCTAGAAATTGCTGTGATGTCGCCAGTAATCCAGATATGCGTCTACTAGGTAGCTGGAGTGAGATCAGTACAACCACCTCCGAAGTCCAGGAGATTCCAATGACATTCAGTTATTATTAGCCAAAGCTGGATTTTAACCACAAACCCAGGAGTAAAAGATTCTATAGCTTTAGCTGTCTCAGGAGTAATGTAGTCCCCCATTCCCCTCTCCTGTTCATCAACTTCCCTTAAAGATCATTTTCAAAGACAACCAAAAAATAAGTCTTGCCTGTAGATAGTTGAGGTGTTTCTCATATCAAATCCTGATGAGTTTATTCTTTCTAGAAAAGCCTGTGCAAGTTCTGGTGTGATATCATATACTGTATCCAGCTGTTTTGTTGCATTGTCATAGCTAATGAACTGTCTCATCTAATTTGTTCAAACAAAAACATGTATCAGTAATGCAAAGGAATCAAGCGCATTAAAATACAAGTTTAATATTATAAATGACCTGCCTCCATTCACATTAGGAAGTTAGCACAAAGAACAATCCAGATAATAAACAGTTTGGGAAGACAAAGATGAGCAGCTCTCGCTTGCTCATACATATTTTAATTTAGTGTCCCTCATTCCTAAATAATTTAATGTCTGCTTAATATGGGGCCTCATCCTATAATTCTTAATATATGGAACTCCTGGTGTAGTATATTGACATTTAAAAACAGAAAGATCACAAGAAAAAGGCAATGGCAGGGTTAGACAAAGAAATGAGAACCTATGGATGTTATACATTTCTGAATCCTAGGAGAAGGAAGGGGTTGTTTGGTTGACAGCTCATCTGGAATGGCTTTGAATTTCCCTAATTGAAATTAGATACACTCATCTTCATTTTTTTAGCTTGCACTGTAATCATTCTGGCTGCAAATTGCATCACTGGAAAACTAATACATTCAAAACTCATTCTGCTACTTACTTCAGTAAGACTAATTTTCTTAATTTCTTCTAATGGAAGATGTACCATATATCTTCCCAAAATCCACAGGTTTTCTGCACTGACCCAAGAGGCTGACTCATTTAACTCTGTTTTGTACAAATAAATGCTCATTAAAATATAAATAACACATTTTTAATTTTTGTTATTCATTATATTCAGTTCTTTCTGTTGGGTAGTCAAAGGAACTCTAAGGTTAGAAAGCACTACTATAGTTTCCTCTCTAAGAGTAGACACTGCCCATCTGTAATTAAATATTTTTATAAAAACAATTTTATAAGCTGTCATAGAAAAGCTCTTGTAAATGGTTTAATTTTCAATATATTATTTGTGTGTGCGCCTAGCCATGCTAGTACCTGAGAACCTAAAAAGTGAAGTTGACTATTTTTATCTTCTAAACCAAACAAAATGCCAACATAAATGAAGAATGTATTACAATATTTATGAAATTCACTTTTCATAAGCTAATGTGTTATTTGGTAACAGATGTAAAGCAGGAAATATTATACTACTTATTTCTCTCTCATATATACATACACACACACACCATTAACCTGACAGTATCCCTTCAAAGGGACAGTCTATATTCTAGCAATATATAGAACGTTGTCATTGTTTACTGAACTCATATGAATTGTAGGATCATAGGAAAGCAGAGCTGGAAGGGATCTCACGAGGTCATTTAATTCAGCCCCCTGCTCAAGACAGAGAAAGTACAAAATATTTAATACAGTGAAAAATGATAAAGATCAAAGAACACTTCTCCAGTACACCACTAAGTGCAGTTAGACAGAAAACGAAGTCAAGATGTCTAAGTGCTTCACAAACTCAGGCTCCAGAACACTAGGAAGATGGTTATGCCCATTTAGTAAGTGGGGAAGACTGAAGCCTGGAAAGTAATGTTTAAATCTTCCCAAAATATCCACTCATTTGGGGTGCCAATGTTTGTACGCTCAACTTGGTGCTGCTTGAGGCTGATCCATCTGCAGAGGTGCTTTTCACCCACAACTCCACCTGACTTCAATAACTATCATAAATACATTTAATTTTTCAGTATCTTGAACAAATCAAACTGTAGCTATCTCAAAACCAAAATAGACAGCATTAATGGAGACTTTGGGAAATGTAAGTTTAAGTGATTTGTGGTACGATGCACACCAAGATAATTATAGCAATCAGAATAGATCCAAAGAGTCCTGGTTCCCAGTCCTTTGCACTCCATGGAACTACACCCCCTTCCTTGTCACCATGCAGAGCAAGAGACACGTAGAGGGAAGAGACAGAAGAGGAAAAACAGGAGAATTCCTAATGTAATAGCCTGACTGCAGCATTTAACAGAAGCTCAAACTTGCAGTGAGCACCAGTGGAGACTGTGATCCTTCACCTCTCTTTGTTCTTTACAAATCAGGTAGAAAATGCAAACCACATAATCACCAGTTTCTGTAGCAACTGCCAGGATGCCTCATTTTTTAATAGCATGGTATTTGTAACAGGAAACCCATGAGAATAGGCTGAGTTACATAAAAGCACCTCTTTCAAGGTATTATTCTGAGGCACTAAGGCAACCTGTCAACTCATGCTAACCCTGTGACCCCGCTATAGCTGTATGGGTCTGTTTGACACAGCAGGTATGAAACAGGCCTCTGTAGTTCAACCTCAAAAGGTACAGGTGGGGTAATCTCTGTCACCCGAAGTAGCAAAAATATTGGTAAGGCAGCCTCATTAATAACACACATGCATGGTGCCTTTCAAGACCCTTGTGCTGTGGAGTTACAGAGGAAGGAGGTATTAAGTCTCCCTCCTCCCCCATGTCATCTTCACAGTGCTGCCAATCTGCAGTGGTCAGGAGTAGGCAAGGGGCTCTGACAGTCAACTTTTAAGACACACATATGCCCTCGCTGTGCCAGTATTTGCCATGCCTATTGGACAGGCTTTGTAGCTTGCACTGTGCTCCATGCTGCCATTACTAGGTTACTACCAGTTAGTGAGATAGCAAGTTTAAAACTAGGCTCGATATATCTGTACTATGCTGCAGCCCTGACAGTGCTTCACAGTGATTAGATGGGGCACTGTATACCCCAGTTACACTGATTTTTCTCAGGTGATAATTAAGAGTATTATTTAAGGAGGCATTTGTGCTAAAGGTACAAACCCATGTCTCAGGAAATCTGGACTCTTTACCAGTCTCCCACAGATGTGCTCTGAGACCTTAGGCAAGGAATGTGCCTCATTGTTGAATGGTGATAATACCAGTGTTTTAAGGGGTGTAGGTTTAAACCTGAAAGCTGGCATAATAATTGTTTTCCAACTATTTAAGTTGATCTAATAAAAGATATCAGATTCACCCAAAGAAACTTGTCGGCCTAGTGCTTTAAGGGTCATTTATTAGTGCTTAGGTCAGAAGATGTCACTGGAGCTGCATCTTGCTGCACTGGACATTTTTCTATTGGTTTCAATGGGAAGAGAATCAAGTCCTAAAAGAATACGATACTACTGCTACACTCCTGGCAGGGAGTTCATCGATACCTTCCTCCTGCTGCTGCGGAGCCCTCTGGTGGAACGTGCGTTACACTGTCCCAGACGCCGGAACAGCTGCTGCCTTCGAGAGGCAGAACTTTAATAGCTATGAAAAAATGCGTAAGACTTCGAGCAATGCCTATTTATTTTCCTTTGCTACTTTTCTGACTGAGCCAGTGCCTCAGTCAGAATTGCACAGCCTCCTGGGTTTTTTTGTATGCATTTGGCTAATGCATTTTCAAAAATAACCTATTTTTCTAAACAGGGCTTTGGAGGGAACATCACACCTGTGCAGACATCTTACACAAGAACTATGCACCATGTTAAGTCCTATTTAAGATGCGCAAAAAGAACTAAAATGGTGCATAGTCCTTGTGCCTAGCCTCATGCAGACTACCAGTAGAAAATAAGCACACTGGAGAAATATACCTGCTGTGCTGCAGTAGAGAAATAAATGTTGCTATAAATTGCAGTGATGAAACAGTTGGTAAAAGGGATACCTTTAACCCAACTCTTATCATAACACAAAAAACTTCATTAATGCAATAGTAATCCTTTTACTGGCCATTTTTTTCTGAGAGATAAGGAAAAAAGGTAAGTTCTGCATTCAACATACCACTGGCACTGTATGATTTTTGTAAAATCTGCTTCATCCAGTCATACAGAGCTCTTTGTGCATTTGCTGTTGTTTTGTCATAGAGGTCCTTGAATACGACAGATCTAAATGAAACAATGATGTATGCAAATTATTTGATGAATGGAATCTTTTTTAAATGGTACAGATGTGCAAGCACACTTTCAAAGCAGCAAAAATGAATGAAAACTAAACACCTGGAAACCACAGCCGCTATAACAAACTAATTTAGTAAAAATATATTAATTAGAAACCAAAATTAATTATTAATTGTTTTCACTGAGAAATAAATGGCTTACAAGTTTCTGAAAGCATCTTCCTGAAGATCTTTTGGGAGGTTGCCAATGATAGCAGGTTGAAGATAGCTCACTGAAGATACCCGCAAAATCTGGCTCAGTATATCCACACATTCCATAGCACTCAAAGTCACAAAGCATTTTTCCAGTGTAATAAGGAACAATGTCCTGTTTATTCCTGGGCTTTGAAAAACCCTCTCTCTGATCCGGTCCAAATCCAGAACAACACTTCCAAATTCCTGCAGGTATCAAAGGGTTAAGAGAATATATTTCTTCTGATAATCAATTTAATATAGTATTCATTTCTGAGGCATGACAAGAAGCACTATAGAAACAACATGCTATGGTTCTAAAATAGTGTAGCTGTAAAACACTGAGTCAGATTCCATTATTTGAGATTATTCTTTTCTACTATGGACTGAAGGCCTGATCAAGCCTCTCAGCAAAATGAAAAGGAGCATGAAGCACACATGAAGATGTATGTACTTGAGAAATCGTGAAAGTCTTTGGCATAGAATGGTCAACTGTCCTTTTACCCATGTCCTGTCTCAAGAAGCCATTACCAAGCAATCTCTCTCCAGAACTGAGTAAACATGAAGAAGCATACTGCAGGAACAATCTTATTGCAGCAAAATGATGGACTAATAGGTCATTTCCCCTCTCAAGAAGTCTATGGTTCTGAGACCAATATTTCAGGGCCATTTCTAGGGAGTGTGACTTCGCACCACAGCAGTATCAATCCTGGTAGTTACTTGTCAATATAATGGGAGAAAATGACACTGGCAGCTCACCAGCAGAGACCTCTTCCTGACTGGTATTAGTTACAGAGCTTCCATGTAGACTGGGCACAGACACGTGCCCTGACGGTATGATCAGAATCACAAAGGCCTGAGTTAAGCAGACTCTCCAGTTATACTTATGCTGCCCACTCATCCAACAGGGAACACCTGTTCTTACTCCAGGTTTGGTCTCAATCCCCAAAGGGAGGAGTGTGTTGTTAACCTCTCTATTCAGTGAGAAAGGCTCTTTTTTCCATATCCAGGTGATGGTCCCAGTCCTGCAATGTGATTCCAAAATTCACATGACGCTCCACTGACTTTGTTGGGACTTCATGGCAGTTAGTATAGATCACACTGCAGTATCAGGCCCTATGTTAGAAAGGATTGGTCTGTCTCATACTCAGCTGCTTGATCAATGTTTTCATCTTTCCACACACTGCCAACAAGATATGTAAGAGACCAGATGTTAGAGTGTGGGACATTCACTGTGAACCCCTAGCCTGGCCTTTTTCCATTTATCCAAGGCAGCTCTTACTTTTCACATGTACTCTGTGTAAAGTGACTCACCAAATTATACTTTTTGCTGCTGAAGAGAAATTTCATTGCAGTTTGAAACTGCTGATGATCAGTCTGTTGAAAATCTGACAGCAGTTGTTTGGGCTGATGTAAAAGATTCTCCAAGTTGTTTTTTATAGAAATCTATAACACAGAGAAACACACACATACATTTATAATCTAAATGGTGTTATTTCTAACTTGACCTTTTACTCCCTGAAAACTGTAAATAGAAGTAGGGACATATTTCAGCACATCACCTGCAGGGTACAGGACCAGGGCTCCTAGTACTTACCTAGGTTGAAAAGCACAATCTCTTACATCATTTTGAAAATAAAGAATATGAAGGACTTTGCCTATTAAGGCTAAAATGAAAAAAAACACACAACTGGGTATGGGGAAAAGTGTGTGCCAAGGTATTAGGCTAAAAGCCACCTTTCTCCCCTTATACTGTTTCCAGTTAAAAATCTCATACCTGTTCTGAAACTCTGAGAGGAAACAGAAAGCATCACAAGACTGATCAGCGCTAGCACTTCGCCTTCATTTTTCACTAGGCTGAAGTAAGAATTTATGCTAATTTTTTACTGAACTCTTTGACAATTAGCTTGAAGTTCAGGTTGCAACTATTTTGTTGTTTTTGTACAGAAAGATATCCATTGCATGCAGGACACATTTAGTTTTCTTAGAGCTCTAAATACCTTTTGCTCCAGGAAGACCAAGACTGACTAACGCTGCTTTAAAACACTAACAAAACTAATCTGAATAAGCAAATGTTAAAAATCATTAGAAGCAGAGAAGTATATTGCCTTTTTCTTAATGAACACAGCAATATGAGTGATGAGGTAGCCTGACTTTTTTGGGTGCACAAGTAGTTCTATCATTTACCAATGATATAGTATGACTATGTATTACTGAAAACATTATTAATGTACGACCTACTGCTGGAATACAACTGGCTCAGAGGGGAGTATAAATCCTTAAAATGCTTTATCCTTATACAAATTGTTTCACAGAGTTAAACAATTAATTATGTTTTCTAATTTATGCTGTAATCTAATAACTAGTAATAAACTGAAAGCTTCACTTTAGGTAAAATTCGAACCAGAACCTCAGCTCCACTGACTTCAAAAGAGCTATATCATTTTCCATCAGATTAGGATCTGGCCCTTCAGGCTGCACCCCCCATACATCAGTGATTACCTTGTACACTAAATTGTCCTGTAAATTTTATTTCCAAATTCATGTTATAACCCTTCATTTCTACTTAAGATCAACAACCCCTATGTACTTAACTACTCACCACAGTCATCAATAAGTACTTTAAACTCATAACAGAGCTCTTGTGAAAAACCCACAAATTTAAATTAAACACAAGACCTTAATATAAATCCCTTCAGATTTGGAAGAGCACTGGAACCCTAGGAAACTCTGAACTGCATGGCCACAGGCTTTGCAAAATGGAATTAGACCCTGCACTACACATTACAGATTATTCTTATTTGGGGGAGCAGATTCAGATCTAGTTTAGGAGGCTGCAACCCTACCAATGCCAATAATGTTACACCCAATCAAAATCTGGCCACCCATCAATTGTAATGCTTGATGGGTGAAAGGTGAAAGTGTCTTCTGTAAGGTACTCTAATGTGACACATTCCCTCAGGAGCAAGGCAAAGCACAGCCACCTGGTAGGGGAAGTTTTTCATTTTGGGGAGAAATAGTGTAGCAGAGTTGCTAAGCCATAAATATAGCAGAAAACAGTACATAAAAGCCTTCAGTGCTTTCCTGTATTATTTATGTCTTAATCCTTTACAAACTGCTGATGACCACAGAACACAAGTAGTCTGTATTGCCCTGCTGTCTCATATAGACTTATTGACCATCTCTAAGATTTAATTGCTGAGTTTGGACTAAAGATACTAGTTGTCTTAATCTGTTTTTCCCTTTTCTTTGATAAGAATGTTTTGCTACATTAAAAAGTACAAACCTGGAGGGTGCTAGTTGTAAATATAACTTCCTGATCATGGAAATAGCCCATAATTTTTTTAAGCATATCTGGTGTCCATGCATTAGTGCTGCAATGAAAAAAAGAATGTAAAATACCAATAAATCAACTATATACAACTATATGAGTTTGTAAGAGAATATAAACAGACAACAGAAAAGCACTATTATCAGTTATGCCCATATTAATGAGGGGGCTTTTGTTCAACTTTGACAAGACAGGTTTACAAAAACTGCAACCTGCTGAATGCAGTGAAAAAAAGCTAGCTATCAAAAAGCTGTTGAAATAAGGTAGCATTTATTTATAGCCTCATTCTAGTTTAGGCATAAGTAGTGGCAGTATGCCTGTTAAAAAGATATAAAACCATTGTCACTGTGGCTCTAAAATCATAATAACCTGATGTACCCATCCCATTCTAGCCATAATGTTGTAATTCATATGTAAATTTAATATAGCTCATATTTACAGTACAGGATGATATTTATATCTGAGTTATAAATTACCTTTGAAAACGGAGTATATCAAGGAAAGCTAAACCAGAAGACACAAAAACAATGGATTATTATACTGTACTATACTTGAAAATGTTTAAAAAAATATAAAAAGGGAAAATTTTTCACATTACCATTAAGATATTTTCCAGCTATTACTTCCTCCTAAAGAGCAAAAATTATAAATATATATGTAACAATATCAGCATTTTTAGATTACAGAGTTTTGGTAGATATATTAAGTAGAAATACGTACCACAGCCTTGTGTAATAATGGAGGCAAATCTGTAACAAAGAATATAATTACTGACATTATACAGCTTTTAATTTTTTTTTAATTAGACAAACAGATGTCCATGATAAAGTCAATTGATTTAAATTAAAGCAGCTTTAGTCAAATGTATCTTTTGAGGTCCCTTCCAGCCTTAATGTCTATGAAATCTACAAGGAAACAGTACTAATAAAAAGAGAGTTAGAGGTTTCCTCAAAGAAAAGTCAAAACATTTAAATAAAATGTTACATATAACAAAGTGGGCAAAATCTTGGCTGTTATAACTCCAGGAAGTTATAATAGAAGGGATTTGATTCCATTTTGTCAATTGTAGTGTGTCAATTTTACTATACAACTTTTTTCAAAACCCACCAACTATTTCCCCAAACAAGATTTCTGATCTTACCTTCAGAGTTTTGACTACTTGCAATTTCCATGTGATTCATTACTAATAACAACCATATCCACTGCTTTTTGGACATTTCTCCTACTGTTATTAGAACCAGAAGATGTTTGGAGTGGAAAAGAAAATAAAAAAAAATTAAAAAGTAAAAGTGAAAAGACAATATTTATACAAAATGTTCAGTTATAAATTAAAGATGACACTGACCTACTAAGTTCAGAGATCAGAATTGCTCTAAGAAGGAGGAGTGGTTTGGATTTCAGATCTTAGTTTAGGCCCTTCTCCAGTATATTAAGGGAAAAAGGGTAAATGCAAGTACAGTCTTAGTCATATCTTAGTCAGTCCTACCTACCTTATATTAGGTAGGTCTTTAATTTTACTTTCTATAGAATTTAAGTCATATTCTAGCTAAAGGATGAACCCACTTTAATAAAAAGGAAATATACAACTTTGAAATTGCATACCACTTTATAGCTGTGGCAAAGTAGAGCCAGTGGGCCAATGGATTCTCAACTGAATAAGAGAACAAATCCTGACCAATCTGAAAAGTAAAACAAAGTCTGAAAGCATGTGACAGATAAACCATTCCTGATGATTACTAGAATATCTCATGCAAACATGACCCTTGAGAAACCCCTGTATGAAAGCCCCCACCAGATCCCTTGACCTCATACTACTGGGACATACTTCACGCAGGGCAAGCAATCGAGTAAGAACTAATGACAGAGCTCTGCAGGGAAGTATCCAAAGGAAGCAGGATATGGTTATCCTTCTCCTAGAATAAGAGTTTGCTTGTACTATACAGAAGTAGGTACAAGAGGAGCTGCCAAAAACACTCCTCCTCCACAACAGGTCAGGCTCCCAGTGGCAGGACACCTGTTTGACTTAAGATATTGTCCCATCTCTTCCCAAACTCCAATCTGTGGCCATGAGGCAAGGAAAGCAAGAGAGTCCTGGAGAGCTGGAGAATTAGGGCTGGAAGGGACCTCCAGAGGTCATCTACTTCACCCCCCTGCCTGAGGCAGGATCATCGCTATCCAAACCATCTTGCACAACTGTAATCAGAACTCTACACAACCCTACCCTCAACCACTGGCAACGCGTAGGGGGTGCATGCAGGTACATGTGCACTCCCTGGGACTGGCAGTGCACCCCCTGAGGAAAGCACTGCTGATGCCGATGGTGGCACCTGTGGGCAGTCACCACTTCCCACTTCCCTCTCCCCTCCGCTGCCAGCACTGCTGGCGGTGTCTGCAGGCAGTCACCGACCGCTGGCTGCTGCTCGCTACTTCCCCTCCCGCTGCCGACACCAGCACGGCTGTCTGGGGGATCTCCCCGCTCCCGCCACCTCTGGGCGGTCACCACACCCCCCCAGCCTCCGGGGGCATACGTCATTCGTGCCCCCAAGCCTGACACAACACAGACCCAACACCCGAAACTGCCACAGGTAAAGCAGGGAACCACGGCAGCCAAAGTCCTTCTGTGACCTGGGACACTGGGTGCGAAGGACCTACAATGTCCGATACAGCAAATGGCAATTCTTGTGATCTGAAAGGCCTTCCAGGCTTCACTGCTGACGTCCAAATTTACCCTGTTCTTTGAAAAAAATCAAAGGATTTTCTACTGCAGGATTCTCAACCTGACACTTGAGAACCAAAAAAATGAAAGAAAACCAGACCCGCACCTAAAGTTTTACACGTAGCCGGATTTCAATCAATGCCTGTCACTCTTAGAGTGAAAACCAACCGAGCAAGGAGGCCGAGGCCCACCTGCCCCCAGATGTCGAGATTGCGGGGTGGAATCCTACCTTCCCACAGAGCCACGCTTTCTTTGCACGCAGGTGTAACTATGTGCTTCCGATGACAGCTCTTGGATCCTTGATCCCCCCGTAGCTCCCTGGCCGGCTGCTCAGATGCTCCCTCCCAAACCAGCCGCTCTTTGTTCCTAAACTGCCTTCGTTTTAGGTGCGAATTCCCTGTCACCACCGGGGCATCGCTCCAGCCGCTCGTGACCATAAACCTTTCCCGTCTACCCTGCCCAGCAAATGAAAGACGGACCCAAACTCCTGCAGGAGAAACCAGTCTGAACCTCCCAGTACGCTGGGGAAGCAGCGGCCTCACAGGTCCCAAATCCATCCCGCGGCTGCCTGAAAAGTTCAGGGCTCTTCTCTTTCAGCGGCTCCCCCGGGAGGGCTCCAGTACATCCGTCCCATTCAGCCAGATCCAGTTTCCCACACAATGAACTTTCTTGTGTCTGCCTCCCCCGTCCCGCGCCGCTCTCCACGGGGGCTGGCCCGAGGGTTTGCACCCGGCGCGGCGGAGCCCGAGCCCGAGCCCGAGCCGCGGGCGGTGCTGAGGGCGCGGGACCGGGGCAGGGGCGGGCTCTGGGGCCCCGGTCCAGACGGCGGCGGTCGCCGGGGCCGGGGGAGGGGCCCGGGCCGTACCCGGCGGCGGCGGCTCCTCCCGGGCGCCAGGTGCGCGCCAGCACCCCGCCTCCCGGGCCGCGGCCCGTGCCGGATGCCTTTGGGCGCGCGTATTTAAAACAAAGCCCGGGGAGCTATTTTAAAGGCGCCACCCCAAGTCGTACGACTTTGTTATGTCATGGCTTTAGTCAAACTTCACCTGACCTCTAGCGTGGCCGACTACTTGGAAGATGTTGCTGAGCCATTCTTAAAGACAATTGTGCTAGCTATAAAAGGATTGCGTCCAGTCACAATCCTTTCATTTTACTTTCCATTTGAATGGATGCAACTTCACAACAAGCTCGCTGAGAATAGACTATGGGATATAATCTTCCCCTCCAACAGAATGATTAATGAAAGCAGTTGGCTTTTACACAGGGCCAACCTACAATCCCAGCACACTGGCTGCCTGGTTAGGGCACCAGGCGAGGTGATCTGCTCTAAGGTGGGCACAGGCTCGGTGCATGCAGGGAAAGGCCAAAGCGGCTGCACGCCCTGCAGTTCTGGAGAGGGGCATGCATTCCCTCCCAAGATCGAAGAGCCCTGGGGGAAGTTGTAGTTTCCAGACCTCTGGATTTACCTTGGGAGCTGGGAAGCCCTGTGGCAAGCCACCAATGAAGCCTTAGAGCCAGGAGACAGTCCACAAGGCTGCATACCATGGCCCACAAGCTGAACTGGCTGGAAATCATGCAAAGCCCACGTCTGCATGTCAGGGGAAGTTGGTCAAAACCAATAGTGAACTATTTGGGAAACTGAACACAAAATTCCACTGCAACCACCTACTCACTTCTCTCTCGCATCCCTCAAAAGGAGAAAATCTAGATTTTGAACTCCTAAAACCAGGCATATACAGATCCAACGCTGTGGCTTTACACATCTCAGAATTTGAATCAAACTGTAATTAAAATCTAGCTTTTTAATAATGGCATCTTCTTTTACATCTGTGAACAGTTTCCATTTAGCTAAAATTATTGGCAGAAAGCAGGGTAGCACCTTAAAGCAATGATTCTTAACCAGGTTGCTGAAACACCCTAGGTTGCCCTGAGATTTTTCTTAAGGGTGCTGTTGCATGCCATACAATATTAGCTCTGTTAAGTGTGCAAGCACCTACATCTGATTCAGAAGATAAACCCAGAAATTTCAAATAAGAATTAAGTGTCAAAGCTTTCTGTCCTGGTACGGTCTTTCTGAATTCTTTGTTGTAGTGAAAAGGCAAGTGTAAGTTAAAAGCTAGCGTTTTCCCCAGGGGTGCCTTGAGTCTAACAAAAGTTGAGAACTGCTCCATTAGAGACTAACTGGTTCAAAGAGGCACAAGCTTTTGTAGGCAACAGCTTGCTTTGTCATAGCATCTGACAAAGTGAGCCATCACTTATGAAAGCTTATGCTTCTCTGAATCAGTTCATTTCTAAGAGTCCTGGCAGGCATGTATTGCACAATTAACATGATAATCATGCAATAAACCATAAAAAGCTACAGGTTCAGCCAATTTATGAAACCATACAATGGCAAACCACTCACAAATGTTTTCCACATCCAATGTAAAACATCTTTGTGGCTGGTTTGTAATTGAATGGCTTTAATTTAAATGTATGGCATAGAGCCCAGCATTAGGCTGCACAGCATGGCTTTGAATGTCCTCATATGGGAGCTGATGGTCTCTTCCTGTATGGGGACATTTAAAACCACCCTGTGCAGCCCATGCCAGATTTATGGCATAGGCAGCTAGGGACCCAGGAGCCCCAAATTCCTAGTTGCATGCACCCCAGCACAGAAGCAGCATGTGCTGCCAGCAACTGGGAGCTCCTCATCGCCCAGTATACCCTTACAGCCAGCTGCATACCACAACAGATGAGCAACAGGATGGGAGGACTTCCATGCCCCCACCCTGTTTCTAACAATCATGTATTCTGCCATGCCAGACACTGAATATCAGTCATGGCAGGATACAGGATTGTTGAGATCTGGGAAAAAAAAATTCTTCAGATCCCATTGCACCATTAATTTAATGTCCACCAGAGGCCTAAAGTGTTACTCTGCCCTGCCTTCTGCCCAACTTCAGACTAACTTTCTCTCACTAACACTATTTGTCTTTACATGTATTGATACAAAATCATCGGCAGCCTTGGGCAAAAGTATCTTTGGTAAAGTGGCTTTTTTATTTTTTTTAAATTAATGGTAGTACTGTTCGTGCTTTTAACCCCGTGTCCTTTCTTTAGTTATTCAATTCTCCTGTGGCCTTTTGTGAACTTTACCTGAAGTTACACTCCAAAAGTTACACTTTTCCAATTACACTCATGGAAAATGCTATTTTCCCTTAAACTGAACCTGAAAATGCAGAGTCAATTTGATCTTTCATATACAACTCACGATTGGAACCATATGGTTCCAGATGATAGTCACTGATAAGGACAGTAAAAAAAAGACTGTAATTATGTAGTAAACTAATTGAACTATTGGTCTTCTGAATGTATTGTATTAAAAGGATAACCAGCACAGGTACATAGCAGGTAGATCCTGCCAGACTCATCTTGTCTTTTTACAATCAGGTCACAAAATGTTTAGATGCAGGAGTCAAGGTTGATGTCATTTACTTAGATTTTAAAAAGGCCTTCAACATGATGTCTCACCTCATTCTCATAAATAAACTAAGCAGCTGTGACAGATGATTATACAGTCAGATGGGTGACAAATTGGCTTAAGGGATGCATCCAGAGAGTGGTTGTGGATGGGTTGGTATTGACCTGGAAAAAATGTGGGCAGTGGGGTACTGCAGGGTTCAGTCCTCAGACCTGCGCTGTTCCATGTCTTCATCGGTGACCTGGATGAGGGCTTAGAGAGCACCCTGTCCAAATTCATGGGCAACACCAAATGATGGGGAAAAGTAAACATACTAGTGGGCAGGGAATGGATTTGAGCAGATATGGACAGGTTGGAAAAGTGGGCAGAGCAGAATAGAATGGAGTTTAACAAAGATAAGTGCAATGTACCGCACCTTGGGAGAAGGAATATCCAATACACTTACAGACTGAGAGATGACTTCCTAAGCAGCACAGCAGCAGAAAGGGATCTCAGAGTCATAGCTGACTCCAAAATGAACATGAGTCACTAATGTGACAAAGGGATCAGTAAAGCTAACCGCACTCTTATCATACATCATCAGCAACAGATCCAGGGAGGCGATGCTTTCCCCTCTGTGCTGCATTAGTATGGCCACAGCTGGAGTACTGCATTCAGTTTCAGCTGCCACATTTCAAGAGGGATGTGGAAAACCTTGAGAGAGTCCAGAGGAAGGCTACTCAGATGGTTAGGGGTCTGCAGGTAAGTCCCTATGAGGAGAGATTGAGGGACCTGGATCTCTTCAGCCTCTGTAAAAGAAGGCTGAGAGGGGATCTAGCAGCTGTCTGCAAATTCATGGGGGGGGGG
>JAGPOW010002202.1:15819949-15834743 GCA_030014935.1 Caiman crocodilus | reverse complement strand
ACCGCACTTCAAGAGGGATGTGGATAACCTGGAGAGGGTCCAGAGAAGGGCCACTCATATGGTTAAGGGCTTGCAGACCAAGCCCTACGAGGAGAGACTTGGGCACCTGGACCTCTTCAGCCTCTGCAAGAGAAAGCTGAGACACGACCTTGTGGCTGCCTATAAGTTCATCACAGGGGGCACAGAAGGGAATTGGTGAGGCTTTACTCACCAAGGCACCCCTGAGGGTTACAAGAAATAATGGCTATAAGCTAGCAGAGAGCAGATTTCGACTGGACATTAGGAAGAACTTCTTCACAGTTAGAGTGGCCAAGGTCTGGAATGGGCTCCCAAGGGAGATAGTGCTCTCCCCTATCCTGGGGGTCTTCAAGAGGTTAGATAGGCATCTAGCTAGGATCATCTAAACCCAGCACTCTTTCCTGCCTAAGCAGGGGGTTCGACTCGATGATCTGTTGAGGTCCCTTCCAACCCTAACATCTATGAATCTATATATGTTTTCATTTACTCATTTGAATACAAAGCAAGAAATAAACTTAATTCTTTTTCATTTTATTTACAGTAGAGTTTCTAGGGATGGGGTATTGGGTGCTAAAGGTAGAGGAGCACCAGAGTGGAGGTAGTGGGGATTGGGACTCTGGCCAGAGAAAATGAAGTCAAGAGTCTCCTTGTCAGCCTCATACACTGCCCCACACCATGAGGATCACCAGTCATTAATAGAATTTGTTTAGACTTAAACATTAAAAACAAAATGGCAATTCAGTTCTTCCTTACCTGCCAACAACCAAGCTGAGATTTCTGTTCTCTTTCCCAAGAGCTAGACACGCTGGTTACATTTCAGGTACAATGAGTCGAACAGCTGCCACCTCTGTATTAGGTGTTGGTGGTGCTGCTAATTGTTGCTATGAAATGGTAAAAAAACCCTTAAGTATCTGAATCTGGCTTAATGACCAATTGGCCTTTTTAATTACCCAATCAGGGCTCTACCAGGTTAGTGAAGTGGCACATTTAATTGCCTACCTGAGATGCCACATTTCTCAGAAACACATCAGGATCAGGTTTCCAAGAGTTAGAATCCCTAAACACTTTTAATTACATGCAAATCAGCAACCTTGGATTCAACTGAGTTGCGCAGTTCTCCATTAGTTGTTTTAATTGTACACAATATGCTTTAAGTGCTAATGTACTAACTTGGGAGAGAAGAACCAAAACACCACGCTCACACAGTCCTCTGCTTCTTTGCAGACATTTCAAATAAAGACCAGGTAGTTTTCCTCAGAGGAACTATAATGCAACAATTATGTCCTCTAGCTAGCAAACAAGCACAGCTTTGAAATACAGGTAGATCTGATTATACTGAGGTATAGCAATCTGAGAGTCAGGTGTTCCACATACCTTAAAACAGAAACTCCTTTCTGAAAGTCATGAATTTTAAGGATAATAATGTGTCAAAATTTATTGGATTAGCCATTTCATGACACAGGCTCAAAGTTTCATATGTAAAAAAGTCTTCTTTCATCTCAACCAGATTAAAAATGAAAGTGTTTTTAAATAAGCAAATGCAATCTATATAGTTTATTACATTAATCTTTCCAATGTAACTGCATTAAAGCAGGGATAGGCAATTTTTTCAAAAAAAAATCAAACATCTACTATAACATTTTAATTTTATTTAAAAAATAGTTTTGTTCTGATTTACATTTTTTTTTTGAGTAGTATATATAGAGGTGATTACATAAGGGCTCAAAATAGTCTTGCTTTTGTACACTGTGGTATAGGTGTGTGTGTGTGTGTATGCATGAGGGGCTGCCTAGGCACTAGGGCCTTGGACCCAGCTGGGTAGGGGTGGGAAGGAGGTAGGCAGGGTGAGGGGAAAGAGGTATGTGCAGCAGAGCTTGCCTGGGTGGGGTGCAGGTACAGTTCATCCCCTCCTCTGAGCTGCCCTCATGGTGCTCTGCATGGGGCCAAGCCCTGCCCTCACCTGTGGCAGCCTGCGCTGTGCTTCTACTCCATGCCTGCCAGTCAGCACTGCCCCAGCCAATGTGCACAACTTTCTGGTGGGGCTGTTCCTGGTGCAGCTGTAGCTACCTGGGTACTGCTCAGCCCCTCCTACCTTCCGCAGCTCCTCCTTCTCTTCCTGCCCCTGCTGCACTGCTCCAGGCAGCAGATAGCATAGGGAAGCTGTGAGACCACGTTCCAGGCACTACACACCTAGCCAGGCAGGATATTGGCTAGGGTGAAGCTGCAGCCAGCCAGCCAGCTTGTTCCTGGCTGCCTTCCACCGGCTCAACTGCCCACAGGTGGCTGCTCATTGCGCTGTGCAGGCTGAGTGGGTGGAAGGTGGCTGGGAGCTGGAGTCCTGTGCATTGCAGTAGGAGCCACCTGGCTGGGCATCTGCTGCCTGGCATGCATCCCCACAACTTCCCTGTGCTGCCTGAAGTGGTGCAGCAGGGGCACAACGAGGAGCTGTTTGGAAGCAGGGAGAGCTGAACAGTACCAGGTGGCTGCAGCTATACCAGGAAGATGTGTGCACTGGCCTGGGTTAGGGCAAAGCTGCCTGCTGGGCATGAGGGAGGTGCAGGCAGAAGCATGGCATAGGCTGTCTTGGGTGGCAGTAGGTGAGACTCGGTCCTATGTGGAGAGCTGCAAGGGCAGCCAGGCCAGATGCAATCAATTGGTGGATGCCTGCCCACAGGTCAGATCCAAAAATCAGTTGGTGGGCCAGATCCAGCCCATGGGCTGTATTTTGCCCACCCCTGCATTAGGGCCACATAACAGCTTTAGGTAGTGAGGGTTTTCAGGTAAGTTGTCTTTGGAAAAAATGAGGTTCTGCTGCAGATGAGAGATGTAGGTTGTGGCTATAGGTCATCTTCAGTCATTTTAAGCTATCTATGGCAGCCACCCTCCAGTTTTAGGCTCAGATGCTCAAAGGTCACTTTGAAGATATGGGCCTTGGTTCTTAAAGCTGTTTTGCTCAACTCCTGGAAATCTGCCATGAACAAACATTGACATTATTCATCAGAAAAGGCTGTGAAAGTTGATCTCCCTTAGCTGGAAGGGAGAAGGATGTAAACAAGTCAAGAAAATTAATGAGGTTAAGGACATGGAAGAACATCTTTCTCCCAACAAAGGAGAAATGGTTCCTATTTATTACATCAGTGAATAACAAATTAGTTAAATGCTAATCAATCAATGAACTCAAGATTGTGCTGCTACTAAATTCTTACTTGTATATTGAACAATCATGTGGCTACAGTTACAAAAAATGAACACAAAAACAAAGGCAAAAACATCATCTCAAAAAGTTTATTAGCATGATTAAAAACATGAAGAACGACAGTCAGAGGTCAAGTAACTTCTTAACATGGAAGAATATCCATTCCGACACTTTATAGTCAACAATGTTTTTGAACTGAATGGACAGCCTTATGGCCAGATTTCGCTTGATTGCTTTAACAACAATCCACACCTTGTATCAGTTTGTGTATCATCATGACTATTGCTTCTGTCCAATTCTGATTCCTACTGCAATTAATTATAAAAAAATATCTTCCATTACTCTTGGATTGCAGAATGCATTGTTAAGAGTTGGTAAAAAATTCTGAACTGAAGAGTCTGTTTTAAAAAAACTGTCCTTTCTAACCGTACTACAAAGAAATACATTAGTATTTTGGCCTTTAAAATTCTTACATGGTATTTTTTTTTAGAATGGCAATCCCAAATTCCTCTCCCTTTAAGTAATCATACATCAAACACCTCTTTCAGAGGCTACTTCTTGGGTTTGACTCTGAAGATTTACTTCACATATACTTACACTGGCTTGAGGACGAAGACAGCATCATCTAATACATAGTAGTCATTATACATATCACCTTCACATAAGTATGGCAGTCTGGTGAAAGCTTCAATGGCAAAACCAGCTTTCCTGAAAACTTCCGGCAGGCTATTGACCTGTTCTTCCCAAGTGTGTCCCTTGATTTCCAAAACTTCTGAGGGCTTTTCCCACTTGCCACCTACTAAGAGAACAAAGACCTTTATTTAAAAAATTAAAAAAAAAAACCCACCACCTTTTCTGTCTATAGTGTTCTCTTTGCAAAGCTGCTTACTTTCTACTCCAGAGTTTATGATCCATCCCCAAAACACATGGCAGGCAAACCATCTATAAAGCTCTACAGAAAGACCATCACACTGAGAGGTTTGGCTGGAGTTCAGAGGCAGGTGCCCCAAAAAGCTCATTTTTTGTTAAGTTCTTTTCAAAGGGTTTCCAAAGTCCAAACCCAAGTCCACTTAGCCAAGTAATTAACTCCAAATTGAGTGAGGCAAGGATTTGACCTCTGTGGATTGAGAACATCTAATTAAGGGACTTAATCAAGATCTTATAGTGATCAGGGCCCAAAGTCTCTATTGTTGAAGTAGGCTCCAGTTCCTTACAATAAATACAACAAAAAGTTAACAACCACAATTGGCCATAAAGTTCTCCATGTGATCGCATTTTCCTTAATATTTAGAAAACAAAAACAGAAGCTCACCACAATAATAGGATTTCACATTATATTATCGAATCTTCAATTTGCGCCTGTGGATCACCATATACAGCGCTTCTATTCATCCAAGGGCTATTTGCTGACATGTGAGAAGAGGACTGTGTGCTTATGGACTTGTTTTTTGTGAATGAGTGGGTGAAGATTAAATTAAGTGCATCTATATCTCACCCTTTCCAAAAGGCTTAGGAGCAACTTGCAATAATGCCTTTGTTATGATAGGAAGTCACAACATTTTCAATAACCAACAAAGCTATCTGAAACCATATAGCTAGAAGACAGCTGTTTTACAACAACAGCAGCAATGAATGTCACTGTCAAAGCAAACTTAATCCAATGATTTGGTTTATAATACTGTACTTTAAGGAGGTTACTATCAACAATATTGAGTGCCTCTAAACATATGCAAGCAGGAAGGACCCAAACCACGTGATACAGATCACTCTGCAGCTCCAAGAGTTTCCTAATGAAAAGTTCCTCTTTCTTTGAGCAGAACAATCTCTGGACAAATGCAGAAAAATGGCGTTGTTCAAATGCAAACTGATTCTAGCAGTGAAATTCACCTGGTTTCTACATAATGTTGGTAAGGCATTTTTTATTTTATAAATTTACTGTACTTTTAACCTCCCGTGTATTTATTGCAGATAAATGGCAAGTTTGGCTGTTACAATTCTGAAGAAGTCTATGAAATGTTGTCTGTCCTTCATCCAGGGGAAAGTGCAGCAACTGCTTCCTCAGGGAAGCAGCAGTGACCAATGGCTCTGTTGTTCTGTGGCACAGAAAAAGGAGGTTTTCTTTACTCTTTTTCCCCATGGAGGCTGATAAATTCAAAAATCGGCCTGAATTTGGCCCACAAGGAATTGAGTACAACAGTGAAGGACACAAAGTAACCAAGCACTTAAGTAGTGATAGTTATGCAGTCATACTTGTACTCTACAGTTCCGATAACAATCAATGCAATGCATATTTTGCAATAATCCCATATGAAAGGAGTCCATGCTTTCTTGTAAATTGTCAAATACTATTCTAGAAAAAGTGGAGAAAGAGTGTTGGTAAGCCTATGGCACTTACATTGGAATGGGAACTTTGCAAACAGACCCCCTAATTCTGTGCATTTAGCCCCTGACTTGAATAAACCAAAGTGTGCCTCAGTTATAAAACATTATTGAATTCTACAATTGTAATACAGCTTATGGAAATGCCCTTTTAATATTAAATTGAAAAACTTTAAAGTTGCTAATGATTCAGTTCCTTAACTGAACTTCTCTGCTCCGCTTACCCTTCTCTTCCTTACTTACATTTTTAAAATGTCAAAATCAACAAGTGAAACTGCTTGTTCTGCAAAACCCACAGACAAGTGTAGCAACCTGGCAAGGCCATTTATGCACAATTTTTGAAGTCTGGTTGATGTTATAAGAACTACTGCACTGGGAATGCCTCAGTGTGCATGAGAAAAAAAAAAAATGATCACCATTCACTGTCAACGCTGTTTCACCATCTCTCATATCAGAAGTACTAGAGGATAGTTAAGATTTAATGGATATCATGTAAGCCCACAGACAATAGGACAGCCATCACACAGGAGTAAAAAAAGACAACAAAATCAGCTTTCTCTAACTTCCCTGCAGGTGCTGGGACTTCTAGCTATAGAATTTTCAGAAGAACAAGAAACAACCATGTCCGAGACATTAAGGAGGGGGACCAGAGACACATGAAGGTTAAGCAGAAGGCAGGGGGATACTTTTCTCCTGGGGTGGGGGGGTGGAAATCTTGTTTAATTGTGGAATAAACTAAGTAAGAAGGTAACTGGCTGCCCAGGAAAGAGACTATATTTTTCAGAGACAATGTGTAGATGGGAGATCCCGAGCTTCTTAGAGAACACAGGCCAAAGAACATTCAAGACTGGTAAGAAACCTGAGACAGAAAAATACATATGGTGTGTATTACCTTGTCTAGATGGGTATATTGCTGCCCTAGCTAATGTGAATAGCTGAGAACACTTAAAAGGTCTCTGTGCTGGCTCTCTTTCAGTTTGTGGCTACTAGGTTAGAGATTGACAGAGGCTAGGGGTGAGATCTGTTGTAGCACGGTAGCTGGACCTCTCAGTCCCACTGCTGGAAAGGGTTAATAAAAAGACTGTGCATCAGAGGTGTCAAGGTAGAAAAGTGTGGTAGCTTACTCAAACCAAAGGAATCTCAAAAGCATATGAGTCTAACATATTGGGACCCAGATGCTGTAGCCTGGTGAATGTCCAGTTGAGAAAGATCTACTAGGGTGGTAGCATAGCTGATTACACGCCATACATATTTTGCAATAGGTCTATAAATCTTTTGCTGGTACACTCCTTTCAGTGAAGTAGAAGGGCCTACATACAGTCATAAATAATACCAAACTAAGTTTTTGTTTCTCCTCAACAGGTAGTGTTACAGATGTCTGTGAAGTTACTGTCACACAACCCTGGTTTAGGGAAGTAGATTATACTCTCAGCACCGTGGACATAACATGCAATTTCTCTGCTTCTGGATGCCCTGGATCCGCTCAAGTTCTATGGTTTCGTTTTCTTGCTCATAAACATGAGGCTTTGTGCACACCTTCGTGCACAAACACTGGCAAATTCAATGCGACTGAACCATCTAAGAATAATGCCGCACTTCAGATCAGCCAATTGACTGTAAATGACAGTGCTGTTTATTTCTGTGGGGTAGCATTTTCACAATCAGTTTCACCCACCTCTAAGCAAACTGGGAAAGGTACAATTCTGGTGGTAAAAGGTCAGTCAATCACTACTTTCTATAGGAATACCCTAAAAGCCAAAATATTCTCTTCACTTATTTAAACATGCAAACATGGTGCATGAATTCATTTACTAGAAATTAATAGTAATTAAAACAGCAAACAGGGTCATGGTACCACCTCAACTATTTCAATGAATACTGGTATCAATAAGAGTTCTGTATTTAGAGCCAAGATAGAATACCTCCCTAATTTTAGTGGTAAAGCTAATAATAAGTATTTTTTTTTAATGGTTTACTAACAAGGGGCACTTTTACATGTGCTCCAAGTGTGGGCCACTCTAATTAAAGTGTTAGTGTCTCATGTATCAGCCTCCCTGCCCTTCGAAATGGTGGCAGGAGCACTTGACTTAAAGCTTGTTCAACGAGCTTTAGTTCAAGCACCCCCGCCACCATTCCGAAGCGCGGGGGTGCCAATACATGAGACACTGGAGTGGTAATTACCACGCTCCAAGAGACTCAATTAATTGAGTCTGTTCCAACGTGCTGTAATTACAGCAGTTGGAGCAGCCCCGCAGCACATTTACAGGCACACAGGATGCCATACCCTCATCTAAATGTGAGTGATCCTCAGGAAATATTCTAGGAGTAGACCATAAGATTTGTGCACTGCATCATACTATTTGTTCAATTTTAAAACTGCATGCACTCTGCAACAAATTGCATATAAGGGCATGGGTTTTGTCTATCAAACAGGAAATCATATGAGACAAATGCAGACTAAAAAGACTTCTGTTGAGAAACAGCCATATTCTGGAAAAACTGTATCTACTGTATCTAGAAGAGGACCCTGGGACAAGTTCACTATGTGACCAACATTTTCATTTCCGTGCCTCACTTCCCCACTTTTAAAAAACTATTTATGTTACCAAGTTATGGACAAAAAGCAAAACAAAAGCAACTCTCCTCCAAAATCCCACAACACTCCCATCACCAAAAGACCTAATTAAATGGGTCCTCTCCTGAGAGCTCCATTTTCTGTGTACACACATGCTGAAATATACTCCCTGTATTCCAAAGTAAAAGTTCAAGTAAACATGAATTTCAGACATTCCTTAGGAGTCAGATTCTAGACCAGGAGGCACAGGGATTCATGGAGGACAAGCTTAAGTTATGATGCACCTGCAGTTCCTAGCTGATCAACAGAAACATTGTAATTTAGGTATCTAAAATGAAAAAAAAAAAAAAAAAAAAATCAGCACCAGGAAGTATTAATTTATTAATAGTGCGTGTACAGCATTTAGTTCCTCAGCTAAATAGGGCTTTGGTACAATGTATTATTTTTACTAAAAATATCATGCAAATAGAAATAGCTATACATCATTCTAACACTTTTTTTATGAATGGAAGGGACTGGAAAGAGCTACACTGAAGAATACACCCTCATGATAATCCTCTCATCCTTACTGTTTCTATACAACACCACCATACTTTCAATATTTATAATCTACTATAAGGTAGGTTTAAATTTGATTTTTCTCCCACTTTTTAAATAACTTTCATGTTTTTTATTCGGAAGAGCCAAGGGCAATATTGGTTTGCAGCAGCATTTGCAGATGAGTTTAAAGTAACATACAAATGCCCCCAAATCCTCATTATAACTGGTCTCCGCTATTTATGAGTTTTTAAAAAATAAGGAATAAAAAAAAGGGAATGATAGCATTATTTAGTTTAAAGAAAAAAGATCTAACATCAGTTATCACATCAGACCTGTGGATTTATTTCTACTGGTAAACTAGTAACAGAATTTATATAGACATATGTGCAAGCTACAGTGAAATAAACACCAATAACAAAATTTAAGATTTCCTTTCAAGCAATTTTCTAACTGCCATCATAGTTGGTACTTGGGACTTAAATGACCTTGATAAAAGTTACAGAGATGATAAATTCTTCAATGTTATCACAGGGCAATGCATTTAGCAGTACTACAGCATTACTTCAGTTATTAGTTGGAATTTAAAGCTCTGTAAGTAACTGTGACATTTTCTTGCAGTCAAAATCTAAGTTACTGAAGAAAACTGAGAGAGAAAATGAAAACAGAGAGCAACATGTATGTTAATATTGACTTCATTCATTTGGTACATCTTCAACTCATAGATTTGGGGTTTTTTTCCCCCTTCTTTCAAATATAACTTTGAATATACATTGAGCATGGATTTAAGTTGGGTGACAAGCTTCAAATAAAGGACTGGGAATCTATAGAGCTAATAAACCCTGTAAGATTTAGGCACTGATGATTCCTAATCTAAGTTTTATTTAAAAAAAAGTACTTGTTGAATTCAAAGTGTTTTCTGTTCATCTGTGGTTGGGGTAACTCTAGAAAAGCAATGTATATTACAATGAGTTCAACACTAAACATCTCCTCAGATGGGCAACTTGCTTTGTTCAGCTTCCAGTAACCTTACTATTACAAGTCAGCAACATATGAACTATCATTACAAAGCCAATCCTGGCCAGGACACCAATTTTCCCCTCTGGTCCTTTGTGTGGTAGTTTTAGGCTGTATTTAAAAATTCATATATAAAAACACATAAGCTCTGAAAAAAAGAGTCATCACTTATTGGAAAAATTAATCCAAGTAAGGATTAATCCCCTTTTGACTACAGAATTAGGGACACTCATTTTTTTAGTTTGTTTTAAATTATAGTGATGTTCACATTTATACATTTGGTAATCCTCAAAAATCAAGCCACATAAAAATAAAGAATTTGGCTGACTTTTAAGTGTTTAAGTTTAAAATGCATTTTTCCCCAAATCCTTTGCCAATATTTTAACTTTAAACTACACACTTTAATTTACAGAAACATAACAGTGGACGAAGAGTTTTTCAAGCAATTGCACAAGAACTATACAGGAAGAGATATGCTGAAAACTGTCATCGCACTGTAAGTAACTAGTCCTATAAGAAAGTTTTTACCAAAATCTTCTGTTTATTGCTAGTAAGCTGTATAGGAAACAAAACAGCCACTGAAATGTCAGAACTATATAATATTCCCAACAAAACAGATTTTTTCCCCTACTTGTTTAGAGTATTCTTCTGAGCAGCAGTAAGTGACAGCACAAACAGGCTCCAATCAACAATTTCTGGCCTTTTAGATGCTTTTGTTTTTACATGAATAGGAGAGTTTACAGCCATTTTTCTCCAAGAACATTTATGCTAAACGTCTGTGTGCATGCACAACCTGCAAATGTAATCTATAATAATAATAATAATAATAATAATAATAATAGGCTTAGTCTGTCTGTCTGCAGCACTCCAATTGGCTGTCTTGGCAGCGAATCACAATGTTTCCTGAAACAACCAGCAGGATCTGAACAGACAGACAGCAGGCTCTGCGGGGCGGGCACGAGGCAAAAAAGCAGCGAGGGGCCTTTGGCTCCCCTCTCCTCCCTGGAGCCTGCCTGCCTCTCCAGCAGGGCAAGCTGCCAGTGGGCCCTGAGCTGTGGGGGGCCCTGGTGCTTCCCTCCATGACAGCGGTGCACCCGGGACTGCCCAGGTAGGGTGCCAGAGGGTAGGTGCTGCCTGGGGGGCGTCACTGCCACAGAGGGAAGTACCAGGGTCCCCCACAACTCAGGGCCTGCTAGCAACTCACTCCACAGCCGTGGAAGATGCAGGCAGGCTCCAGGAAGAAAAAAAGAGGAACAGGCCCCTCACCTCCTCCCCAACCCTCAGTGGAGCCTGCCTGTGTGAGCTACCACCAGGTCATGGTGCCTGGTGCTTCCTTCCATGGCAGCAGTGCTCCCTGGTGCCCTTGAGGCAGCATGCTAACTGCTCAGGTGCAGCCTCAGCTCGCAGACAGCACTCATAGGATTAAATGGTGCATGGGATGCTGGACACCCAGGTGTGCTCAGGGAAGCTCAGGCTTGGCAGACATGCAATGCCCCATGCACCGCTGCCTGGGACCAAGGGAAGGTGCCCTGGGAAGGTGAGGTGGCAGGAGGGTGGCGGGGATGGTGCCTTTTGAAAGTGGGAAGTTTTGATTCCATTATAGTATCCAGTCAAAGAATACGTAAAAATCCTGTATTAAACAAAAAAACCCCCCCCAAACCAACCAAACAACACTTTTGCAATAAAAATTTAAATTACAAATGTTTCAGCTAGTTTACTATAAAGAGGTTGTGGATGATTATTTTACTGCATGTGCATGTATTTACTATGTGACTGCCCAACTTATCACTTCTTTATGGCTGCATCCCCTGCCCTGTAATCACTCCCACCTTGGATTTATTCTAACATGCTGATATCCCAAGCAGAAATATTCATATATGCATACATGAACTTCCAGAGAAATGTTTCTTCATCTTCCCTGTGTATTTTGGGAGAAATTACTGACAAGGGTATCAGGCAGGAAGGAAAGTTTCTGTTCCAGACCAGCACAGCTGTTCAAAAATCATGATGTTGTTAGATTTAGAAGTTTAATTTTTTGCATTCCTGAGGCACTAGAACTGACAGCTATATCTTATCTGAGCATTGGGGGATTCTCCTCTTTCCAAAGGGGTAGTCATCATGCTAGCCATGACAATCTTAACTACTTCTCTGGAACAGAGTATAGTCGGGCCCTTGGTAATGGAAAGCTGTGCGTGTCAAGTGGAGGGATATAAGAAATAGTCCCAATAAAGTTTTGAAAAGCTCTAAAAACATTTTTTCTCTAGCCCTGCATAAAAGCACTCAAGTTATTTCACACCAATAAAAACAAAAAACAGGCTGTTCCTGTGCCACAAAAATTACAGAACTATACACATGTATACTTCCAATTGAGAAAAAAAAATATTTGTTTCCAGGCTCTGAACATCATCTTTTAATTGCCTCCCCTTCTCCTTGCCTCCCTTCACCCAGATAAAACTGGTGGCTTGTATTTTCTCTGAATGGCAGAGGCACATAGCTTAAATCAAATATGTATGTCTCACTATGAGCTCCATGGGGCTGTATTCAGAGACAATCAAAAGTGAATTAAGAAACGGTGAGAATGCCACAGATGCCACGCGCATGAAGGCATTTGGATATAAAACACAAAGAAGGGGAAGAAGCATCTTTAAAGAGTATCAAAGTTGGGCCGGGGGACAGCAGGGAAGCTTCCCTCTACAAGGCAGTCTTTTTAAAATGAGCAAAACGGTTCCATACAAAACATTGAAGCTTTCTATATTTTTTTTCCAGGAGAATTTGGGAACAGATGATGACAGCATTTATCAAAACAGATGAGAAAATTCAGCAGGTGTTTGAGATGTCTCAGTCAAAACCCAAGTCTTTTTCAACTTTCCTTCCAAAAAATAGATCCTGACTGACTGACGTTTTGGGAGGAGGGGGGTTGTTTTTGTAATATTGCTTCTGATTGTGTACTAAGAAAAATAAGCTGATATTACAGTAATAGGAAAGCATGTCCAAGTCCGCTCCTGCAAATGTAAATAAATACATTGGAAAGGGACTTCCACTGAAGAGCTTATTATATTCCATGGAAATGTTCTTATGAAGAATTTATTTCTGCATATAAAAAAAAAAACTTTCTGTATTTTTTCATATGAATCTAATGCTAACATTTCAAGAACTTTTAGTAATACAAGAACTTCCAACTCAGACAACACCCAAGGGTCCATCTAGTTCATTGTCCTGTCCCCAACACAAGCCAGTGTCAGATATTTCAGAGAAAAGTGGAAACAACTTTCCTTCTCCAAAATCCCCCATGGACAAAATTAGAGACTAATCCACCAATAAGGCCAAGTTTCTTCTTAATCCCAGGCATTTAAAACTGGTTTCACTCTTGAAGTATGGCATCTCATATACTTCCGCAGTCACTCCTATAATAATTATGCAATCCTTTATTTAATTCTAAAAACTATTTGCCTAGATGTAGTGTAGCTGCAAATTCTACAGGTTAACATTTTTTATTGGATAAACAATTCTTCTATACACACTACACTACACTACACTACACAATACTTAATACAAGCATGGACAAAGTAAAACTTAACTACATAAAAACAAATTGTGGCCTTTTTTGTAATGCACTATGATTAACTGTTAAGATTCCTGTTTACTTCAAATGTTATGAATTGGCAAGATGCACAGATGTCAAGATAAAGTGATGAGATTGTATATCTAACATTAAAATACTGGTATATTTCTCTCCAAGTCTCTGTGGAAATAACTTGTGGAAAAGCACTTTCCAACAGTAGATGTCACTATAATTCCAGAAGTAGCTAGCTAATAAAGCAATGTGAAAAAGGCAATAACCATTTCTTTTGTTTTCTCTGCAGTGTAACATTTGTATCAATAGTTTCCACAACTCTTAACAACCAGGAAACAGGCTGTACCAAGTATACAGCATTATGGGATTTTTAAAGACTAAATTATTAACGAACACAATTTTAATTAAATTCTAATTTCAGGCTAAATCATAAAATACAAATCTGTAAGATCTTCTCTAAAGGGGCTCTCCCTTTTTCTAATAATTGACTAGGAATCATTAAAAGATATACTCTTTCTAGACTCCTCTCTC
Organism: Caiman crocodilus; assembly: GCA_030014935.1. Classification (NCBI taxonomy): domain Eukaryota; kingdom Metazoa; phylum Chordata; order Crocodylia; family Alligatoridae; genus Caiman; species Caiman crocodilus. Next base: position 15,820,916 of record JAGPOW010002202.1, on the reverse strand, counting down.
CGTTTCAAGTCTTTGTTCTAAGTGATGCATAAGAGGGAACAAAGGAGCATCTTACAAAAGAGCAGTGCTCACAGTTTTGGCCCTGTGGGACAGCAGAATGGCATGGGGCTTTCCCTGCACCCCAGTATCAGGCCCTATACCACTTCCTGGGGCTCCCCATGGGATTCACAGGGAGGCCCATGGCCTGGATCACACAGTCTGAGACCCAGCTAGACTGAGCCTTGGCTGGGGTGATCTAGTCGGGGACAGTCCTGCTTTGAGCAGGTGGTTGGACTAGATGATCTCTTGAGGTCCCTTCCAACCTTAATCTTCTATGATTCTATGACTGAGTACAACAGGGAGTGTTTTGTCAAAATTAGAATCTCTTTTGTTGGTATTGATATCCATTGCCTGTAAAAATACTGTATCTGGGCCCCAAGTCTTGTTTATAAAATGAACTGAAAAGACAACAGATTGGAACGTGGGAAATGCTACCAACCAGTCTTCCCTAGTGACAACAATGTCTCTAAAACTGAAGTTTTGCACTTCTGAGTGAAGAAAATTTTATTTTGCAAAGCTTTATTCAGTTTATTAAGCAAGTAAGTCTTATTCTGTGCCTGAAATTTTTAACAAATGACATGGCTCACAATACCCAGTGAGCTGAAACTGGACAGAGTCTGGAATAATGTTCATATACATATTATAGTTATTTGACCCTAAATTAGTTAAATTAATATTCAAGTCATAATAGTATGTTATGGACTGCTTTGCAAGGAAAAAAAATCAATTTTGTAAACAGAGGCTGAGGGGGGACCTGGTGGCTGCCTATAAACTGCTATGTGGCGTTGGTCAGGCCGCAGATGGAGTACCATGTCCAGTTCTGGGCGCTGCACTTCAAGAGGGACGTGGACGGCCTCGAGAGGGTCCAGAGGAGGGCCACTAGATTGATATGTGGGCAGCGGGATAGGCCTTATGAGGAGCGTCTGAG
>JAGPOW010002202.1:15802403-15819849 GCA_030014935.1 Caiman crocodilus | reverse complement strand
TGGAACCAGCTTCCTAGGGAAGTTGTTCTTGCTCCTACCTTGGGCATCTTTAAGAGAAGATTAGATGGGTACTTGGCTGGGGTCCTGTGACCCTGGCACGTGTTCCTGCCATTGGTGGGGGGGGTCAGACTAGATGGCCTGCTCTAGGCCCCTTCTGACCCTCGACACTATGAATTTGTCTAGGCTCTAACAAATGATTTAAGAATCCAAGTTTCCTGCTTTCTTGTCACTTGATAGGCCAAATAGATTAATTTTAAAAAGTTTCTTCTCTCCCCCACCCCTTCCCTTTATGGGTTTAAGAAAATATTTTGGGGTATTTAACTGCAGGGCATAACTTATTAAAAGTTTTTACCAGATTGGAATAGTTTTTTCCCCCCATCAGAAGTTTGCATAAGTTAAAGTCCAAAATGGAATTTACTCTATGTTCTAAAACTTAACACAACTGCAACTATGTGCCTTTCACAACAAGATAGGTGCTCTTTGTTTAGTGGCTATTTGTTTGCAACTCACCTGTAACATTTCAGAAAATTAAAAACATGGAATCAGAAACCCTCAACTCTTATGTTCACAAAACAGTTTTCTTAACCCAAAAACCTCCCTACCCCCCACATATCCAAATGTACATATACATTAAAGAAGATACCTGAAAGGGGTCAGAAGGACACACAAAAATGCTGCTCATGGCCACTCGATGGTGGGTAAAACTTACTAGAAATGGCACTGTCTGAAATCAAGTATCTATTTTGCCTCAGGTCACCAGCCCAAGGAAAGCTCGTCCCTGAACAGCAGTATAGAAATGCTGCTGGGTGAATGGGGCAGCAGTGAAGTGGAAGCAGCAACTTCCAGCTGGTGATTGTACCTGCAAATGTGAACATGCAGCTGCCAGCAGCAGTCCCCCCCCACCTTTTTTTTTTTTTTTTTTTGCTCATTCCCCTTCTCCCCCAATTAAGGGGAAACTGCTTCCCCCATCACCCCCCCACTCTCTAGTTATACCACTCGTTTCTAGTTTACAAGGTGTCAAACAGCAGATTCCTACTTCCAATAAAAAAAATACCTTGAAGTTCTACATTCAGGGAAGAGTTCCACTTCCACTAAATATTAGGTCATGGATGCACAAGGAAGTAAAAATATGCTCTTGCATTTGTCCCTTCTTCAGTATCTCCAGAATTTGCATTAAATTTTATTGTGCAGTTGCCCAATAGGCTGTAGTCAGAAGAGGTGAATGCAGGAAAGCAGATCCTGGATACCACTGATTGCAAAATACAGAGAAGTTGAATGCACATGTATAATTCTAAAAAGGTATATAACAAACAGAATAATACTCAGTCACTGTTTCAATCTAGAACATAAGGATACTGTTAGAGAGACTGTTCTATGTTTCATTATTCACGAATCTTACAGAATTTTTAGGACAGAAAAACAAACCTTTTTACCTTAAAGGCCATAAGAAATTGTGTCCAAAATGCATTTAAAATGTTATATAAGTTTTTTACAAAACTAGTTTTGCCCCCTCCCAGCAAAAAAGACAACAACAAACAAAAACAGATTTAAGTGTTACGGATTTAAAAAAACAAACAAACACTTTATACACATTACAGGCCTTCATATGCATATGAAACCATGATCTATTTTCAAAACTTCAAGGAAAAAGGAAATGTAATTAATGTAATAATACTACAGTCTTGCATTCATTCTTGCATTAAGTCAAAAACCTTTTCTAGTTTTAGTTTTCATACCTTGAACGTTACAATGACACCAGAGTATATTATCCTATAAAAGCAAAAAGGATCTTTTTTGATGCCCTTATGGTCTTCGGGATGACTCAAGTAGTTAAGTTTGCCACTGACAGCATCTGATTGGAGATGCCCCACAAGTGGCAAAGTCAAAGCAGTGTCCAAACTTACACACCTGAAAGGATGCCTAAACATTGTCAGAAGTGCTGAACACCCACAGCCTCTTAGTCAACCCCTGCGGGGTGCCTTACACTGGCACCCAAAAATTGAGACCAAAAACATAAAAATAAATAAATAAATAAAATAAATAAATCGCTAGTCACTTTTGAAAGTCTAGGGCACAATGTTTACAAACATTGAGAGAAAAGCTAGTTATACTTGAAAAAGCTTTCAGTCACTTCTCCAAACTCAAAGATGATTGAAAGGTCATTCTAGACCCCTCCAATATAAAAATCAAATAAACATTAACCACAACTTTCACTTGGTGGGCCTTTTCTGCCCACCCCTGGTATTTCTGTCCAGCCTGCAGTGGGTCCCTTGGCCCCATGTGGCACAGGTGCAGGGCAGCCTAGGACATGATGCGAGTGGCTGCCATTGGGCATGGAACACAGCCCACCCACTCCCTGAGCACAGCTTAGGCATACTAGGAGCTTGTAATCTGTGGGGCTGGAGCAGTGCAGCAGCTGGACTTGGCTTCCTGGCAGCCCCCGTGGCAGCAGCTCAGTCTTGCCCTCACATTCTGGCTGCTGCTGCCACTATCTGTCATCACTGCCAGACCTGGTCCCACTTCCTAGGCACCCTGGCTCATTTGCTGGACAGCACACATAGGTGGGGTCTTTCTTGACACTGGCCTGGGACCCTCAGCTAGGTGGATGGGATGGTACCACAGGCAGGCAGGGAGCAGCATCGTGGCAGGGGGGAAGTTTGGAGGGGCATGGCCAGGGCCAGAGCCATGATCAGCTCCCTGCCTGAACCTGCAATGGATGTGCAGGGAGCAGATTGTGGCTCTGCCCTGGTCCCTAGCCTCACACTGTCACCACCCCACAATCCCAGCCCTGCTCCCGGACACTGCTTCCCCACCCTCCCACTGCCACATCTCATCTGCCTGGCCGAGCATGCCCTATCCACAGGGGTCCCAAGCCAGTTCCAATAGGTAGCCACCTGTGCATCCATTCTGTCTAGTGTCCTCAGCAGTGGGTGCAGGGCAAACGAGGCTGGAGAGGGTCAACTGGCTTCTTCCCAGAGTCATCCCCCCCAGTGGTATAAAGAGCCGTGATGGGAGTCTGAGGTCAGGTCAGCACACCCCCTCCCCACTCAACAACTCACCAAAACCCTTTAAGTGGCCCTCCAACCCAAGTAACTGCCCATCAGAATTATAGAAAATGGTAGCTGTTTTAGTTGCTGCATATTCTGACGCCAAAATTGCATTACTTTCCTATGCATTTCAAGATATAATTCAAACCACTGACACTGACCAACACCACTCTAAACAGCTTGATTCTAACTGCTCAGAAGTTATTTTCTCACCTTAAGTAGTGCTGCTCCCTGTGTATGGAGGCTGAGTTCCTAGTATCATGATCTCAGCAGAGCACCCTAGAACTGACTACCCTCTTTGTTTTGATTCAGCCTGAGCATGGCAGCTTTCAGGACATGGTGTATGACCCATGTATTTGCTCAAACTTTGGATGAGGATAGTGAATAAGCAGTCAGAAGCTATAGTGATAGATTAATCTTAAGTTAAACAGATACTTGTATTTGATTTTTTTTTAAATTGTAGAAGCACTTAAGGAAAAGACAAACACATTTTAAAAATTTAATGCAGAAATGTAAACATAATTATATCAGGAGGCTCTTAATTCAAGACACAACCTGAAAACCCTTCCCCAACCTCCCGAAGTATCTTTGGTCTGTCAACTTACCATTTTCCACATATGGATGAAAGGGCAGAACTAATGCTAGAATGACTCTGCCTCTAGTTGGCTCCAGAACACTTCTAATATCTTTTAAAACAGTCAGTGGCTGATCACAGCGATCGAGTAAATTCAAGCAGCTAATAACATCATACTGGAAACCTGTGTTCTGCCACTCATTTATGCCAAGCACTCTAAAGAAAGAAACACAGAAAGCGTTTTAATAAAAACTGCAAACTGAACTCATGGTCTCAGAGCTCTTGCTCCCTAGAATGACTGGGAAGAAGAGAATTCCCCACGCATCAGGCTGACCTAACATGCATCATTGGCATGCTGTCATAAGAGAACATGCAGATAAGAATTTTTTGTGCCTTTTTAAAAAACAGCTGAATTTCTGCACAAAAACCATTAGCAAGTCTATACAATCTACTGCACACATTTTAGTTCGGATCTGTCTCACAAAGATTGGTTACATCAAATCTGCTTACACTACTGTTTAACAATAGTAGGAACAAAGTAAATGAGCAGCAAGTTCTCTCACAAATCTGCTTGAATATCTGTCTTATTTAAAGCATAGGTAGTCTTAGCTTGTTCAGCTATCCCCCCTTTTGGGAACTGGGGTTCAGTCCGTTTCTCCACAGTGCCCTCCCATCTCAGAGCTGTCAGTCTTAAATCTGTTTTCATTTCCCTGAGTCTCTTGAACCAAATCAAGCTGGTGTATGCTCGCCATGAAGCTGGAATTATTAAAAATAAGCAAAGTTGTTCTGATACCTGGGGCATGTCAGACAGAAAAGCAAACAACACCTTTGTGTGGGTCAAGCTATTCCTAAACTACCCATTCATATAAGGAAGCTATACAATGACAGATCAAACAACATTCTTAAAATACTAGACAGCTCCCACATTCTTTACACTAAATATTACTAAGTAATATATTTATTATAATACCTGTATTTCTTTTTCTGAAGCTGCCATATCATAGTTTCAGACAACTCAGTGGCATAGATTTCTTCAAAGTGAGGACTCATGACCTTAGTGACCTCTCCATCTCCAGCTCCTAAGTCAAGAAGTCTTTGGGATTTCCATTCTGGGTTTATTCTGAGCAGTCTCTGAAACTGTTCTGGTGAAAACACAAACATTGAGCCTCTTCCCAGCAGCCTGAAATGTAAAAGATTAAGAAGTGTTGGATTTTGCACAAACTTTAAAAGAGAGGATGTTGGAATAATTTGTGGAGTGCAATAGAAGCATCCAGCATTTAACAACCACATAATAGACAATGCTCCCTGCTTGGCAGAATTTACAATTTAATTCGACCTGTCTATTGTACTTGCCTGAAAACTCAAATAAATACATACAAGGTGGTATCTGCATACACTTATGTGGGCTTTACGGAAGATCTGATGAGGGGAAAGAAGGTTTATAGAAAAGAGATGCTACTTTAGAAGACTCCACAAGAAAACAAGGACAAAGCCAAAAATGGGAAGAAAAGACAAAAGGACAAACCCAATTTGCTGTATTTGAATTAGGAACCAACTGAACCCAGCATTAAATTAACTCTGTGCCTAAGGTAAGCAGGACTTGGACAAAATGCTCAGATACGAGAGGAAATAGGAAATGAGAGCAGAAATGTAAATAGGCACAAAGAAGGATGAATATGCTGTGAAAAAGGACTAAAGAGGACTGAAGAGCAAGTAAGGGTGACATTGCTGCAGCAGTGGAAAGACAAAGGGTTCTTTTTTAAAACCATACAAAATAATGATTCAGTTTTGGGGAACCCTGCTAATATCTGATGACTCCGTTGGACTGGATAGGGTGTATAATACAAAATGAACAATTCATTAAGGACTTGGCTGCTGGACAGTTGACAGTTGGATTCTTTGTGGTTCATGTCAATGACCTCCTGCTATTGTTTGCAGGGCACATATTATAAGATTTCAGCTGTTGCAATAGAAGGGCTGAGGATGAAAGGAGTTAGGAGGGAAGGCAAGGGAAAAAGAAGAAGCATCAGTCAATAAGAGGTACAAATGAGATAAACATTATGCTGGGCTACCTTTTGTCTGAAATACCAAACCTACCTTCTTCAGGTCTGAAGTCAAAATTAAGACAATGATTAATATAAATAGGCCACAACAGCTGAGAAGAGATTTATAAGAGTGAATAAGGCAAGGATTTATGATCAAGAGTAATGAAGAGAATAAGCAGTGCAGGTGAGAAAGTAGTAAACCTGGGAAATGACAAATTTTCTGGGAAAAAAAAAAAAAAAGGATACATACTTAATAAAAAGTGATACAGGGAAAAAAAACCCATCAGTTAAATTTCTAGCACAGATGCCAAGGGAAGATATTAAATATAGAGTACAGCCCATTTATGTAGAACCCCCTTGCAGCACATTGTGTCAGCCCCACTGCATAATTGGCTTATGGCTATTATTCCTGAAGGCACCAAAAGGCATCATTCAAAGCATTGGAAAGCCTTTGTAAAAAAGACAGATGGAACAGGAAGAAAAAAGAGGAGAAAAGGAGGAACCAAAGTGACCTTTATCTAAAGGTAAAAGTAACTGAAGAACTCGACAGGAAAGCTCAGAGAATCAGCTGGTGGGAAATAAAGAAAAAGGCTATTTGCTAGCCATGGTAGCTGGTTACTGCCCTCAAATCAAGGGTGTATATGTGCAAAGGGAAGAGGGAAAAGATATCGAGCATGTAGCTATAATAAATTAATTCTTCACAGACGGTCAGAACTGAGGTGAAACTGCGCATGCGCCTGAAAGGGATGGATGAGAAGAGAAGAGACTGCATCATTAAAGGAATTTTGTATGTTCTGCAAAAATAAGGGCAGCAACTGTTTCTAGAGTCTGTAATTTGGGTTCACAAGAAGAGCAGTTTTGCACACAGACTAAATTCTGTTCAACTTTACACCTCCCTGAAGCCCATCCCAACTAATCCAGGAAGAGACCAACAAAATAATCCCACCAATTAAGCCTCAAAGTACCTCAGACAGAGGAAAAAATAGGGTTCTAAAGGGGAAGCAATGGTCTAGCACAAGTGGGTAGCACAGATTCACTGCGCTACACTAGGTCCAACCCATAAACTTTAGGATTCTGTTTAACTATTCAGAGACTGCATAAAGATACTCCTGGATATATAACATTTAAAATACACACAAAAGAAAATTAATTTTTATGGAAAAGCTGAAGCTCTGGTTTTATGTTTTACTAAAAACTGAATGATAAAAAAGCTACACTGCAGGCATATGAAAATAATTATTTGTAAAATAGGTTTTGGAGTCTGACTGTGTGGTAACTATCCACAATATATTGTATTTGGACCATATTTCTGCATCTACTTTTCTGCAGCTAGCAAAACTACAGAGGCAAGGAACTCAGCCTCCAAAGCAAAGTTACACATAAGGGAATTTTTTTGATTGCTCTGAAGTGACCCCTCCAGCAAATATAAGAGCTACCTGGATGAGCCAGAATGCAGAGATGGTTTTATACAGCCATCTTCAACTAGGAAAACAGTTATCGCAGCTCTAAGGGATGGTAAGCAAAGCAAAGGATGAATAAATAGAAGGAGGGGAAATAACTGATTGAAGAACTAAGAGAGCACCCCCTTTCCAATGGGAATTTGAGAAGCAGTGGATAATAGCAGTATTTATGTTGGGATAAACTGGGAGTCCTATGATCCCCTTTTGTTAACTGGTGTATATTTTTCCCCTCTTGAATTTAAAAAGGCATGACAGAATTTCTGATCTGTCAGGCTGTGATAAGAGTAAAAGTGTAAACATTTAAGTGAGGTTAGAAAATCCTGACTGAATGTACAGATCAAATGAGTCACATAAAAGTGGTTCAGAGGTGATTCAGTTGACAGAATGAAGAAAATCAAGCTAAGCATATCTTAGAAGAAAAATCAGCAACTCTGTAGGGCAGGACATCAAAGGACTGAGCACCTGGTGATTTAAACCTGGAGTTTCTGGGCCAATATATGTTTACAAAAAAGGGGACCAAGTACATCCTCTTCACTTACCCATTGATAGAGGTCCTAGACATAAAGAGGCTAAAAATTGAGGACACAAAAGAGTGATAGAGCTGGATAAAGAGCCAGCCTGACTTCTCAATGCTGTTGTTTAAGAAGATCTGTGTTCCTTGGTCAAGGTAACTCTGGACAAAAATAGGTTGAAGGGATTCAGACAACTGCTCTGTGTTGCACACATACCACTAGAAAGAAAGAGAAAGGAACAATTTAAAAGTTGAGCAATACAAAAACAAACAGTAGTTAAAAACTGCTAAATTCATAGAAGACTGATATTAATCTGTTCCATAACTTTGAACATTTAGATTTCAAGATTAATTTAGGTTTGGGCTGCAATAAAATGCAGGTAGATTAATCCTTAAGAAACAATTGTTTTAAACTGTGTTTTAATCATTATTCTTATTAAGTTTGAACAGTTATTACACAAGTGTCTTGCATAAAAAATATATTGCATCAACAGACTTTTCTACATAGCTGCCTAGCACTGTAGAAACAACAGTTTGAAGCTGAGAAATATTGCTGCCTGTTTACTAATTCTCTCTCTCAACCTTTCATGGAGTCTCCTTTTGGAGGGAGTCCAGGATGTGTACCCTCAAGTCTTTCTAGAAAAGGAAAGCATCTAATCAATATAGCCAAGACGCGCTTCATACACTGAACATCAAAATACACTGGCTGATCAGGATCAGGCTTAACTTTGAAGATGGCACCTTTAAACCTTCCCAGCCTGATCATTATCCTGGTTATACAAGACTGGGGAGAATGAGCAGATGAGAGTGAATGAGGAAGGAGACACTGCCAGGGAGAGATTAAACAAAGCAGGAACACCAGGAAGAAGAACATACAATGCTTTGACTCAGATCATTGTCGCATCTCAATTTCTTGCCTCAGCCCTTGCTGCACACAATTCCATCCATCAGGAAAAGGAGCTGGGCGAGGGTGTGAAAGTAGTCATACCACTGAAAAACCTGATGGCTCTGAATGGAAAGGGTGTCCAGATGCAGAGACTCAACTCCACAGGAAAAATGTACCAAGATTATGCATTATACAATCGCTCCCATCTGACTGACAGCACAAAGTGAAGCCCCTGCGTACTCAGATTTACACTATACCAAAGAGCATCCATGGTGGGCCCAGAGCACCATCAAATCTGCACACCGTATGTACTCCTCTTGTCTACTCCCAAAATGCAGGCCATCCACAGTGTATGGCCACAGAGTCTCATCAAGGACTCAAATTGTTGAGGAACAATTTTTCTCCACTGCTTCCCTGAAGGTACTATAAAGACACATATGGCATTGCAAGTTATGCTCAAGCTACAAGGCAATCATGTTTTGGAATAATGCTTGCTGTCTGCATGTGGTACAAAACAGCAGCGGTGAATGCCAGTAAAATTAGATATTTTATAAAACTGATTGTCTGAATTGCACTCAACTGCTATTGCAATAAATAGCCACACAAGAAAAATCTGCCTTGGCCGATTAGATTGTTTTCCCTACAAATGCTGCATGTCCACTATTTTGTCATTGAAGAGCTGTTCTCAGCCGGAGACTACAACAGTTTTAATGAGTGTCAGTCAGGTCTAACAGTCTCATTAAGAAGCTACTAGTGAATCTGATAAGAGAACATTTTTTCCAAAAAACTATGCAACTGTGGGAGACAAACAAAACTGTTAATCAGATTCTTTACCACAAATATTCTTGTGCATCTTATTCAATTTTAAAAGGGCTGGATGCAGAGCTGACCAGAGCAGGGTGTGGGGCCCAGGGCAAATCAGGCCATGCGGGGCCCCACCCCTGCTCCTATCCCACAGCCCTGGACCTGAAGAAGCTACGGCCACCATTAGCAGCAGCTGAGAGGGGGTAGCGAGTGGCTGGATGCGGAGCCACCAATCCGCCCAGCTCCATGCCACCACTGCTCCGCAGGCCCCCCCTCCCCTCAAAATGCAGGGCCCGGGCAGTCGCCCTGATTCGTTGCTCCCTCCCACCCCCACAAGATGGCCCTGGCTGGATTCATCTCTCAACATGTCCTCAAATATAGGAAACTAGCTAAAAATAATATAAGGAAAGACAGTAGAATAATTTAGTGTCACCCTACCCAGGGACCTCCTCAAGCAAATATAGTGGTGCCCAACTCATTTGGCTCCACAGGCCTGATCCAGTGCATTGAGTCAGTCCGTGGGCTGCAAGGATCCAGATGGGTCCAAATTTGGAAGCAGGATAAGCAGCAGCAGCAGCTTTAACAGCTGTGGTTCTGGGAGCAATGGCAACTAATATTGCCATTGCTCCACCACCAAAATTCTGGACACATGGGCCAGATGACATAGCTCTTGTGTGGCCATATGTTTGTCATCCCTGCTATACCCAGCAGCCTTGCATTAGTGAGGGACTACAGTCTTTAACTCTCTGGATGCATCCATACATGCAGGCAAGTATGGTTTGTGACGCTGCAAAACTCTGTGGCACCACAAGCCGCATGCCTGGAATGTTAAAAAGTGTTCTATGTTCCAAATTTGCAATGCAGGGGGCAAATCCAGGTAGCAAAAAATGTAAAGTGAACAAAAAGCAGCATGGTGCACATGACAGGAGTGTGCGCTGGTGGACACAGAAGCTTGGTCCTTCAGGGAGATGCTCTGGCTCCACTCCTTCAGTTGTGCCCCAGCTCCTGCAGCATGCTGGAAGCCAGCAGGAGTGCAGAAAGGGCAGTTTGCCAGAAGTGGGGCAATTTGCTCCACACCGAAGTGCATGTGTATGATAACTTGTTTTAATTCTAACAATATTTTTGTCCTGATTTATGTGCCTGTCCCCTCCTGACCTGAGTTTCTGCTCTCAGATGGAAGGAGGGCTAGGGAACAGCCACAAGGTCCCAGACGGCTCTGCTAGGCAGAAGCTTCTGGTTGGAAGGTGGGGGGAGCTGGGGTGGGGTGGGGTGGGGACGGGACTGGCAGGCTTTGCTCCTTGCCACTGCTGGATCTGGCTGCTGGTGCCATGTCCGCTTTGGACAGGCAGCCACCAGCCGGTAATAATTTTCTAAATTTTAGAGAGGCCCTGAGGGCCAGACAGAATGGCCTGGTGGGCCGGATCCAGCCTGTGGGCATTATTTTGCTCACCCCTGCTCTATGTTCAAATGCTGCAGGAGCAGAAAATATGACTATCTGATAAAATTCTAAAAAATAGCTCATGTGGCTGCCTCCCAGATTTGTTTTAGCAGCTAGACCACTTTTTCTGGACATGAAGACAGTGTTCCCCTTGCAAAATGAACTTTTACCCCTATAAGTAAAAAGCCATCTTTTTCAGATGCTGGTCCCGACAGGTAAGCTATTTTCCAGGTAACTAGAGCAGGAGTGGGCCAAATGTGGCCCACCAGACCATTCTGTGTGGCCCACAGGGCCCCTAAACAATTTAGAAAATTAATATGCACCTGTTCCTGGCTGCCCGTCATGTGGCCCTCAATGGCTTGCCAAAACTCAGTAAGCAGCCCTCCGCCCAAAATAATTGCCCTCCCCTGCTCTAGAGCAATTGGATGCACTTTTGCTTCCAACTCTGGAATCAAAAACAGTAAAGCTGCCATTATCCTGATGCTTGTTATTTTGATTGTGATATATTTTAACTATTCATCTAATATCTACTGTAGCTTATGATGAGCTTCAAGCAAGGAATTTGGGTAAAACAAAGGACTACAGGAACCTTGTGTTTAGTAAAGAAACATGAACTTTTGGTGCAACTGCAGTGGATCTATAAGAGTATTTTCTATAGACATAGATCCAAAATGGTTTTTGTCCCTGAGCTAGAAGCAATCAATCAGGGATGACAATACTGATTTTATAAACTCCAAAAGTTGCCCTGCTATAGCTGGCAACCTCAGTCATAAATCCCATGCAAATGTTATAACAATTTTGCCAACCTCGAGAATCATGCAATCATCCAGAACACAAGGCCAATGCTCTCCATTTTTCTGAAATCACAGTTTCTGTAATTGAGACATCTTGTACCTACAAATTAATACAAAGACATAATGATAGCCCTGCCTTTAAGAAACTCAGAGCCTACAGTATCTATTTTGTGATATTAGGCACTGTTGCCTTTAACCAGAACTCTCTTCTGTTAAATCTCTCCTTCAGATGCCCCTATAAATAGTTCAAAGAATAAGCTGTTCATCAGATGAAATCAAGTCACACTGGTCTCCATTTAAAAACAGTTCAAGTCTCTGAAGATAGAGACACCTTTCTATTAGAATAGACTTCATACCCGCTGTGAGGCTAATTACTGCTTACCTCTCTCTGTGCACACACCCAAGGAGACAGAGCAAGAACGATCCAGACAGAACCATCCAGCAGCAAAAGCTGGTTATTATACACAAAACAGTAAGTTGCCATGGTGAGTGGAGTCATAAATACTTGTAATTTGAAAACTGAACTTGTCACATCTAAGGTAGGAAAAAGTTATAAAATAGGAGCATGTAAACATGCAGTTTGTCTCAATAGGCAAACTTGACAAGATGCTTCCTGATGTCTCCTGGATTTACAGATCAAGCCACTAATATAATATGTGCCACATTTATACAGCTTGACCTCAAAACTTAGATTTCTTCCTGGTATTTAAAAACAGTTCAAGTCTCTGAAGATAGACACCTTTCTATTAGAATAGACTCAAAGTTTGAGAGACACTCATGTATTTTGCACATTTATTTTTTAATTTAAATATTTTAAAAAGACGAAAAGTTTTGGCTTTAATGCTATATCAAACGGTATTGAAAATAATTTATTTATAGAAAATATGTGATTGCAGAACCACTGGTCATTATCTTTGAAAACTTGTGACAAATTGGGAGAGGTCCTGGACTACTGGAAAAGGGCAAATATAGTGCCCATCTTTAAGAAGGGGAAGAAAGAGAATCTAGGGAACTATAGACCAGTCTGCCTCACCTTGATTCCTTGAAAAATCATGGAGCAGGTCCTCAAAGAATCCATTCCTAAGCAATCAGAGGAAAAGGTGATTAGGAAAAGTCAGCATGGATTCAGCAAGGACAAGTCATGCCTGACCAACCTAATTGCTTTTTTATGATGAAATGACTGACTCAGTGGATGCAGGGAAAGCAGTTGATATAATATACTTTGACTTTAGCAAGATTTTTTATACCATTTTCAACAGCATTCTTGTAAGCATGCCAAGGAAGTATGGGTTGGATGAATGGTCTGTAAGGTAGATAGAAAACTGGCTAGATTGTCAGGCTCAACAGGTAGTAATCAATGGCTTAATGTCTAGTTGGCAGCTGGTATCAAATGGAGTGCCCCAGGGGGCAGTCCTGGGGCCAGTTTTCAATATCTTCATTAACGATCTGGAAGATGGGATGGATTGCAACCTCAGCAAGTTGGTGGACGACACCAAACTGGAGAGTGTAGTAGATATGCTGGAAGGTAGGACTAGGATTCACAGCGACCTAGACAAACTGGAGGATTGGGCCAAAAGAAATCTAGTGAGGTTCAGAAATGACAACTGCAAAGTCTTGCATTTAGGATGAAGCAATCCCATGCACTACTATAGCCCACGGATTCACTGGCTAAGCAGCTGCTCTGCAAAAAAAGACTTTGGGGTTATAGCAAAGAATAAGCTGAATATAAGCCACCTGTGTGCCCTCGTTGCCAAGAAGGCTAATGGCATACTGGGCTGCATTGGCAGGAATGTTGCCAGCAAATTGAGGGAACTCATTATTCCCTTCACTCAGCACTAATAAGGTCACATCTGGAGTACTATGTTCATTACTGGGCCCCCCACTACAGAAAGGATATAGACAAATTGGAGAGAGTCCAACAGAGGGCAATAAAGACAGTTCAGGGATTGGGGCAAAGGATGGATGAAGAGAGGCTGAGGGAACTGGGTTTATTTAGTCTGGAGAAGAGAAGACTGAGAGGGGACTTGATAGCAGCCTTTAATTGCCTGAAGGGTGGTTCCAAAGAGGATGGAGCTAGACTGTTCTCAGTGCTGACAGATGACAGAACAAGGAGCAATGTTCTCAAGTTGCAGCAAGGGAAGTTTAGGTTGGATATTAGGAAAAACCCATCTCACTAGGAAGGTGGTGAAGCACTAGAAAGGTTACCTAGAGAGGTGGTAGAATCTCCATCCTTGGAACTTTAAGGCCTGGCTTGACAAAGCCCTGGCTGAAATAATCTAGCTGGGGATGGTCCTGCTTGAGTAGGGGGTTGCACTGGATGACCTCCTAAGGTCCCTTCCAACCATAATTTGCTATGATTCTATGAAAATATGCTAAAGAACAACAATAAAAATACTCTATTTTAAATTTTTAAAACTGTATGCATTAAAAAAAAAAAAAAAAATCATGGATTATGATCAACCCTAATCACAAATATGAAGATCTTGATAAAGACCTGGGACATCAGGCTGTGAAAACAAGAGTTTTAAGAACCTCCTGAGGTACCAGCCAATCAGACTTTATAGGCACCTGCCAGGTCCATAGTAGAAAATGCTTCTTAGTGGACTGAAGATATTCAGGATTTAATTTTTATCAGGGAGCTGAATATTTCTGCATTCAGCCTTCTTAGGGTCAGGGTTTGCTTTAATCCCCTGAGTTTGAGGTGATGATAAAGAAACATAGTATAACTGTGGGAACTTCCAGAACTAGTTTTTCAAGTTTATACATTACACACCAAAAGTGATTCAATTGCCTTATATCTACATCCACCCACTTACTACAAACATATGTAAATTACACACATTTAGACAAGGAGGAGCAGGAATAAGGTGCATTTTACAGTTTCTTAAGACCTTTCTTGCTTCATACATCTCTTCCGTCTTCCTGCATGGAAGCTACCAGATCTTAGACTCTACCTGTGCCTAAGTTCAAAAGTAATGTTATGTAAAACGGAAGGCAACTACCACCGTAAATGCATACAAATTAAAGTTCTGATCCTGAAATAAAATCCACATCAGCACAGCAGACACTTGTGTCCATGGAGAACCCCAGTCAAGTCAGTGGGGCTCACTGGAGTAGCTCAAGGGTCCACTAGTATAAGTCTGCTTTCAAGACTAGGATATATGCAAGTCAGAGAACATAAATATGGCATAAGACATGCAAGTAAATTACACCACTGGAGATCCTATTTGCGAACCCCTCAGTGCATGGACTAATGGGCACAATATTCTTTACCAAGTTCTTTGGTAGCGGAGATTGGTGGAAATGCCATGGGGAAAGATGCCTTGCAACAATGTATGAATCAGCATAAAATAGAGAGGAAACTCACCAACAGGTAGTGGGCCAGGGCCTATCTGATGGCTTGAAATTAATCCATCCTGTTTTTAGGCTAGTCTACTTCTTTTGAAAGCAACTGAAAGTGAGCCCTCTTACTCAAATTTTTGTGCATTCACATAATTACTTATTTCTTTAATAACTAAAGGAAGGTGTGGATACTATGCCTTCTTATGCATCATCCAAGAGAGTTGCTTACTGAGTTCCAGTCAATCACATCAGTGCTGTTCCCTGAAGGAAATGATAAAACACGGAGGTCAGCAAGGGCCTAATTTGAGAACTGTACAGATAAAGAGGTCTTGGCACCCAGAAACATTTATTACTGTTGCTAATATATAAGCAGGAAAGAACCCAGCTTGACTTGTCTGCAGGACTGGTAATTAGAAACACATCTTTTTATTTGTAAATTGAGCACACCCAATATAGAGAACACCGAGAAACCACAAACCATTCTGAGAGGCAAAACATCTCTATGATCTCGGGCATATTAATTCTGTTACACAAGGTTTAGTACAACGGGATGTCTAGGTACTACTGTAAAACAAAACAAATAAAAATGGTACAGGATTCTTATTTCAACATCCTGCTGGTTTGTAGTAACAGTGCCAGCGAGCAGAGGGAAACAGACAGCTGCAGCAAATATTCCAGCTTTTCAAGTAATCTCCATCAACTACTTACAGTAATGACACATTTTAAGACTTTTTCATATACAGGAGCAAATGCTACAGGAGTTAAATCAATTTTCAAAATGGTTCACAAGCTTCTCAAAGAGACTCACAGCTCAAACAAAGCTTTCAAACAGGTTTGTATATAACATGGTTTAATGCTCTAACTCCTTATCCACGTTGGACTTTTTCTCCTTAAAATTTCTTCCATCACAGGTGGAATCAACAGTGAAAAGTGCAACACAGACAAGCCGCTAGTAACTAACACCTTTTTTAAACATTTGTCACCTAAATTTACCATAAACAGGATTAGACAACGCAAAGGTTAAAACCTCAGTAGCACCAAAGCACTATCACACATCGGCAGTAATGGAAAAATTGAAAGAATGAAGTCTGGGATAAACAAGTCCAAACTCAATATTCTCTCCTTAAGCAGCAAGAGTAGGAAGGCAATGTCCATCTCTATTTCCTCACGGGCAAGTGCTTTTACTATTTTCCTCTTTTCTTAAATACTAGAAGAACAGCTGGGTACACTAGGGTCTCATATTAGGACACAGAATGATCCAACATGCTGCAAACATAAAGCAGAACATTTAACTTTGCTAGGTCCTTTTTATAAAGTTTAAAACCTTTTAATATTATTTAAAGAGGTAAGAAGACCATGTGCTATGTGCTTCAATAGAATCCTTAAGTCTCCACTTCACACCACAAAGGAGTTGACGACTGTGGACAGCTTCAGAGACTATGAACCCAACTATCAGTTAACAAGTTTTTGTTTTTTTTTTTAATTCTTTTCAAATTTTTGCAAGCAATTTACAAACAACAGAAATAGGGGTTTGTAACAGTATTGTAATGAAACCAGTGAATATCATTACTGGAAAGAAATAATCAAATCTCTCTACTACTATTATTGCTAAAAAGTTAGTTGTCAAATGTTAGCGCACAATTCACTTTTTTATTCTGGATGTAAGAACAAAAAAGTCAAACAGCACAACTGATAAAAACCAGATATTTGGGTCTTATCATGTAGTCTTAATTCACGAAAGTAATCCCATGGAAGTCATTAATCACAGTTTGTTAAGAGGCTCTCTAAACACTAGATAAACCATTGCTAGAAGCTCCAGAGCCAGATCTCTTTCATCTGTAATTTCTGATCCCCGCCCCCCAGTCTCTCTGCCTGTAATGGAACAATCACCTCCAACTCCAACGGTACACTTCCTTGATGTCGTTTAGTTTCTTGATGCAGCGTAGTGTTTTAAATATCCCAGACTACACATCTCCAAGGTTTCCTTTGTTCTACACTCAGGCAGTTTCCCCTCAATACTCAGCCTAAAATTTGCCTCCGTCTCCTTGCGTATGCGCCAGACCACTGTGCTCCAGCAAAGCCCCAACGAAGTCCAAGCAGCAACATGTGAGCAGAATCGCCTGCTGGGTAGCCAAGTGTGCAGGGTCATTACTCCCCTTCCTTTGCATCCCTCAGATATTCATAAGCCACGTCTACCTCACTAACCACATGTTGCGTATTTCACGTAATTTTTCTCAATTTGTCAAAAGCTCCATAAAAAAAAAAAAAAAAAATTAGTATTTTTCTTCTTCCTGAACTCCCGCCACAGGTTTGGTAACGCAGAGCCCAGGCCTGAGTGTACTCTGGATCTAACCACGCCAGCCTAGAGGCCACCCAGAAAGGGCACATCCCCAACTCCTCCCTTGCCGGCTGAGGCAGGTGCCTACGTAGACGCCTCAACCTGCGCGACCCCTTGCCTGCAGACAGGTCCCTCCGTACTCACGCGCAGGGCCCGTCCCGCGTCACTGGGTCTCTCTACCTTGGCGGGTCCAGCTTTCCTGGCCCC
>JAGPOW010002202.1:15753962-15802303 GCA_030014935.1 Caiman crocodilus | reverse complement strand
CCCCGAGGCCCCTCCATAACTTTGCAAGCTGAGTGGCACCGGATGGTGAGCACCCGGGCGGTGATGACAGCAGACAGGCCCTGGCAGGAGGGCGGGGGGTCGTCCCGGGCGGGGGGTCGTCCCGGGCGGGGGCCGCGCCTCCCTCCTCCCGGCCCACGAAGGGACCCGTTGCCCTCAGCCGCGTGGCAGCCCCGGAGCCCGTCCCCGCCCCCGGCCTGTCAGCCGCCGGCTCCGGCCTCAGCCCCCCCGTGCTCCCCCCGGGCCGCGGGCGAAGCCGGCCCGCAACAAAGCCCCGGCCGAGCGCCTCCGCACAGCGCGCAGCCCGCCGGCCCGGGCAGGCGGAACCGGCCCGTCTTCCCTTTGTTCCGCCCGCGCCACCGCCGGCCTGGGCTCCCCCGCGCCCCCGGCCCGGCCCGTGCCGGCCGCTCCCCCGAAGCGAGGCGAGGCGGGGTCGGGCGCTCCCGGGCCGTACCTGGTGCGTCTCCGCTGTGCCCGGGGCCGGCGGACTGTGGCTGCCCATCATCGTGGCGTGCAGGGACCTGGACAGCGCGCTCCTGAGGGACCTGGCGGGGCCAGCCCGCATCCTCCTCCGCAGCGCCCACAGGAACACGGCGTAGCAGCCCAACCAGACCAGCCACCGCCTCATCGGGGGGCGGGCCGCGGAGTCATGCCCTCCCGCAGCCCCCGCCTCCCCTCGCCATGGCAGCAGCAGCGGCGGCGGCGGCTCGGCTCGGCTCGGCCGGCCCCGCTCCGCGCTCCCCGCCGGGGCCCTGCGCACGCACAGGCCGGAACCCGGGAGGGCCGGGCCGCGGGGCCGGCCGGAGCAGATTGCGGGGACACGCCGGGGCCTGGCACGCGCCCGCTCCCTCCCTCTCGCCCGCCAATCACAGAGCGCCCCGGGGCCCTGCGCGCTAGGCCCGCGCCGCGGGGCGCCGCTTTCAAAACGGGCCGGGCGGACAATGGCGGCGCCCACCCCTTCGCTGCCGGAGCGCGGGAGGCGGCGCGGGAGCCCCCGCGCGGGTGGAGCCTGCCCGGCTCCGCCCCCGCGCGTCACGCGCCCGTCGCGGCCCGCCTCTCCCGGGCTGCACGTGCCCCGCTCGGCGCCGCGGCCTCATCTCCCGCGCTTCGCCCGGGGAAGCAGCCCTGCCCCCCAAGCAGAGCGGGGACCCCGGGCTTTCTCCAGGCACCTTCTTGAGAGCTCGGGACGAGGGACCCCGAGCCTGGGGGAGGCAACGATACACCCCGCCTCCCCAAAACAGCAAGTTGATGGGTGCGGAGTGGAAACGGGGAGAAACGTCTTTAGACATCCTCTTTGATTTACCCAGGCAGCCTTCTTCCCTGAGATGCCCTTGGATCGGGCCGGGAACGTCCCAGTGATGCCAGGTCCCAAGATCCGTCTGTGGAAAACAACCACCCAAACGTCCCTTTCACTGCTTGATGATGGAGTTTAGATGCAGTGCTTGGTTGTACAACGTTACATGGGAGAAAAACAACACAAAGGCAGGCCAGAGTTTTGGGGTAAATCAGATATCATTTATTAGACCAATTCAAATTGTTGGAAAAATTCTTTGCAAGCTTTCGGGTATAAATACCCCTTGTCAGGCTGACCACGTGCCTGCGGTTGGTGTGCTCTTCCTGGGTGGAAGAGTAAGAGAACAGGGCTACAACTCACACCCTAGTAACACAAAGTGATGTTTTGGGGCTATGCAAATCCTTAGCACCCTCTCACCTGGGAGATGAGCACATTTTCAATTCACCAGGACTCCCATCTTGAGAGTCATGACCCCAGATATTTGGCATATTGATCCCTGATCAGAGAATTTTTAGCTTTGTGCTATAAGGCCCAGCATCCTCACTGGACAGCACAGCAGACAGGCTGCTGTATTTGCTTTTTACTAAAGCTTCTTTGTTTTAATGATACTAAGGTGTCACTCAAGACTTGCTCAAGAACAGAAGTCAGTGGATCAAAATAGATTAACATCAATGGAGGCAAGGCCTTACTGCACTTTACCATCTTGTGTTGCTCTGTTCAAAGTCCAGAACTTCAGGACCAAATCATCAACAGTTTCTTCCTGGCTTCAGAAGCAGGTATTTTGCTTCCACCAAGAACCTTTCACTTTACTGCCACCGTCCCATCATAGTCTTGCTAGGGGGGTGTTGACAGAGCACTCACATGCAGTCCTTTGTTCAAATGGGTGGACAGTAAGACAGTGTACATGTTCCTTAATGCACAGTGGTCACTGTGCACTTAATATAGTATTTGTACAACCAAGCACTAAATAAATGCATAGTAATCAGAGTTACTGTGCAGTAGTGCTGATGAACACCTTTTTGGTGATACTACTGGGCAGTAGCCTAATACTGTGCAGTAGTGTATTAACACTGTCCATGCTGTGATGCACTACAGTGCTGTGTTATTAGGTTACTGCGCAGTTAGCATTTCATGCAGATGCGTCCAGTAGGTCCCCAAGACAGGAAATAACAGTCCAAGGTTAGGGAACACCCAACCTACACAGAGGCTTCTCTTTATATCCAGGGGCAAAAAGGCTGCCTTGTCAGGTGGTTCTTGCATTTGTGTGTACACATGTATAGTAGCAATGAGGGATGTGTCTACAGCTATGGTTCGCTACCTTAAAAACTTTCCTCCTTTACACTACCTTACCTCAGGATAGCAGGGAAGACTCAAGCAGGCAATTTGCATTCAGCAGGAAATCAGAAATGTAGTGATACTTCAGCAGATGGAACTTTACCAACAGACTTTGATATGCGAAGGGGAGCGAGGTGTATTACACTCTTAATGCAGGTTTTGTGTTTCTAGCATTCAAAAGCATGTGGATGTTGGAGCATCTAAGGCTTCCTCAGACAAGAGGAAGGAAGGTTATCTGGTATTAGCAGTGTTTTAAGAATAGAAAAACTATAGTTATTAACAGACCTACAGCCAGAGGCTAGCATTTCTAGGATTAAACAATATCTAAATAAATTTTGGATAATCTTATACCCAAAAGGTGATTGATGCTCTATCCTTCAGTAGCAGTTCCTTTGGGTGTATTGAGAACTTGACCGGAAGATCAGAGAAAAGTGTTAATGCATATAAGGCAGCTCATTTGACAAGGAAATTCATATTAAATTGTCCATAACCCCACAGGAAAGGATGGTTGTGCTTTAAATTCTTTTAAGCTACATATAACTAAAAGTAGGGATGTTAAAGATCTGAGCTGGAGAGTCTCATCATGTGGCCCCCAGTACTGTCCCTGGATCTGGAGTTGGCCCACATGCTGCATGTACAGAGCTTGGGACCATCCAGGATGCACACTGCACACTTCTTACCCTTCCCGTTGACTGCTCTGCAGTGGACACCACATGCAGCATATCTCAGACATGCAGTGCACACGTCTTGGAATGGCTCTGACCGTATGCTATGTGGTGCAATCCCAAGACTGGGCAGAATGAGTGCCACGTGCTGGATGCTTGGATGGAGGTTTGTCCATGGGGCCAGACGAGTTTGACACCTCCAACCTAAAGGTATGGGATAGAAGGCATTGTGTTAACTGGGCACTTCCTTGTTTTCTAACATTTGTGCTTTGTTATAGATATTTTCTGGTTCCTATTTTCCATTGGTATCCCCTGGGTGCTAGAATGATGGAAGACACTGCCAGGAAACCTTATAACCCTTTTAATTCTTTTCATCAATAAGCAGACGCAAACCTTCAATCATCTAGGAGGCAACAGGAGGCAAACAGATTACCTTAACCTACCAATATTGTCCTAGATCAAATATTGCTTGTTAGAATATTCCAGTCCAGCACAGCATAGGGTCTGAACAAGCTTGCTGGAGTTTTTGCAGGGTCAGATCCAGGTTGTAAATGTTTTAGGATGGGACTGTTTTATGTATTTGGTACAATTAGGTACATAGAAACTCTGTTTCTATGATGTTATATACAAATATTACTGGTGACAGTGTAGGCCTGAAAATGAAGAATAATATGAAATCACTTGAAACAGCAAGAACATTTAGGTAGAGCCTGTGCAATTGTTCCAACTAGAATTTGATTGTGGCATCAGGGATAACATCTTCAGTTCTCCAAGAAAGTGCTCGTCAATGACCACAAGCAGTTGGCACCTTTCTTCAAATCACATTTGAAAGCCAGGCTTTCAGCACCTCCTAACACCATACTAAGAATGACACTCATCAAAGTTAATGCACTACTTCATGTGGCATTCTGGGATCCTCCTTGAGGGTCTTTGCTCCAAGTACCAATCGAGTCTAACCCTTCTTAGGTTGTGAAATGCTGACAAAACTAGAGCAACAACAAGAATATTGCTAAAGGATCTTTCTGTTAAGTTCACTATCATTTATGTTTAGCTTCCTTAAGGACAGTTTTTGACAGAACAACTTTAGACATTTGCCAGGGGCAGTTTTTTCCAAAGGAAGAAGTTTCTCCCTTAGGTAGAAGGGCTAAGATGCCTTTTTACTCTGTTTCTATCTGGTTTGAATTAGGAAGCCCTTCTCTGTGTACATTGCTGTTTACAAGTATAGATCAGTCTATTGTCTCAAGGAATGAAATAACATTGCAGTCAAAATGCCAGATGACAAAGCTAAGTTTTCTGCTTTTTAAACAAATGCCTGCTTCCAATGTATAAGCTGCTAATTAAATGGTTAGTTGCACATAGCTTTATATTAGTTGTACATAGCTTTACAGTTTCACAATGAAAGAGATATTAGATAATCTTTTATCATATCTAAACTAGATCATGAGCTGCCTATTAATTAAACAAAAAAAAGTTACTACCTCTAGGTTTTGGGTACACTTCTAATGAGATATTTCAGAGTTTGTATCAAGTGCTATATAGCCACTAATCATTTATGTGATTAATATTCTGTTGCAAGTATTTGTATGCAAAGCATATTTTCCTCTTCCAAGACCGTAAAATATATACTGATCAGATGAATGGCAAGTAATAATTATGATGCATTCCCAAACTTTTTGCCAAACTTTGATGGAACTATGTCCTGTATCAAATTGCTATACAATCTAAGAATACTGTATCTTAAAAAAATACACAGTACACAAACACATTTAAAAACAATTAGCTTTAGAGTGATGATCTGTAGATATTCTGGTACAAATCTCTTTTCTTACTTTCTCTTCATTTTGCTGGCCAGCATTTTCCTCCTTTCCCATTTGTTTTTTGTTGGAAAAAATCATTACAGATTTACCTATTAATTGTGGTCCCACAAGAGATCCAAAAATCATCCAAAGGTTTAGATACTTTGGCAAAAAAGGAGGAATTCCATTTATTTAACAAAGTCTGTATTTGTTGCGTTTTGCTAATGTGAGGTTTTTGCCATTTGTTCAGTCTGCTTTGACTATACCATTGACCTATCCTGTATCTCATCATGGCTTTATTAGGTTAAGAAAAGATTATTTAAGACCTAGTACTTATCATCCAGTTACATCTAGCATGGACTTTTGCATATTCATTTTAAAGTAAGTAAAATTAATTTGATACATTAATATATTCTGAGAGTCTATAGGGAGAAGTCCTAAGAAAACCTATGTAATAGGATTTAGACTTATAATATTGTTAAACTATTGTAATGTTTCCCAATACTATACTCTATTTTACATATGATGAGCCTAGTTTAGACATTTTGAAAATAGTAAGATTGATATGAGGCATTTTGTCAGCCATGTGACTTCAGGCTCAGGTTCTAGGCTGTGTTAATATAGACAAATTACACTTTTGCATGGTCTATGAGTGACTCGTGCCCCAGTGGCAGTGGGGATAAGTGTTGGAGCTCCCACAGCTGGCGGCGGTGCTGTTGCCGGTGCGGGGGGGGCAGTGGACAAGCACTGACCAAGGGTCAGCGACCACCTTCAGCTGCTGCCAGCAGTAGTAGCCAGTAGGGACTGTGGACTGCCCGCAGATGCTGCCAGTGGTGCTGGCGTTGGGGTGGCAAGCGGCAGCCATCTACAGGCACCACCAACAGTGTGGGCAATGCCTTTCTGTAGGGGGTGCACTACCACGCACAGGATGCACATGCACTTGTGTGCACCCACTATGTGTCACCCCTGGCATGGTCATACTGTTAGTTAAAGGGATCTTGTAGGTTCAGCAAAGATGCCAAAAATTTAATTGTTTTAGATGCTGTTTTAGTCTCCATTTCTATCAAAAAGTCTAGTCCACCTATTGCTAATTTTTGATGAGTGACTGCCACTTGAACTTCATCAATTGCCCCAGGTCTCTTTTAATAATGCTTTATATAGCAATAGATGCTTCTGCTCTGTGCTGATAGGAGAGAGAAAAAGGATGAACAAAAAGAAAGCTAAGGAGCCCTGTCATTCCCCCCACCCCTTTAATTTAATAGATTTCATAGACATTTGGTCTGGAAGGGACCCCAGAGGATCCTGAGTCCAGCCCCCTGCCCCAGGGGCAGGAAGTCAGTAGGGATCATAGGATCCCAGCAAGATAAACATCCAAGCATGTCTTGAAGGCATTCAAAGTGGGTGCTTGAACCACCTCCAGCAGCAGTCTATTCCAAACCTTGGGGGCTTGGACAGTAAACAAGTTCTTCCTTATGTCCAGCCAGAACTGGTCGCAGAGCAGTTTATAACCGTTCGATCTTGTCATCCCTTGGGGCACTCCGGTGAATAATTGTTCCCCCAGATCTTGGTGAGCATGCATGATAAACTTATAGGTGGCCACCAGATCATGCCTAAGCCTGTGCTTTTCCAGGCTGAAGAGTCCCATGGCTCTCAGCCTCTCATCATAAGGTCTGTTTTCCTGACCTCTGATCATGTGCGTGCTCCCCTCTGCACTCTCTCAAGCTTCTCCATATCCTTTTTGAATTGTGGGTCCCAAAACTAGATGCAGTACTCCAACTGCAGCCTCACCAAAGCTGAGTACAACAGGAAAATGACATCCTGGGATTTGCTTGAGAAGCAATCTATGGATGCAAGCCAGCGTTTTGGTCACTTTACTAGCCGCCTCCTGCCCCCTCCCTTTAATTGACATTCCCATTAACAGTTTTCACATTCAATATTTATCTGGTCTTTTTAGTACAGCTTTTGTAGTATGGCTATATATGTTCTCCAAGGGATTATTCCACACAATTAATCAACCAGACTGTGATTAAAGTTAATCTGAAAATTATTTTGTCTACTGTCCTTTGGGTCTACCTACCCTCAGTCTGGATGTGTAACAGTATGAAGTTACTATTTATGTTTAAACTTGCTATTTATGTTTACTTCAGTCATTTCCACTTGTAATTTCTTTTTTTTCCTACTTTAGCAAGGCAGAATTGTGGTTATACAGAATGCTTTTCATACGTAACTGCCTCTTTTTCCATTTAAA
Source organism: Caiman crocodilus (assembly GCA_030014935.1). NCBI lineage: Eukaryota > Metazoa > Chordata > Crocodylia > Alligatoridae > Caiman > Caiman crocodilus. The sequence goes on along the minus strand of JAGPOW010002202.1, from coordinate 15,794,947 downwards.
TGAGTTCTTGGTACTGTTTTGGGGGCTTAAAATGTGTTTATATTCTTTCTCTTGTACTTAAATCTATCTTACAGTAATAATAATTGCTTATTCTGCTGAACTAAGGAATGAATAAAGCTAATTGTCTAAGGAATACTACAGGTATCTTTGAAATAACTTCAATTTACTTAGAAAGGAAGGGTATATCTTCTATAAGAATAAGGGTAAAAATTAGAAAAAATGAAATTACTGTAAAAGTTTAGAGGGGTGAAATATGACTTTTTATTCCCAAACTAGAAGGAGTAACCAAGAAAAAACCCCTTATTTTATATAATGAAATACTAAAGGTAATTTAAATTTAATAATTTTTCTCCTTAACTCCTATATTCATCAAAAAATAAGGAATGTACATGCTTCTAAATAAGCAAGTCAAGTTATACCATTTTTTTGTTAAAAAAAAACCCAAACTATTACCAAGATACAGAAAAAGCATTTACATATATAGCACATACAACAGTGGGTTGGTTTGGGTTTTTTGGGGGGAGTGAGGGTGTTAATAAAAGACAATATTTAAAATTCAGTCACATGAAAATCCCACTATTCTTTTTGTACAAATATAGAAGACACTGAAAACATACTGACATTAGAGTATACAATGCAGACTAATGATTAGTGTATTACTCTGGCAAGACAAGTTATAAAAAAAAGAGCAGTTAAATGTAACTATATTTTAAGACTTTGTTATGCTTCTGATTGCTTGCATTTTAGTTTAATCTTAAGATTACTGAAGTCAACATATACTCTCCAAACAGAGCATCTACCTTTTACACTGTGCTTAACTAGATTCAAAGACAGGACAGTATCAATGTTCCCATTTTACAAACAGGGAAACAAAGGCACAAAGAAGATAAACTACTTTCCCAAGGTCCCACAGGATGTCAGTGATAGTAATGGCAAGCTGATGTAAAGGTCAGGATACCTAAACAGAAACCTTGTTGCCTTCCCTCAAACTCCAACAGCAGCTTTGTGTTGCCTTCCCCCAAAATATTTAGTGTGATGAACTTAGAGAGCCTTAGAAATAAGTTGACATGTTTCAATTTTTTTGAATCTGGATATACATACATTACATTTTTTGTGAGTTCACACAGTTGTAATTCCAGTAAACAGCCCAGGTGCTAAAGCCTTGAATCAATCAAAACAAAGAGCAAAAACTAGGGGACTGGTTGTTTACTTAAGCAACACCTGAGTGCTGGAGAAAAATGTCATTACATTACTTGAAAACTGATACAACTCAAGTTTCAAATAATCATTCTAGTATTCCATCATTAATATACAATGGGAGAAACAGCAATTACACACAGGAGTATAGTAAAAAAAACCTGTTTTTGTAAGATGTACAGCATTATGCACATTATATTGGAAGGACTGAATCAACAGCCTCATGCATTTCCAAGCTATGATAAAGTGTCCTTATTTTTAAATATCATACAAACTATTTGAAAGATTGGGACTGGAACAGCTTCACTAAGTAAAAAACTAACTTTGGCTTTTAGAAAAATCAAGTTTCTGACAAATCCAGCACTACAAAAATTGGTAGTTTGATTCAATAGTTTTAAATGTGTCAGCCTTGTCTAGCTAAATCAAACACAAATCCATCAGCAGATAAGACCTTGTGTGTAAAGTGCTAAAAACAATTATAAAAAGTAATCCAACCTACTGAAACCCTTAAAACTTTTTAGTTTAATGGGCACCAAGTAACAGACACTTGTGTAGCTAACAAAGTACAAAACCTTTCCCACAGCTCTCAGAACTTAATTCAACAGTATTTAATGTTTTCCTAATTTATGTTGACTTTTACAGGCCAACGTGTTATCCACCTCTTCCTACTGGAACTGGAAGTATTTGCATGTATTAGCCAGGCAGACTATTGAAAACTCTTTCTTTCTAGCTCCAACAATCCATCCTTTTCTTGGTTAACTTGGTCTAGCTTTTTGTAAGAGAAAATAAAATCATTCCATACTTTCACTGAATATGCAAGAGAGCAGTTCCCATGAAAAGGGACCTACCTAACTCATGGCAAGAGAAAGCAATTTTCACAGCTTGGTTGTGGCCCAGAGAGCTGATTCCATAGTCATTTCCTGGTGGCCCTGCTGCTGACTAGCAGAGAGGCATGAGGGGGCAGCCACCATCTTGACTACCCCTTGTGTTGCACCTTCCCCACCAGGGAGGGCTGCATGACCAGGCCACAGCAGGAACATTTTTATTTTATTTGGTTGATTTCCTGGGAAATTCCAGCCAATGCCATTTTTTGCAGCAATTGCAGAGATTGCTGTTTTTTGCAGTTTCTACAAGTATTGTGAAATCACGATTTAAGTAGGTCCCTACCCATGAGGGCCAGATGAAGGGGTGGGTTTCTGACAAATCCATTCTTAACAGAAATGAGTAATACTTACACATAGCAGAAAATACCTTATATCTTTAGTGCCTGTGTAAGTTAAAGACATTTTCAGAGTCCACAAGGCGTCACTAAAAATCATACAACTACCATATGTTAGTAGCATATATGGTAACTGAAGTCAAAAAAGAAACTATGAATAAATTGTGTATTAAGGCTGAAGGAGTTCAACAGGATGCTCTGCAGCTACCATAGATGCATTCTTAAATTCAATGGCTCAGGTTGCTTTTGGTCTATTGGTCCATTAAATACAATTATGCTTACTTGCATTTGAAATGCACTAATTCTAGTCCTACAGTTCAATGGACAAGTCAGACTCTCAATGTACAGACTAAGTAGTAAAAATTCAGCGTGTAGTCAACATATGACTGTTCTGGATGGAAAAGTGAGTCCAAGTCAAAATCTGTACAACTGTAATGCCAAGCGGAATCAGACAAATCAAGTAGAACATGGCTTCATGAAGACCTAAAAACAAACTGAAAAACAAAGGGAAAAATATAAATGTTTTCTCAAGACAGTTTAACAGCATTTAAAAGAAAAAATAGGTAAAGTACCTTAAAAATACCTTCTTGAGTAAAGATCCCCTCTATTTTCTATATTTTACCAAAAGCACAATATATGAAATTTAATTTTGTTTGATTCTAAGTAAACAATTCTGATAGAAAACAAACAAACAAACAAACAAACAAACAAACTTATCTGTGCCCTTTGTTCCTCTATACTATGGTAAATTTTAAGAGAATGGAAGAAAGAATAGAAATGATTGACAATATTACTTTTTTAGTATTTGCATCAAAAATCTGATGTTATCTATGCCTTTAGTATATTATCATGGTTGGTATGGGTTATGATTAATGCATGAACCTCAGTTATAGCATTATATTAATACAAATTTAGCTGAAGCATTTTAAAATTAATATTAAAAGACACTTATGCTATGAAGATATTATATGTAGAACTAGCATTTCGATTTTGGTTCACCTTCATAAATGCAAAAGTATTTTCTAGTCCCAATCTTCTCTTTGGAGCAAAAACAAAAACTTCAACAAATATGAATGTAAAAGAATACTACAAGTTAAAAACCAAGTTATTTTAATGAACAGGGTGGCTTCTGACAACTCAGAGCACACATCTAGGAACCTGTCTATCATCGAGGATCATTATCCACTGGCTTTCAGTTAATTATTGAATTCTAGGCTTAAATACCAAGAAACTGAATTTAAGCCGAGAGAGAGTCTCTCAGAGCAATGCCATTAGATTTCTGAGCCCTGTGTAAGGTTCATGAAAGATGCTCCTCAACCTCTAACCAATTAGGCTACTAACAAGGCTGTACAGCTTTTGGTTTCTGAGTGAGTGCAGAGCAAGCATGGGGCATTTCTGTACAGTGCTGCCTTGGGCCATATAGACATACCCTAAGGATATGTCCGCATCCCTCAATTATGGTACAAGACAGCAATGTGGAGAAACACTAGTTTCACTCTGTGCGCGCTGGCTCCCAAACTGGAAATATTGCTGCATACACACATAGGCTCATTAGCTCTTCTCTGAGAAAAGTTGCTAATCAGCCTGCATGCAGAATCACATTAATGTGGCTGTATTGTCTCCAGTTTGGGAATGAGCACAGCGCATCTGAGAATGACATGGCCTTCTCATGTTGTATACTCCTAGTGACCTTGCATCCTAGGCAGTTACACCAATCACACAGCCCACGTTACAGTTCTGCAGTCTTCAAAAGATCTGTCCCCCAGGATATTATTTGCTGTTTCCCATTAGCATTCTGCAATAAGATGGGAAAGATGACTGTTAGAAGCTTGCTCCAAAGTCAATTGAAGCCAACAGAAACACTCCTATTTACTTCTGTGGTCTTTGAATGAAACTGTTTTGGTCTAAATCATAAAAGGCTAACTCCAAAGTTTCATCGTGGGGATAAGAAGAATGCCCACTGACTTCTACAAAACCAGAATTTAGTCCTAAATGCATATACACAATAGCATCACTGTTTATTCTAATCTGTGCACATATTAATGCCAAGTGAGAAAGAACAGTTAGAAACTTAAAGAGAAAGAAAGCAAGAAAAGGATTAATTGCTCAGGCAACTGAACACAAAAAATGGGACTGTTACTTTCAGGTCACAGGTTCCTAGCCAGTGTCCACCACATTTGAAGACTGCTTACTCTCACCTACATTAAATAGTGTTTTCAGTCTATCGCCTTGTAAATGTGTAGCCATGGCATGCATGTTACCAACAATGGCATAACAAGCTGACTAGACAGCCCCTCTGTACATTAATAGAGGACTGAAGTTAAGAAACAAGCATTGTAGAATAAGAAAAGAAACATTTGTCCCAAACCTTCAAGTCACACTGGTACAGTCCTAGTTTGGTTATATGTGGATGAACTGGTTTAAGAAAAGAAATGTGACCTAAGGTTTTAATGCATGATTTTACACATGTAGAATTATGAAAATTAAAATGGCTATATTCTATTGGAACAAGAATTAGGAAATATAGCTCTTAAAGAAGACCAAGAGCAAAACTCAGATTATATCAAAACTCTGAAGTAAAAAAGCAGCCTTACAAATCTCCATGTTCATAATTACTTGTGCATGAAGAAAGTATAGACACAAGGAAAGTATGCACCACCTGGAGTGACAAGGAACAATGGTAATAAGCTGATGGATAATAGGTTTAGGTTAGAGATCAGAAGGCAATATTTTACAGTTACGGTGGCCAAAATCTGGAGCCAACTTCCCAGGGAAGTGGTCCTCGCCCCTACCTCAGGCAAATTCAAGAGGAGGTTGGATGATTACTTGTCTGGGGTCTTGTGAACCCAGCGTTCATTCCTGCCTGTGGCAGGGGGTCAGGCTAGATGATCTGTTCAGGTCCCTCCTGACACTAGCTACTATGAAACTATGAAACAAACACATACAGCTACCCTGCTTAAATATTTGTTCTATTTTCTATTTAGAACATTACATTTATACTGGAACATCATGTTATGCTCTCAACTGTTACAAATATATTGATAACTCAAGAGTGCCTACAATCTCAATGCATTGATGATAAAGTGCTTGATAATACATTGTGCATCTGTTTACAGTCTGGCAAACATAAGGGAATAGTAATAATAAAGAGGGTAAAGATTTACTGTCAAACATTTAAAGAATGAGCAACATAGTATGTTTTCCGAGTACATTTTCTAGTAGGATTGTAGTTGCAGTAGTTCTCCAGAAGAGGGAGGTTTAAAAAATTATTTTTTTGTATAGCAAGTAAAAGGGACATAGCGGTAATTGGCACACAACTTTCTAATGAGTATGAATAAAAAAAGAAGAGAAACACCCTTCCCCTAGCCTGTAAATTATTACTAGGGGTGCATCAATAGAGAATTTTTGGGCTGATACCGATGGCCGATTTTTAGCAAGCCGTATCAGCTGATACTGATCCGATTCCAATATGTGGCTCCTACCCTGGGGGTCTTTAAGAGGAGGTTTGACAAATACCTTGCTGGGGTCATTTGACCCCAGTACTTTTTCCTGCCATGGCAGGGGGTCAGACTTGATGATCTGCTCAGGTCCCTTCTGGCCCTACCAACTATGAAACTATGCAACTATGAGGTGAATATCAACGTTTACTGCCAGGCCCTATACCTAGAGAAGGATGCCATGGAGACCATGCAGAAAAGCGGGCTTGAGCAAGATGCCCCAACCAATGGCACATGAAAACTGGTCACATCAGGCCCAAAGCCACAACATGCATCAGGTGCTCCACCAATAGCTCTGTGCAACAACTGTGCAGCCCTCGCACCATTGATGGATGGAGTCTGCATTGATGGCATCTGCATCCTCTGCACAGACATGACAGGAACAGCCGTCCCCACCAAGGAAGAAACGAAGAGTGATTGTTGTGGGAGACTCCTTGTTGTGGGGAACAGATGGTGCCATTTGTCATCCAGACCCCTTCACTCAAGAGGTCTGCTGCCTTCCAGGAACCAGGATCCAAGATGTAATGGTGAGCATCCCAAAGCTAGTTTGTCCTATGAACCACTACCCCCATGCTCCTTGTCCACATAAGCACCAACAACACAGTGAGAAACAACCCCAGGAGAATCATGAGTGACTATAAGTCCACGGGGATGAGGCTCAAGGAACTAGGATCACCAGTGGTCTTCTTCTCAATCCTCCCAGTTAGAGGCTGCAGTCATCTGAGGGAGGAATGCATTGAGGAAGTCAACCAAAGGCTTCAGAGATGATGTCACCACACTGGTTCTGGATTTCTTGACCCTGGCATGCAGTTCAACAGCACTGGTCTACAGGCTAGAGATGGTATTCACCACATGGGCAGACGGAAGAAGCTCTTCTCGAAGAAAATCGCTGACTTGCTAAAGAGAGCTTTAGATTAGGCATGTCCAGGGAGAGAGGGTAGATTCCAATGCTGTACACAAATCCTCTGGCCAAGATGACCCAAGGGAGGACTTTCAAGTAGGAGACATCCAGATGAGTACCAATGCCTTGAGGCACTTGAAGTGGGACAGAAAACCTGAAGCGACTAGGGGTGAATTCAGGTGTCCTTATGGGAATGCCAGAAGCATGGGCAAAAAACAGGATAAACTGGAGCTCCTTCTGGCAGAGGAGGAATTTGACCTCACTGGGGTAATGGAGACCCGATCAGATGATACATATGACTGAGCAGTGGCCATTGAGGGCTATAAGCTCTATAGGAAGGATTGGGTTGGAAAGAAGGCAGGAGGGGTGGGCCTTAATGCACAATGTATTATCTCTGCAGGTCACATTTGATTGCAGGGAGAGGTCCCTTGAGACCCTCTGGGTCAAGTTACAAGGGGGCTCAAGAGAGGGGGACTGGATGGTAGGACTCCCTACCAAGAAGAGGAGAGCGATCAGGCATTCTCCAGGGAACTGATTGAGGCAGCCAGCACTAAAGACCTGACTGTCATGGGTGACTTCAACTACCCTGACATCTTTTGGGAAAACCATTCAGCTGGCTTGAGCAGGTCAACCAACTTCCTGGCAGCTATCAATGACCTGTTCTTAACACCGGCTGTAGAAGGATTGATTAGGGTGTAAAACGATATACACTTTTGGCAGGAATTATATCTATAGATATAGATATATCTATAGATATGTATAATATATACGTCACATCCCTGTATTAGCCTCTCCAAAATCTTTACATAAAATCCAAGTTTCTCATTTGCACTTGTGGAACTCTATACAGCATCTCTTCTGTCTCAATGATTATATTCTTAACTCAGCTCCCCACCCAAAACACGCATTCCTACAACTTACCAATGGCAACAGTACACTGTAGCTAGTAGTATGCAACTACATAAAAGTGATATTTCACAGTGGTTGGGGCTCCATTATACTGTGTGTTTGAACTGTTTTCTTTATGTAATCAACTGGAAGTTTCTTGGGGCAGGTACTGTGTCTCTCAATGCTCTTACTATGTTCAGTCTTACAACAACTTACTGACAAAAACAATCACATATGTGTAGAATTCAATAAGCTAATTAATGGGCAAACAGAGGGATAAAGATATTAAATATGAAGTGTAAATCTGGCCTGCTATTAGGTAGAAAGATAAATCTAATATCTAGCAAAGGAGGGAGGGAGATACACTATACCAATGTAGAATATTTCCTCTTAGATAGTCTTCCGTACAGATTCAGGTGGTCTACACTGATCATACTTGGGCTGTTTCAGGTATGTCTGTGGTGTAAAATTCCTGTACTTTCATACTAGCATGTAGACACCAAAATATCAGAGTTTCCTTCAAAGTCTCTTTGTGCATGGCATGCTGGCATCTTCTACAAACACCTGGACAGAATCCAACAGTACACTGTAGACTGAAATCACTACACGACCTGGAACTGAGGTGTGAAAATTTATAATAAATTGTATCATCTATCCTTAACCTTTGTAATAGCAATTCCCAAAGCTGTAGCTGGTCTTCTAAAGTTTTGGAAGATTCTGTAAGTTGGAGTGGCCAACCTGTGGCACATATTCCACGTGGGCAGACCACGGAGGGGAGAGGCAGCACAGTGGCAAATAGTAAACAACAGAAAGCAAAGCAGCAGATCGGGGAGGGAAAACACGTCAGGGAGAAAAAAGTAGAGCAGACAATCAGGCAGCGGGAGGGGATTGGAATGATATTTGGGAAAGGTGTGTGGCACACAGAATAAATCCTGATCATGCTGAGACAAGAAATGTAAAACCTGACAATATACCCCTACCACTCCCACAATAACTATGCCCCACAACAGAACCATCACCATTCCTGGATCTTACATATGCACCTCCAGAAATATAATATCTAGTGCACTGAATGCCCTGATAGAAAACATGCAGGATAAATCAAATGACAACTGCGTACCAGAATGAATGCACGCTGAAAATCTATTGAAGGCAAAAACACCCAATTACTTATGGCTGCACATTTCTCACAAGACAACCACTTTTTTCCCCCCCGTCTCTCAGTTTTAGAACTGTTTTAGAACCTCAAAGAGAACCTATAAAACACCTTTTGTAGATAAACCTACCAACTTCACTTCATAAATCGACTGGATACAAAAAATCATAGACTAAATGGAGACATTGGCTTTATGGCACATTATAACCTTTCTGTTACCCAATAACCCCAGGTATTCTCTCTACATTTTACGAGCTACATTTTATCACTGTTCAACATTCTCCTCTCGTGTCCTCCACCTTTGCCCCACACCTACCTGTCTCACACCAATTAACTCCTATCCCCTCTGATCTTCTCTGCCACATATTTGCATTTTCAGAGACCTGCATTTTGCATACTGGGTTAAGCTTCTATTTGACCCAAGAGAGTATACGAATACCAGCACACTCTCCCTATGCCTGAAGAAGGGTGCCTGAAAGGTTGTAAAAAACAATTTTTTCAACTGCTCAGTTGGTCTAATAAAAGATATCACATTTACCCAAAGAACCTTGTTTGGCTAACTTATGGTATGCTTAGTAAAAAGGGTGTCCCCCACTGTTATAAATCTTCCTGGAGTCTCGTTCAGCATCACTGGGTCACCTGGAGAAGAAGAAATGTTGGCTGGGACTAACTGTCCTGCTTCCTGAAATTTCTGAGGTGGTGGGGTGAACCTGTGACTAGATTGTCATCTGCAAGATGGAGATATCTATTCTCTGCTGACTGATCTGAGATAAGAAATCAGTCAGTAAGTCCAATTTTCTATAGCAGTTTTGACTCTAAGCAGCTACAAAATTCCTTTGGTGTTTGGAAGTACCAGATATTTTAATGTCAAGAAAATATTTGGCATACACCTCCATTAATATCATCTTAGATTTTACATGTAAAGATGTAAAAAATAACTTTACTTATCTAAATAAGCCACCTAACTAAACAGATCATGTGATATATGAACAAATTTATACAAGAACTTACAGGACCGGGCTCTTGGTAAACAACACATAGGGAAAGGGAAATAAGGTGACAGAAAGTCACATGAAATATCCGAGTGAATAAACAGGGAAGTTAGCTTACACAATTTGTTTGTATTTGATTACAGTTGCGAACTCTTTAGGCGTGTCCAGATGAGCACAGACGTGTTATGTAGTGCTGCAGACCTGTCTGTGGGGCCACATGCCACACACCCCACACAAATCAGGCATTCCCCACATTGCTACTTTGCACTGGGGGCGGGGGAGGTGTCCTGACCCTGAGAGATTGCCTGCCAAAAAAACGCATGCCTAAAAAAAGTGAGGTGGCACATATGGTGACAGTGCACGTCACCCAAAACTGGAACCTGGTCAACCAGAGCAACGATCCGGCTGCCAGCCAGAGTTCCTGCTGCAGGAGTGCTGCAGCTCTTGGAAGACCCCAGGTAAGGATGCTGGGGCCAGCCCAGGTGCTGGCCCCAGCCTCCCCTACCCCACTCAGGGCAACATGCCACACACCAGAATGTGTGTGGCCTGGGCACTCCCCAGGGACAAGTAACAGTGGCATGAAGTGTGCCACTGCTACGTGTCCCTGGGGAAACGTATGTTCCTGCTAATGGGGATGTGCCCTTTGAGGTTTGTTAAAGAAGTACATTTAACTGAGGGAAAGTATAATGGCACCATAGAATAGTAAAAAACACTGCTAACAGATTCTTGACTTAGCATACAAAAAATAATATACAAAAAGTATATAGGTTAGACATGCCCAAGTTAATATTTTGTTGATTTGTGAAAAGAAAGCAAAACAACCACTAAGAAATATAGCGCAGAAGTAGTATATCTATGTAAGAATCAACTGCGAATAATTTCTCTTCTCTTCTATGTAAGAATCAACTGCGAATAATTTCTCTTCTCTTCTATGTAAGAATCAACTGCGAATAGTTTCTCTTCTACCGGTTAGAACTGTAACATACAAATGCTATCATTAAGTAATGGAATGTTTTCTTGCCATGGTTTGATTCCAATTCAAGGTAAAACTAATCATTTAAACTTCAGCAAATACTTTATGGCTTTGTTTTGTTTTCTCACTATATGCCAGTGTTGGAAACATTTATTCACAGACAAAAAATTTAGTTAAAGCACAATTAGGGTTGCCTTGATGCATCTTATGCCCTTCCAGAATGCTGAGTTCACAACACTCAAAGTTCTAAAAACCCAGAACTGGAACGTTAAGATCCATGCCAGCGCAACCACAGCTCTAATTTCCATGGAACTGGAAGTAGGAACAGAGAATTATGCGCATAAACTCCAGCTGCATTCACTGTGTTTAAGGTAGCTGTCGTGAGTGGTGAAGTGATTAGTTGGAATACACGGGCAGAGGGTTCATGTCAACATTTAATTCTAACCATTGTATCAGTAGCAATGCATGGGGTTGTTTCTTGCAAAGGGGATTATGAAGAGCAAGGTGGGACAGAAGAGTGGTCTGCGGATTTAATAACGGGTAAATAAAAGCATAGTTTTATATGACATCTGTTCCCAAAAGTTAAAGAGTTCTGAAAAGGACTAACTTTACAATTATTTCAGTAAGCATGGGACTGCTCCTGAAAAGTAAGCTTACTGTTTAAATGCATGGCAGGTGTAAGTATTTCCTGTTCAGCAGTACTTCTAAGCACTAAATCTTTTCACTGTGTTACATGCTCTACTTTCCCACATGTACTTGCTATGGTGGTACTGGAACAACGGTCATATTCTGAAATATCTTAAATGTGTAGTTGCTTCAAGGGCCAGTGAGAATAATCACAAACATGGCCTATCCCCCAAAATCTTGACTGCTACATTACATAATGATTGTAGTAACTTTAAATAAATTAGATAAGACCCTCTCTTTCTAATCTCTCCCTTATTATTGTCTGCAAAATGTATTCCTCTGCCAACATTTCTAGATCCTCTCTCCCACCTACCTTATTAAAACATTGGCATAAAGAGCTAGCTCTCGCTCTCTGGTGCCCTCTCCTGCATATCACACAGAAATGTGTATTTTGTATTACTGTACACACATATGCTTATGTTTCTGTGACTTAAAGATTCATTTTTTCCACTCACCTTGAATCAAGCTGAACTTTATTATTCAGGTGCTCATATCCAAATTGATTTAATATCGTAACCACAAGCATAGGAGCCAAAGACTGGGCGGGCTTGGTAAATAAAGCATTGGTACCAAAAACCATGGAGGAAAGTGGTGATCTGAAATATTTAAGATGAGTATTAACCCACATGACACAATATATAAGAATATATAATCACTTATAGTACTTTCTGTTCACAATTTAAGTACTGTTCATACTAAAATGCTAGTCATCATGACATAGACATACGCATTTATCAGCTATGGTTCTGAAATAGTTGCATTCCAGTTAGATAAACTACAGGTTTTTTAAAACTATACAAACAAATGTATAATCTTTTACAGTATTTTAGGTGCCTGCAATTAGTTTTACTCCACCGCAAATGAGCACCTATGCGATATGTGGCACAGCAGACCCATCTGCGGTACCACACACTGTACATTTGGATGTTTCCCACATTGCTACCTTACAACACATGGGTAGTTTTTGACCCTGGGAGATCCTGGGGTCAAAAAAAATATTCATATGGAAACAAAAAGAAGAAGGGCAGCATGCGTGGCAGCAGCATGCACTGCCTAAAATTGGAGCCTGGCCTGCTGAAGTCAAGCTCCAGTTGCCAGCCAGGCTCCAAGCTGCAGAAACACTGTGACTGCAGCTTCCCCTGCCCCCAGCTAAGACTGCTGGGGCCAGCACAGTTGCTGGCCCTAGCCTCCCCTATCCCACCCAGGGTAACCTGCTGTATGCCAGAGGGCATGTGGAATGGGTATTCCCCAGGGACAAGCAGAAACAGCACAAAGTGTGCTGCTGATTCCTTGTCTCTGGGGAGCCAAATGTCCACATTCCTCTGGACACAGCCAGAGGAGCTAACAGAAGTATGCCACAAGGCCTACTATAAATTTCACTGGGCTTTGGACCAGGATTCAAATAGTCTAGTGATTCTTAAGCTGCTAGTGTACATTATTAACAAAGAAAACAAGAGAAACCAGAATAGAGTTACAATAGTTTGTGAGAGGTGTATGACCTGGTTCTAGAACTTGAGAAAGTACCCTTGTAATATAACAAGTGGTTCCTCAGCAAACATAACACTAAAGGTATTCAGAATAACTTGAAGAGATGTGGTATCAAGAATATTCTGAAACTGCAATTTTCCCCCATTTTTCAAAGAAAATTCTTGGGCTCAGATTTGCACAGAGATTGGCTTAAATCCTATAGATATCTATGTGTTCAGCTTTATGTAATTTAATGGTCATAAAGCAGTGAACAGGGATACTTATTTTTGGGTAATTAATTATAATTTTAAGTCTTTTTAGGATGGAGGTTTGAGAGGGAGTCTGATATTTTTTCCTCAAATAACACAAAGTATTCACTTTACATAAATGATTCCTTACAAGATAGTGACAGAAACCTGAAACTGCACTAGCATAAATATTAGCATATTCATGAAAATAAGAGGAAGTTATTTGTACTTTGATGCAACTCCAAAAGCAACATGAATCACAGTATAGTAGGTTTGTACTATAGGTATAGTACAGTAGGTCATAGTAAGTTTTATCCATTTTTGTTTTAAAAAGATCACCTCAATGGCATGAGGTTTGTATTTTACACTGCAAACAGTATAGGTCAAGCATTCAAAATGCCTCCTCAGCTTTAGCATAGCTTCATCCTGCAAAGTGCACAAGTAATGCTACTCACATGCTTAAGAAATACTTGTATTTAGGTCAACAGGACTTATCATATGAATGAAAGTGTGTTGAATTTAGTGCTTGCAAATAAAGTACAGTTCACAATAGAAACAATCTATGACCTGCTTACACTGCTTTTTGAAATGATAAAAAGGATTCATACACCAAACTCCTATGCAAGTGTTGTTACACATATTTAAAGTTGCACTTAAACAAGTTTTGCAGGACAAGGGCCAAAGAATGTTGCAACTTCTGCTGCACTTATTTGTATATAATCTACCAAAAAAGTATTAAAAAACACTGGCTAAAACATTAAAAGGTTTTAAAACAAAGATACAGTAATAATTCCTTACTACTCATTTCTCATGTAAAGTAAATAAATGAAACGTCTGAAAAAATAAGTTATTACTTTAAAAAAAAGAAAAGCCTTTCCTGACCCAATTATAACATTAGGAATCCTGTTAATGGGTTTGCTGACAATACATTTTTATACAATGAACATGCTAAGAAGAATGTGATGGCACTTCATAATAAATATTATGAGCACTAGTATGTTTAACATACCTCCGTTTATGCTTTATTAAGTCTGCATCAACAATATCTGCCAAGGGCAGATTAAACAAACTGAATGAAGCTTGGACAATTACCCTAAAGAAAGACAAAACATTTAAAATCTTCATAAGCATTAAAACAACTTTTCCCAATAAAAATATTTTAATAGATAACTCCATGTGGCATTTTATATACAAGCACATGCACTCAGTATATACATTAAGAAAATATATTTACTACAGAAAATGAAAAGTTATGAGGTCTGTTTCAAGATCAGTTCTCTACAGTAAAGCTCTTATTTTCTCTCAGAATTAGAAACTCTATACAAACCTAAAATGTTTTCACAACTCCTTCTAGAATGTCAAGGTGACACCAGCTTTGTGCAAAGTATAAAATGAAAGAGGTTTGGTTGAGATTATTAGAACCAAAAGGAACATCTTGGAAGAAACAGCAGAAACATTTCCCCTTGAAATGTGAAAGATATGCAAAAGACTGGGTGAGAAAGACAGGATATAAACTTAAAACAATTTTAAAAGTGACGAATGAAAAAAAATTAGAAAAGCACGATGGTTAACACACAACCAATTGAACCCAATGAAAGAATAGGAAAGGCTGAGATTTAATTGTACTGCTTACCTTTGGGATAATGAGCTTCTAATTATAACTGTTTTTTTGGGTCTATTAGCTAGTACTAAATCAAACAGTCTTCACATACCTTAGAGATTTTTCTAAGGAAACATGTTCTTCATTTTAAATATGAGATAATGTCATTCAGATTGGAAGTCATGTGATTCTTGATTATAAAAGCCCATGATGAAATATTGAAAGATGAAAAGAAAAAGGGGAAAAGAAAAGGAGAATAATGAAAAAGAGGGAGTGGGGAGGTAGGAAAGGAAGAGAAAGATGAACTGGATTGTAGTAACAGTGGTCAGACTCAAAAACCCCTTTGAGAGTTTTCCACACCTCATAATATACCTTCGCTCTAAAATTTCTTTAATGTTTAGCCAGTCACCTGATTTGCCAATATCTACATATGAGAGAGGGAATCTTAACATTTTCTGGCAGTGTCACCGAAAGGTGTGATTTTACTTTGGAAACAGCCTTGAGTCATTACTTTGGAGGAAAACTTCACTGAGTGGATAAGCAGAAAGTCTGCTTCACTGGACTCTTTATGTAATTGTCTTTAAAACTGATACATGGCTGGAGGTGTGCTGCAAAATGTAAAACAAATAAGATACTGAAACACTGAAACAGAAGCTACTGTTGTATTGCTGCTCCGTTTTCAGACTGGTGAATTAGAATAAAGGAATCTTGTAGCTAGGAATTCAAGCTACCAAGCAGGTATATATTAAAAAGAGAGAGAGAGAGAAAACACACTGCTTTTAGTGTCTAACCTATTAAAAACTTTAGGGAATATCCTTTCAAGCAAATATTTACTTACATGTTTGTTGTGAGGTAAAATGCCAGGAAATAATAGTGTTCAGGCCCTACAGCAAACATAGCAGCTGCAGCTATTACTTCTAAGTAAAAAGAAAACAAGATGATCCTATAATAACCAAACTTCTTCAACAAATTCTGGCTGAGAAGTACAAGACACTGAAAAGAAAATAGAAATAATATATTTAAATATATCTATATATATCTATATCTATATATATCTCAGTGTGTTATAGTATTGTTGCTACTATAAATATGTTACTACTTCATGGTCTGTAAATAATATTGACTGGAAAAAGCACATTTTCTAAAAGAAGAAACTCAATGATAAACATTTTTCAAGTACCTCTCACAATTTAAAAAAGTAAGAATTTTACAGACAGAATTGATCACTGATCCATTCTGTTTGACCTGTAGTAATGGTTTAAAAGAGACGTTTCAGAGAAGAATGCTTTTTTCCACCCAAAATAATTCATCAAGCTGACTGGTCATGACTATACCCTGAGGAAATATTCTTTTCTACTTCAGCCAGCAAGCTGCTTGTATCCTAGAACATGGTGACTGATACCCTTATACAATGTATTTTGTAGTATGTTCAGTTAAAAGAGCTTGTTGCTGCTTGAATTTTGACTGCTGGGCTGAACAAAATGGTTACAGATTTCTTTTAAAGCTGTTTTTTTATTAACATTGAAATGGCTCTGATATCAGTGGAACTTCTACTCACATGACATTACTCAGCATGACATTTGTAGTTGATAAAACAGTTCCACTGAGACATTCTATTATAGCATGAAACCAACTTGGCTAGTGAGAAAGGTGGATACTGATAGCTAGTAGGACTGCTGCTTTTTAAACAGATCTTAAACAATAGTTGATGCAGTGTTAGTGACATTCAAATTGTTAGATTTGTGACACTTGGTAACTCATACTAGATTACTGCAGTACAATAAAAAGTCATTAAGTTATTCAAGTGCTCATGAAGTTCATTTGTTATATTAGCTTTCTCTGTAAAACACTGGTGTTTGGGTTAGAGATGTTTTAAATTTAAAGCATGTTTCTGCGTGAAAATGGCATTTAAATGGTTAGCTGGATTTACAGGAATTAGAAAAGAATCAAACCCATGAATATAGCATTGCAAATTATTGTATACGCCAATGTTAGTAATTTTCACTTTGCAGCAATAGAAATAGCCATAAACAGTATGTCATAAAAGCCTGAATTACTTAAGTCAATGTGGGGGCAACCATTTTGGCAGGCATGCCACAGATTAACCCCTTACTGTCTCCATTTGCCGCTCCAATTCCTTTCTCATCTGCTGCTCAGCTTTCTGTTCGCTGCCCTATCTGCAACTATGCTGCTTTCCCTCTCCCCAGTCAGTTGCCTGCCAACATAGAAGGTACCTATGCCACTTATGGCATCTGTCCTGCAGGTTGGCCACACCGGACATAATTAATTCTAAAATAAAAACAGCTCAAAAACTGTTTAATTGTGGAGCCTTAAGACAGAATTTCAAATGGAGGGTACTATCAAGTCACATAATATTAGCTAATGCCACTCTTGCAGGCAAAAGCCTCTAAAAGCTTGATGAGTGCCCTTGATCTTGAGGCAGAAAACTGACACCAAGGTGTAAGGAGGTTGAGAAGAGGAAAGAAATAAATAACGAACATTATCTTGAGGTAAAAATCTCTCTCACTTTTGGAACTGCAGGGCATTTACAATCAGGTTCCAATATTTTTCCTGAGCGAGACTATCAATACAATTCTGGAAGTTGTTTAATTATTAATGAAGCACATCTCGATTTTCAGATACCAAGTATTTTCAGATACTAATGCTGGTTCACAAGACTCTTCCCTCCTCAATATAAATAAAGTTAACTACACTGCTGGTACTTAGACTTGTTACATGTTATAGATGAATAAGATTTGTAGTTAGCAAATGTCAATACAGAAGTTTTGGAAGAGTGCCTGACAAATTAGAAAGATTTGCACTTCGGAAAAAAAGTCTTCATACTTAGAAATGTATATTATTTTAATAAACTGGATCTCAGCTTCTTGTGATTACGAAAAAGCACTTGGTTCTAGAAACTCTGATAAGAGACTTGCAACCTTCCAATAAAGGGCTTCTACTTTCAAGAAAAAAAAATTATTGGCTCAGTGATGTTTTCAACTTCAGTTTAAGTCTTTTTTTCCTTTCAACACCAAGGAATCTGCTAGGGAATACTGTAAGAAACCATACAAGCAGTATTCTAGTCCCTTTATGGCTTATTGAGGCACAATCCACAGAGAGGCTTTATTTCACATAGACTGGTTGTTTTTCTGATGGTAGGACACTACCATCAGAAAATTCTCTTACTACATTTTGAATTCAAAATAACAACACACAAAGGGAAAAAAGGACACGCCAAACTCTATATGGTTCACTGACCTTATAGACAATTAGTTTTTGGGGAGCAGAGAGAAATGCCTTTTCTAAAAGACTGTTCATTTCTAACTGTTAAGTTGATTTTATCAGCAGAGTAATGATCACTATATATTGAGTGTAAAGTTATTAAAGCAGTTCAAATTTCTGTAGCTTCTTTCATACATGTTCCTAAGGAATGTTATATTAGTTAGAAACTACTGAAAAGGCGTGTAGAATCTGTGGCAGATTTTGAATGGCAGATGTTTGTGAATTACATAGCATAGAAAATAAAATATTGCCTGTAAAAAATGCTATATTTTATTCTGGCATATCAGCAAAATCTTGAAACACTTAACTCTGGAGTTCACTTGTACTTTACCATGATTCCTTTTGCTTTTTTCTTATTGTTATTTAAATTATCTTTAAGAACTTAAGAGCCTGATTTTCAAAGTGCTGAACTTAAAAAGTGCTCTGTACTTATGAGCAGTCATCATTTTCTAAAGTAACTAATTTAGATTTTGAAAACCTGATGTAAGGTTTTAGAATGCAATGAGTGTGTATGTGGGGGGGGCATTTTTTTTTTTTTTAAATGTTAGTTATGTTCTGATCTAATCACTCACTCACTTTCACTCTACTTCTAACCACTTTGGTATGTTTTCTTTCCATTACACCCATATTTAGGTCTCTTGGGGTACGTCTACACATGCCACTATGGAACCGTTGTTACTGTGTCATCATTTAGTACTTCCAAAAGGAAGTACTAAAAGATGGGGCAGTAATAGCTGGTAGTGCGCCCTATGTGCTGTGCACGGTTATTTTTAGGCACTATGTCATCATAGTTATGTGCTATGATGGGGGACCACATTGCTATGGTGATGTAGCTGTGGAGTCACAGGTTTTTCCCATGGAGGCTACATTGCTGTAGCGCGCATTGCTACGGCGATGTAGCATCATGTGTAGACACACCTTTGGAATGGGATCTCATGAACCCTCTAAATGCAGGCGTCCAAGTAAGTATACACACATCCCTGCCCACCCCACTTAGATGTCACTCCCACAAATACAAATGTAATTCCAGACCTCTACTTTGTTAAGTCATTTAAAACACTCATCAATTCCAATGCTGAAGCTGAGGTAGTGTAGTTGGTTTTTTTTGCTGTATTTGTATACATAGTATTTAGTTTTCAATGCTTTAAATTTCCCAAAGGAACAGGGGTATTCTCATCTCATATCCACATGCATTAAAAATAAAAAACAAAATCCACACTTAAATAGATTTTGTTTCTGGTTATTCTTCCGTGACAAGGAACCTGTATTTCTTTCCTTTATTCTTTACTATAAATCACTGTAGATGTACCAAACACTTACTTTTCCTTCTTGGCATATGCACTTTCCTAATTCTCATAGATTGTTATTCTATCTGCTGGCTCTCGCTCTCCCCTCTGTCATTTGGTTGGTGTTGGCTACATTGTACATACAGGTATTAAGTTCTTTTACAATGTTGGTCCACAACATTTGTGTGTACTCGGGTTGCTAAAAGGCTTCTGACAGATACAGCATTTTCTCAACAAAGCAGTGTAAACAGATATTTTAATTTACTGAGAACTAGCACAAAATTCAACAGTGTTTTCCTTGCAAATGAAAGATTAAAAGCATTACTGCATACCTGAGGACAAATAAAGCCTGCCCCGTACATGACGCTTCTTATAAAGGAGGAAAGGACATCCTTAGGGATGAGATTATCCGCAAAAATCATCATGAAATTGTTGCAGAAAGCTAGGTGGAACACTTGAAAGAAGTTCATAGTCACAAAAAGCACAAAGTTTCTCTCTGTCATGATCTGTTTGGTCAATGAAATTACAGAAGACCAGGAAAGATTTCTATCATCATTTCCAAAGCTAGTGTCTTCCATGAGAGATTCTCTCTGTTCATACTGACTAGTGCTATATATGCCAGTGTAACACATACATGCAGTTGCTAATACTGCAACTAAAACAGTAAAGCCCTGAAAGTAGGTAAAATTTTCCATGTTATCTGATATTAGTCCACAAAAGAGAATGCTGGTTGATCCAACTAACGATGCCACTTGGCTATACTTAATGAGCTGAAGTCTACTTTCATGTCTACTTGAAATCTCTGCAAAAAGTGCACACTGTGCTAGCAAAACAAATGTAAGCAAGCCATCAAAAGCACATAAAGCAACAATAAGGTGAAGACCACTTAGCCAGTCACCTTCCTGATAATGTTTCCAAGGAAACCATGGAAGCAAAAAGGCTAAGGCATACAATGGAGCTCCATATAAAATGGAAAACTGGCGTCTCGAACAGCATGGGAGTTTGGAGTTGTCTTGAATATACCCAAAGAGAGGGTCATTAATGGCATTCCATATCATAAAAACCACCTAAGAAGAAGAAATAAAGAATTGCTTATTAGTAACATGTGTGTTCAAGTGGAGTCTTAAGGAACATAATATCTGGAACAAAAGCAAAAACAAAAAAGCTGGCCTACAAAAGGGAAGTTAAAAATATTATATACATTGTAAAATTAAAACAAAGACAACATGTTTACTGCAGAGTAGACTAATTAGCTCCACACTGAACACATGCATCTCTATTAGGCCACAAGAAACTAATTAACTCTGCAGCAATGCACATGTAGATGGTGACCCAGCTGGCTGGAGCATGAGGGTTTTTCAGTGCAGGGACTGACTTCCAGCTAACCCAACACAGAAGCACTCTTGTACCCAGCCAGCCCCTCCACAGCATGTTAAGTTGGGTCAGAGCACCTCTGGGCTCCCCAGCCAGTGCTGCTCTGATCTAGTTTAACACACTGCAGTCCCAGGTGCACATGTAAATGTGGCATCTAGGAACAATAAACTCCAGCGCAATATGTGTTGGAGTTTACTGTACTGCATTAATATGCACATGTAGCTGGCACTCTGTATGTAGAAGCAGTTAAGTCAGGGGTGGGCAAAATATGGCCCACAGGCTGGATCTGACCCATCAAAGCATTCTATCTGGTACATGGTAGGTCCCTTTGCCCCACCCAGCCCAGTTGCAGGGGGCAGCCCAGGCCATGGTATGTGTAGCTAGTCCTGCCGCCCCTCAGTGCAGCAGAGCAGGGATAGCACAGCAGCTAGACTCTGCTGCCTGGCAGCTCCCACAGCAGTGGCTTCTTCCAATTGCCACTGTTACTGTCTCTGCCACTGCAGGCCATGGCCCTGCTGCCTAGGCACCCTGGCCTGCCTGCCCCACACCCACTGTTGGGGCTTGGACAGAGTGGGTGGGCAGGTGGGAGGGATCTCCATGGAGACTGTCCTGGGACCCCCACAGGCAGGGCATGCCTGAATGGGCAGATGGGATGGGGCCACAGACAGGCAGGGAGCAGCATCCAGGAGTAGGATAGGTGGGCAGGGGCTGGGATCATGGGGCAGTGACAGGAGGGGAACAGACTGCAGGTCTGCTCCATGCTGTCACCACTCCACAATCCTGGCCCTTGCCCACTCATGGCCCCATCCCATCTGCCTAGCCAAGTGTACCCTGCCCACAAGGGATCTCAGCCAGTTTCCATGCAAACCCCAGGCACCCATTCTGTCCAGCGGCCCCAGCGGTGTGTGCGCAGTGGATGGGCCTGGGCTGATAGGGTTGACTGCCCCCTTGCCCTGGTGAGCCAGTACCCTTCACCCAGCAACAGCTCACCAAAGTGGCTCTCCAGCCAAACTAACTACCCACCCCTGAGTTAGTGAAACTATTTCCCAGCTCTTCTAACAGAGGATGTTTTGATATATAAACACAGACATTCAAAATATTGTGCTTAATTTTCCATTTTACTTGGGGGGGGGTGAACTAATGCTTGCCAGAAACCGATATTTATAGGTAGTTAATTGTCTAAAAATGTGGACAGGTGCCTAGTCAGATTTTCAAAAGCTTAGATGTTTACTCCCATTAAAATATAAGCATTCTGGCTGTAAGCCACAGACCAGCAAACCCTTACATGCAAGTAACTCTGAGCACATAGGCAACCTTACTGAGCTCAACAAGACTCTTCAAGTACATAAAAGTTATTCACATGGGGAAGGGTTTGAAGCATCACACTGATGATTGATTTTAAGTACATTAGTAATTCCATTAGACTGAAAACATTCTTCCACTACCATAAAGACTTTTATTTGCTTTTTTAAACTAAAAGCTATAAACAATGTACACTTAGTGCATCTTTAGTTTATGATAAATCAAATATTTCAGTAGGGCAACAATAAATTCATAAACAAAGCAGAATGATTTCAGTGCCATATAAATGTTATACAACACTAATAAAATCAATGTTCCAACATACTGTACCTGAGCTTGATGAAAGGCAATTTCTGAAATCTTGTATTGGTTTAAGAAAAGCTTAACATAGTAGAAATTAAAGATACTATTCATCATTCCAGCACCTAATGTGGTCATGGAATATGCCAGTGCATTAGGATGAATTCCTAAAACAAGCTTCATTTTCCAAATTGTGATAGTTTCTTCTTCTGCTTCTAATTTAAAAAAAAGTTAACAATTAGATAAGTACCATTACCTGATATTTATAAACTTGCTAACAGTACAACATGGAGTTGTTCTGTGTTATAATATGCCATGTTGCCAGGGAGAACCAAGAGAGATTTGCCCATGTCAGGCATGCAGGATGGGGTCCGACAAATCTGTATTCAAGGACTTCCTCATTCTCAGTCTCTTTTCTATTTCTAAATGTACTGCAAAACTTTTAAGATTATTGGACCATGAGCACAAATCTAAAAAGCTACAGTATTAATTTATCAATACCATTTCTTAATATATTTGCAATGCTTAAATGCCAATAGAACATGTCTAACAAAAATAAAGGGAACTTTTATCATAAGTGGCATAACCCAGTCCTACATCTATGTTAGTGCAAATCCAGCTCCCCAAACCACAGATATTTCATAGATCACTCTTTCTTTCATTAGCTTAAAAACTGTTAAATGAAAAACAGACTAAATAAATTTAATTCATATTGATGGATTACCTTGAGGTATCAATATGTAATAAGCTGTAAATTTAGTTCAGTAATGTTTTTAAAACATTCTTTTAAACCAATTCAAGACGATCATTTTTAGTTTAACATTAATAATAAAAAAATGTGGAAGCAAACTTCCAGTTAACAAAATAATAAAAGACAAAACAGAAACC
Source organism: Caiman crocodilus (assembly GCA_030014935.1). Taxonomy (NCBI): domain Eukaryota; kingdom Metazoa; phylum Chordata; order Crocodylia; family Alligatoridae; genus Caiman; species Caiman crocodilus. The sequence continues at coordinate 15,771,690 of JAGPOW010002202.1, read as the reverse complement.
ATTACTTTTGACTAAGAATCTTCTTCATCTCTGTTTTCTCCCTTACTAGACTTATATTACAAAACTAGAAATTTAAATAAAGCATCCTGAAGCTAAACATTACGCTCTGTAGTCACACAGCATGTGAAACATACCTATGGGGTTCAGCCAAGGACATATGGAGTTCTTAGCTCAGCGTTGTCTAACTTAAGCAGTGTATAAGTGGCCCCATCACACTGTGGGAGTGAGGTGGGAAGTTTCAGAAACTGGCCCCGTATGGGTGTTCCATGAAGTGCTAGTCCTGAAGCTGTGTGCTTTGTGTGTGGGTCCATTTGGCGTGTGCCACCCATTTGGGTGGGTGAATTCAAGACCCAGGGCCAGCAGCTAGATGATGGGGCTCCATGGGTCAGATTCAGCCTGCAGGCCAGATTTTTGACATCCTTGATTTAGCATAACACTTAATTATTCTTTTCTATTTTAAGTTAGAAACAAAAGGAAGAGTTGGGATGAGGTGGGAAATGGAAAAAAGCAAGCCTCCATGGCCCTTTGAAGCTGCTTATATTATTAAATGACAAGATGACTGAAGGTAGCAATAGTAAGAAGACACAACTTTAAATTTAAGCTTGTTACATGTTCCAAATAAGTTCTGTATAATGGCTTTGCACTGTTCACTGTATCTGACTTTTCACATACAAATGTGAACAGCTAGATTACTTTTCTCTTTTGAAAATCAATTGGTATTAATAGTTTATTCTAATCTACCTAACCATATGTATATCCTCATTAGCACAACTTCAGATTTCTTCCAAAGAAAGCTGTGCAATCCCTCAATATTTCATAGCACACCAATTCTCCAAAAATATATATTTTAAAGAATATTTGCTAATTTCTGATTTATCCCTTCAGTCACTAGAAATTCTGTCTGTAAATATTCATTTCCACTCACTCTCGGTAGACTAAAGCCACAGGCTGCCCTCAACAAGATTTCCATATCCTTTTAAACTAAGGGAGGCTGCCATCAGCAAAAACTATCACTTCTCATTGTTCCCGGCATGGCTGAAGGGAGGCATTTCTGGGGAAGATGATGACCTTTAGTTACCACACTAAGTCCAGGAAACCTGCATGGAGTATGAGTAGACAGCTGCCTAGCTTGCCTACAGATGGTACTGACTAGCAGCTCTCCAGAAGCGGCAAGTTAAATGTTTCTAGCCTGGACACAAAGTGGAGTGTAGCCACGTGGTATGTGGCACTCCAGATACATCCATGGCACCACATACTGTACATTCAATTGTTCTCCTCCCTGCCAGGGAGCAGTGTGGAAGTTTTTTTGGACTCCTCGATATGCAGGGGTCCAAAAAACTCACTGAAAAAAGAAGTGGAGTGGCACACATGGTGGCAATGGGAGCCACCTAAAGCTGGAGCTGTGCTCTGCTGCCAGCCAGGCTCTGCATGGCAGAAGCAACACAACTGCAGCCCCTCAGTCTCCCCTACCCTGCCATGGGTAACTTGTGCCACAGCATGCATGACAACTAGCAACCCCACACAGTATCCTGCTGCTAGTTGTCCCTGGGGAACCAAACAGCCACACATCTGGACATGGCCAAAATGTGTTAACACACCTTTATTTTATACTCATTTTGTACAATGGTATGAATTAGCCTGAAGTAGTTGCTGTTACAGCACCTAATCGCTAGGTGGGAAGATGAGCACATAATAACCTGCGTGCATTGAGCAGTCTGCCCTAAGATAAGTGCTAACATACTTTTCTTCCACCAGCCTGTTTTTACTCATTTTTTTTCCTGGTGTAGCTTTACACCACATTCTAGTAAGCTGCACCGCTACAGGGGTTTCCAGTGTGCCTGCTCCTTTTTTTTTTTTTTTTTTGCACCAGTAAGAGGCAATTTATACTTGTGCAATCATGTTGGGCATCCAAACCTTAGGGGCAGATGCTCCCCACTCAAGGTGAAAAAAAAATCAGCAGCCAGGAACAAAGTTAACCTGAGCCAAAGAAATAAATACAAGCATTTGTAAGCCACTGCTGCTTTTTGTGCATACTTTTGTTTTGTTAAGAGCCTGCCCTCATGATTTCAGGATGTTTGAATAGGCAACATTGCATGCTTTTTGCAGGGTCTTTAAAAAACCCAACAACATACTAGGTTCTGCAATATTAGGTGGGCTGCAAACTGCAGAACAGCCTTTGCCTTCAGGCATGAGCTCTGAACTAGACTATCTACGGGAATCCTCTCTCACGTTACACTCGACTCGCAGCACATCGGACCCACAGTGTGCCCTGGATCCTCCTCCAGAACAGGAGAGCGACTGGGTTGCCCGATCCCGGGCAATCTCCTTCCCTCCTGCACAAATCCTTCCCGCTTCCTGCAAGCGGGTGCTGCCGCCGCGCTGCCTCGCGAACAGGCCGGCAGCAGCGCGGGGTCTGGAAGAGGCGCTCGGGCCTCCTCTCAGGGGCGGCCTTCCCTGGCCCCCGCACCCCAACGGGGCCAGCCCGGGCGGCCTCGCCTGGCCCTTCCGACGCCCCCTCTCTCACAGCGGGGGGCGGCTGCGGACCATGAAGGAGGCGAGGGGGAGAGCGGGGCTCCCAGAGAAACAAAGCCCCGGGAGGTGCCTGCGCAGCGCGGGGCGTCCTCGCCTCGGCCCGGCCCGGCCACGCCAGAGCCCCCGGACATCGCATCGCATCGCCTCGCCTAGCCTAGCCTCCGCCCCGCCGCCATGGCAACCCCACTCGCCCCCCGCCGCACTGACCGCGCACCTCCTCCCTCAGCCTGGAGCCTGCGCAACAACCGCGGGGGCGGCGACGTCGTGCGGCCCACCCCGCAGCCTATTGGCGATGCAGACGATCCCGGCGCGTGATTGGCCTGCCTTCCCGTCGGTCTGCGCGTCGCGGTGAGCGATTGGCTGCGTGCCGCCAGGTGGGCGAGCCGGGTTTGAATCGCTCTCGAGAGGGAGGGCGGTTGCCGCTGCCACGTTGCCGCCACCGGCGGCTCTGCCTAGCCGGCGCCGCGCTCGGTAGTGTCCGGAACCGCTCGGCAGAGTCCGGAGGCAGCTGTGAAGGGAGCGTCGGGGCCGGCGGGTCAGGGCGCGATGCTGGCCGACAGCTTGGTGGAGGAGTTCGAGCTCCGCGAGGATGAGCCGTGGTACGACCAGCAAGACCTGCAGCAAGGTGAGGCCGCCCGCGCTGGCGGCACCCGCCGCTGCCCCCACCCGAGTAGCTGCCTCCTCCCGCACCTGCGAGGGCCGCCGGGGCGGAGGAGGAGACCGGCTCTGCGCTTCCCTAGCCAGCTTGTGCCGCGCGGACCATCCCGCTGTCCTGGGCATGGACAGAGCATCTGCGCGCCGGGGCTTCCTTCAGAAACTTCCCTGCGGGCATTAAGCAGGAGCCGCCCCGGAGAAACACGCGGGGAAAGAACCACTAGAAGCCGATGCTGCGGGACCAGGAATGTGGTGTTGAGCCTTCCCTTGTCTCCGGTTCTCGGCGCGCTTGGAAGCATCCCCTCCTTACTTAGCGATTTGGCAGAATAACGTCTGTGTATTTAACAGAAGCGCGTTACTTAGTTTCTGCCTAATATGCTATTAGGTGCCACAGGCTGACCTGCATCAGCGCTGGGATGGGAGAGGTTCAACCAAGGGTTGCCAACTCTCGTGATTTTTTCGTGTTCTTCAAGTCCATGTTCTGGGAACGTGAAGAACATAGCTTTCTTTTATTCATGTTTATCTACTTATAAGAAAGAGCTGTTTTTTTTCGCATTCCCAAAGCGCAGTCTTTAACAGCAATGCCAACACTCATGAGAGTAGCTTTTTAAAAGATTAATTCTTACAACTTGAAAACCTGCCCAAACTATCTAATTTAAGAGTCTACCATCTTTGACTCTTGTGCCCAAGAAGAAAACAAAGTTTTGGCTGGGGTATTATGACCCCGCACTCGTTCCTGCCCAGGGCAGGGGTTTGGACCTGATGATCTGTTTAGGTCCCTTCTGACCCTAACAACTATGAAAATTTCACCTGGGGGGGAAATGGAGTTTAATATCTAGTTCCTTTTTATTAAGAAAAAAGTATGGAAATGACTTTTCTGTTTGCTGGGAGATTCAAGAATGGTAAACAGCAACTTCCTACATTGGATATATGTTTTGGTGCCCTGCTGATGAAAAAAATTCATGCATGCTAGGAAAATGGCCCCCAGCTTCAACAAAGTGTTCGCAACCTAAAATTAAAAATAAATGCACAATTCAGAGAGTCTTCGAAGACTTGTTTAAAAGTAAGGCTCATGAACTAAATATTCACAAGGGTTAATCAGTGTATACCATATTGCTTAATAGTCTCTTCTTGAAAGGAACGGGCACAACTTACTGCACAGTTAACCTTGGGTGGATTATTAAAACATAGGGGCAGGACGCTGGCAACATTATCTTGATGTTTGGTTGCCCAGTTGTAATAAAACCTTCAGCAAGGTTTGCACAAGTGTCATGAAGAGATGATTGCTTAGGGAGAAGAGGACTTCCGAGCCTGCACTTTCCAGACATAACAGTTAAATCTAACGAATCTAGACTGATCTGCCAAAATCTTGCTTGCATATTGTACTTTCAGGGACAAGGTGTAAAGTGACTAAACTCGTATTGGCCATTCATGACTGTTCAGGGACAATTCTCATGGTGAAAAGGGAACTTCTTAAATATCTGACTGAGATATTAACCAGCATATTGTCAAAATGTATTCAAGATCACAAAATAAAATGGAATGCAGAAAGATAAGCTTCTGTACTACACTGAAGTTTCAGATGGTCTTTCATTTTTATCCTTATTCAGCTGGTTAGCCATATTCTGTTGTTTGCTTGCACACTTGCTTTTATGGCACCTTGAACTCTGAAGGAACATATCAGGCCGCATAATTATGTCACCAGCCAAACTCTAAAACTCTGCAAGTGAGGTCAGGTTCATTAAAGCTCACACTGTTTTTCTGGTTTAGTTTGTCTGTGTATAGGGTATAAATCTACCTGCCTTCTGCTTGACTTCAGACTAACGTGGCTAACCTACCTCTCCAAATTCCCTTAAATGTTAACAAAAGCAGTGTCTGAATACGTCACATTAAAGGGTGTTCATTTTTTAAATTAATTTAATTAATGTACTAGTAGCCTAACCTTTGAAAGCATTGAACACTTTCAGCTCTTCTTGAAACCAAGACTTATCAGTGCCTTAATGTAATTAAAATCAGCACATTGGAAAGCAAATTTTTTCTGCAGTACTTAATGCTCTGAGTTTTAGATGAGACCAAAGTTTTACTTTAAGACAAGGTTTACTTTTTCACGTTTGAGTGAGTATGCCTATCATAAAGAAACTAATTTCTTCTCTTTCAAGAATAGCAAATTTTTCACATAAGGAAAACATGAATGCTGCTTTGGAACTGTCAGAATAACAGACTACATTTAAGTCTGTAGCTGAGCATCTAAATAAAAGATGGAATTGTACTGTACTCCTTTTGTATTGCTTCATGCTCAAAGTGCTTTGTAAAGATAAATATCACACTACCAATACTTATGCTACACACTAACAGGAAATTACGTGCACGGTTTCATTCCTTCCAGTTTTCTAAATACTTTCTTCTCAGTTGGTTAGATCTCTTAAGCATACTTTAAATACTTGGTTTTGGCTCTTAAGTCATTTTACAAGTTATGTGTGCAGTTGCGTGTCTTTAATAGAATCGTACTACTTGCCTGAAGCATTGAGTCTTAAGTATACCTTGGTATGCTTAGCAACATTTAAGGCAACAAAAATAGCATTTGTTATTGGACGGCTTTAATAAAGATGGCTGATGACTAGCTAAATTTAGTATGTTGTGTGGAATTAGAAAGTCTTAAGTAGGATTGTAATTTATGTAAAGGATTACAGAATCACTGAAGCTGTAGACAGCAATAGGTACTACAGGGCAAGATGTGGAAAAACATGGTTTGGTTTAGGACTTCTTAGTAGATGGGCAAAAAACTCATACTTGCTGCTTTCTAATACAGACTAAGTAAGTACGATAACATGTAGCAACAAGAGGTCTTAGAACTGGCAGAGTGGGAGACTTGTAGAAAGCCTAGGAAAGGAAATGGAGCTACATATGCACTTAAACAGATGCAAGACCAAAACTAAATGCATCGGGGGGAAGGAATACCAAAGCAAGAATGCTTAAGTTTCTTTCTTTACATTAAGATGTACAAGATGCCTTTGTGCCTAAACACAGCTAACTCACAGATCTCTTCCAACAAAAGCTAGGACAACTCTCCCAACAAAATAAAAGAGCCATTTAAGCTGATAACCTAAAAAATGAGGAATTTGTTTCATGCCACTAAAACCTGCAATGCAAGACCTCTTGTTCTCAGGTGTCTAAATCGCATTGGAAGGAACACTACATTCTCCTTGGCTTGTCCTTCCTTGTATTCTGGGTGGCTGCCATGTGTGGGGATAATTCTATATATCTAAAAATTAGCAAGACTGTATTACCAGTGGGCATGCTTGAGACAACTTGGTCATGGTCTAAGTGATGTTAAAAAGGTGGAAAATTTCAGATGTTAAACAATGCATCTCTTACACTCCATGCTCCTCTTCGTATTAAATAATACCGTGTTTAGATGGTTTACTGTTCCAGCGATCACCTCAAGATTATTAGTTTACACTGTTGTGTTTTTAGTTTAGGACCAAAATATATGTAATGTCCTCACATTCTAATTATTGTTCACAAATCTTCTGTAATGCAGATTTGTGAATGCCAAACTCACCTTTCAAAGGAAGGCTTCTGATTCTAGACATGGTCCCTGTAAAATGTCTTTGCCTTTCTCAACAACAGCTGTATTCATGAGAACTCTGAAGGTGGCTGAGGGGGATTGTGCTGAAAGAGAGCCTAAATATCTCTGAGAATAAATGACCCTTACAATAGCTTTGGGGAAGAAAAGAAAACAACTATTGTATTGCACTGATTATAAATCAAGATACACTATGTATCTGAGCACACACTTTGCATCTGTGTGAGCTCAGTGTTTGTCAGTCTTCGTATTTAACCAGGGAAAAACTTGTCAAAAGTGTAGCTGCTTGATCCCCTGTGAGCTAGGCTGGTGGTGGCGGTTACAATTGAGGGGGGTAGCTTGAGAGATGAGGACATCTAGTCCCTCCTCATTCCCCTCAGGCCTTGTCTAAACCAAATTTAAGAGGCTTCTTGAATTTATTGTCTCCCCCACCTTCCAGCTCCCCTCACCGCAGTATGCCTGAGCCCTGACTAGTCAACGACATGTCGTTTTAAGGTGGTATCACGCTCTAGCTTACTGCAGGATCTGGGGTAAGAGCCACTCAGAGGAGGTGGTCTAGTAAGCTTTATACAGTTCTCCCCTCTCATGGTGGGAAAGGTGACTTTCATTCATAATAATTTGCAGAGAGGGAAAAATGAGAAGATGGAGGTAGCTGGGGTGGGGGGGGAAGAAGGACAGAGAAAAATCCTGGAAGATGAGTGAAAGGGAAAAGGGAGTTTGAAGGTAGGAGGAAGAGGCAAAGGAAAAGGGTGAGGATGAAACATAAAATAAGGGAGATTTTTTTACATTTCAGATCAATTCCAAAATTTTCGTTACAGCTCAAATGAATGCTGTGTTCAGAGTTAGCATCTTTCACAAAGAATTTGTAGTGGAGTGAAATGTCTCAACAAAAACAGTTGTGATATAAGCACAACCCTTTCTCAAGGGCATAACTGAAACGTGCTAAAATGTGATAATGTTTAGTTCATACAGTTGTACGTAAACTTTGACCCTTTTTGTGTCTTTTAGATTTACATCTTGCTGCTGAGCTTGGGAAGACATTACTAGATCGGAACACTGAGCTGGAAGAATCTTTACAACAAATGTATGCAACCAATCAAGAGCAACTACAGGAGATAGAGGTAAATATTTCAGGGTGTTATCAGTTCATATATTTTTGCCAAGTGCAAATTAAAAGGATTTGGATGCCAGGGAACTGTGGTATTGAGATTTTCAAAACTTTGTCTCAAGAAGATATCCTGCTACTTCTGGCAGCCAATTTAGGCTATTTTCAAATTCTGAAAACTTGAGACCTCATGTAGACTTAATCATAAAACATACTTTTCTCTGATTAGCAAAAGGTTTGGAGCCAGACTTAGACAAGTAAAAACAAATAATTATTTCCATCAATAACAAATTTCTTATGTAGAAACTACTTAGTCCAGTAATTTGTTTATTTGCTAAACCTTCCTGTACTTGTCACTTGAAGTGTGAAATTTGTTACCTTGTGTAAAACGTTTCAGTGGCTGTTACACAAGCTTAATTTGAGACATTCAGGATGGAGAAACTCTTAACAAATGGATCAAATTCCGAGATACTGATTTTTAACAAATAAGCTGGGGTAATTGAGCAGGTATATGTTTATCTCCTGGAAAGAAAAGCAAAGACACAAGATCAGGAAATCCAGGCTGCAAGTAGTTAAGCTTTTTTTCCAGATTTGACAAAACTTTATGGATTATCATGCACATATGTATCTAACTTTTCAATTAAAAGACTTGTAAGGATGGTCTGGTCAACAGTTTAGAAGCTATGGATATAAAAGAAGCCTAAAGCAGTTTGAAAGGCATCATTGTTTGAAATATAATGCCATAGCATGGCTGGTTTTTCCCATTAAACCTATGAGCATGAGAATAATCCTTTTAAGCAAAACATGACTTTATATGGTAGAGAGCAATGTGATGTGTTTATTGTATACTCCATAGTTTAGTTTGAACAACAAGCATTAAAGTAAAACTAATTCAAAATAAACTTATTCTGTTTACAAAGTGCAGTCACTACTTCAGTCACCCATTGATAGAAGCTTTAAATTCTTTAGTTGGGGGAAAGGAGCTGTGCCTGGTATTTATTAAAGAAATCAGGTGCCTGAAGAGTCTGTATGGTGCAAGTAGTATTTTCAAGCAGTAATCATTTTAAAACAGTAACTAAACTGCTCTTGCAATTAAGAGAATGTTTAAATGTTCTTTGTACATCAGTGGCAGACACCACAGCCTTAATGCACACTTGCTGCTGATATGCATATGAATGTAAACTAATGCTGTGATAGAGAAAGGTATGACTCTTGGTAAATACCAGCCTATTCCTAGAATTCAAGCCTTGTTTGTTCCTTTTTATGTAAAAATCATATCAACTGGGTCAAAAACTTGTACCTCCCCTTCAATTTACTTTTTTTTTTCTCCTGCGTTTAAATTCTTGTAGATATTCTCTTTATAGTCTGGTCATTCTGTAGTATGAACAACAAAAAAATCAAAACAGTGGATTTGCAAATTACAGCAAAGCACCTATCTGTGTGTGCACACGTACACACACAGGTTTCCCTCGCTTTATATGGGATCTGTACGTGTGGATTTGCTCTTACGCAATGACCTTTTTTATACCAAAAATTTGTTATATGCGAGGTAAGTTCATTCTTATGTGAGCAATGTGGTGGAAGCCTGCAGTCATCTGCTTTGTGCGGTGGATTGTGGGAGTGACACGCACCAAAATATAGTCTCCTGTGGGTCTTGTAAAAGTGGTAGAAATGGGTCTGGGGGTCAGTACAGTCGAGGTCTTGGAACATATCCCTATTTGTTACATTGTAAAGTGGGTTCCCTTTATGTGAATTCAAGTTATGGGCTGTTTTCCAGGAACATACGTACAGCATAAAGCAAGGGAAACCTGTATGTAAAAAGCTGAAATGACTCTCTCATGTATACATGGTTCAAAAATAAGATTTATTATTAGAATCTAAAGTGTTAGACTGCTATACAGATACTACTAGGTCTCAAGTTGTAACTCACTTCTACAGTGTCCTTATCAAGGGAATGCTTTAATTTTGTCAGCTGGGTAAATGAAAGTTGTCCGTTCCACAGGTATTCCCTGGAACATAGAACTAAACGAGGCATCGGCAACCCCTGGCATGTGTGCTGAGCATGGCACACAAGCCTGTTTTCCGCCGCACGTGCTAGGGCTGGGAAGGCAGCAGCTGTTTGCAGCCTCCTAGCTGCAGTTGGTCCCAGCTCTGGGTAGCTGCTGCCAGCCAGGAGTCCAGGCTGCTCCCAGCAGGCAGCTGGGATGCTATAAGCCCTGCTGGGAGCAGCCTGGGCTCCGGGGCTATCAGCAGCTACCTAGAGCCGGGGTTGGCTGCGGCTGGGAAGCTACAAACAGCTGCTGCCTCCCAGCCCCGACACCGACAGGCACAGTGCCAGCACCTGCTGCCTGCCTGGGGCCAGAGGGCAGGAGCTGTTTGTAGCCTTCTGGCTGCAGCTGGCCCAGGTTTCGGGTAGCTGCTGATAGCCACAGAGCCCTGGCTGTTTCCGTGGAAGCCCTGCTGCAAGCAGCCCAGGTTCTGTGGCTATCAGCAGCTATCAGAACCTGGGCCAGTTGCAAACATCAGCTTCCTCTCCCCCCTGGCCCCGCCCCAGGCTCTAGGGAAGCAGCACATACCAGAAGTGCTCCCCACTGTGCTGCCCTTGCCACTTCTGCAAAGCTTTGTTCAGGGGCACAACCCTGCGCTGCTGCTCCTGTGCACACAAGGGAAGTGTGGCAGGGCAGCAGGGAGCTGGGAGCAGGGAGCTTTCTGCACCCCACACTGTGCCCTGCTGCCCAGGTTTGAGGGCAGCACAGCAGGGAGCACTGCCAGTATGTGCTGCCTCCCTGGGGCTGGGAGACAGCTGGGGCTGGGATGGAGCGGTAGCAGATGTTTGCAGCTGGCCCAGGTTTTGGGTAGCTGCTGATAGCCACAGAGCCTGGGCTGGGGGGCAGGGTCTTTGTGTGGGAGGCAAAGTTCATGAGCAGGGCAGGGGCTTTTTTTGGGACAAGGGGCACAAGCAGGGAGCATCCTGCCATGTACCCCCCCAGTCCTCATTTTGTTTTTCTGGCATGCCAGCACTCTGACACCTTCCAAGGTAGGCATTGTTGGGGGGTTTTGGCACTCCAGCCAAAAAAATGTTGCCTACCCTGAATTAAGCAGACCAGGGTTACATTTGCTTCATTGAGTTAAAAGAAAAAAAACCTAGTAATGACTAATACAGATCAAATTCAGTTAGCTGCATATAACAGAATTTGTGCATCTTTAAAAATACTAGGAAGTGTATATATACAAAATTGTTATGTTGCAAAGTGAAGCACTTGAAAGTCAGGCGCATAATTTAAAATTGCTTTGACAAATGACAATTCAGCTTGCTTGTGCATCTGCACTAGGTCAGATTAGTTGAAGATCAATCCTCAATTTATTGTCTTTGTACCAACTTTTGAATGTTCCTGCAGATTTGGGGGAAAATTTCTAGGCATCAGTAGGCAAAACTAATTTTTGGTTTGTCATATCTTCACCAAAAGAAGGAAATGGGGAACATGCAGAGACTGATACTTGGTTAGCAGCCAATGATTTCAACAATCCAAAATTGTGCCAAGGGAATTTGTTTGTATCTGGTGACAACAATATTCCTAAATTTAGCTTTGTTCATCCTCCCATACAGTTTAAAGTGTTAGCACCTTGAAAGACTTCTATGAGAGCAGAAGTGAGACCTGTGAGGACATATAAGAACTCCTGACATGGAATGGAAAACAGGAAAGACAGAGGCCCTCAAAGGAGGTCTTTGGCATTGGAGATTAGAAGATGCACACCACCGCAAGATGGGGAAGGGAAAGTGCCCATGCCTAGGGAATCATTGCACAGTTTCTGAAATAAAGGGAAAAAACAGGATGGCAGGAGACACCTTTGGGAGTAGACTAATGTGAGGAGTTGGTGATGTGTGCAAACTACTTAGCCTAAAAATACAACAATGTGTGATCCTTTAAATGATAACACATGTTCATATTCCCTCCTTTCTCCCCTCACAGGAAGCCTGTCTTGTGATTAAGACAAGACAAACGTGCAAGGTCCAGATTTCTATTTGTATAGGCAGGTCTTAAATCTGTCATGTGTAATGTATAGGTGGGGCTTGACTTGCCACCTTAAAGAAATTTATTTTTATACTCTTAACTTTTTTTTTCAGAATGTCAGTTCTTTTTATACAGTGAACTGGACTACTAAATGTTTTGCTCTTACTTTCGATACCTTGCTTTTAGTAGCTCTTTCTCCCTCTCATGGCTGCCGACTTCTTGCAACAAAGCTTTAAGGCTAACTGCAAGGGGTATCCTGAAATGTAGTGCACTCTGCTGCATGGAAAGAATGAAGGAAGCCAAGAGGTGCATGTAGGTCTGATCAAAGTTATCCCTTTGAAGATTAAAACTAGCAAACGTTAACACCCTGAGGTACAGTTTGATTGTTGCTGCAGACCTTTGCACTGACACGTATGCAATAATTAATCATGATAAATGTAATAAATGCAGCAACAGTACATTAGAAGGAAAGCAAGAGGGACTGCCTGACCCTGTCTGAGTACTGGCAGCTCCTAAATCCAAATTTAGAAGCTATATTACTCACTTTTCATAATAATATGGTAGAGTACAAGCCTGCTAGACAGTTTTATCATCTGCAGGCATATAGTAAGCTGTTCTACTTCCTTTACAACTGATATAGATGCCCATTTAACCTTTTAATGGTATTTGAGGGCAGAAACTCATCTGTAGTAATATTTCAAGCTATACTGGTAAAGGAAAGGTGAGGCGATTGAGCAGTTCTTGCTTTTCCTCCTGTTTCCCATGTTGCTCTGATTTCACTCCATCTAAAGTACAATCTCTCTGGATAAAGTAATAAGGACTCATGGTAGAGGTGATATCTTTTATTAGACCAGCTAGATTTTTGCAAAAGAAAATTCTTTAATTGCAAGCTTTTGGGTAATTAAAGACTTTTTTTTTCCCCAAAAAATTCATACAATCATAGACGTAGGGTCGGAAGGGACCTCGTAGATCTTCAAGTCCGACCCCCTGCCTGGGCAGGAGGAAAACTGGGCTCAAATGACCCCAGCCAGGTGGGCATCAAGCCTCTTCTTAAAGACTCCCAGGGTAGGAGCCAGCACCACTTCCCTTGGAAGTTGGTTCCAGATCCTGGCCGCCCTGACTGTGAAGTAGTGCCTTCGGATGTCTAATCTAACCCTACTCTCCAACAACTTGTGGCTGTTATTCCTTGTTATCCCTGGGGGAGCTAGGGGAAACAAGGTCTCCCCCAAACCCTTCTGGTCTCCCCTAGTAAGTTTATACATGGCCACAAGGACCCCCCTCAGCCTTCTCTTGTGAAGGCTGAACAGGTTCAGGTCCCGTAGCCTCTCATTGTAGGGTCTGCCCTGCAGTCCCTGGATCATGTGGGTGGCCCTCCTCTGGACCCTCTCAATGTTGTCCACATCCCTCTTGAAGTGGGGTGCCCAGAACTGGACACAGTAGTCCAACTGTGGCCTGACCAGTGTTGCGTAGACACTAGTTGGTCTAATAAAAAAATATCACCTCTGCCATGAGTCCCGATTGCTTTTTCCTCTAGACCAATATGACTACAACCTGGATCTCTTTGGATAGGTTTTCTTGATTCATAACAACCTAAATTCCAATTCTACTCTGTATGCTCTCACTCTTCTACTGCTAAAGAAACCATGAACAACCCCTGTTCTGAGACCAGAGGACAAGGAAAGTTAATTTGAGGCTGCTGTATTGAGATTCTGTTGGCTAATCCACGTGCTATTCTTGTGTAAATCCCATCATACTTGCAAGCTGCAAAAAGCTCTACCCAAAAGCTATCCAGTTGATCTAGTAGCTACTATATGTGTCCTCAGTCCTAGATTTAAATTGTAATCTTTTCTTAGATTGCCTACAACGTGAACTAACTTTGAATGAGGTAAAAGGTTAAGTAGAATAAATATTAGAAGCTGTTATAACATAAGCCAATAGGCTTTTATCTAGGAATCTTTCAGGCAGTTTAGATGTGGCTTGGTGACTTTGAACACTTGGCATCTAAGTGTATGTAACACTTAACTCTAAAACTATTATGTTCTAAATTTAGTGTTCATGTTTACATTTTGAATGCTAATTATCTTTGTTTTTAATTCCATGGTATTTCTGCTTCATAGGGTTTTTCATATTTGTATTCAGAGTCCCTGGAATTTTAAATACTTATGTGAATTTTAGAACACACTTAAATACTTTTCAGTGTTGAGTAGCTCAAGATGTTTATAATGCCAAGAGGCTTTAGAGATGGCAGTTTAGTACTCTTACAGTGGAAAGCTTTATTTGGGCTTTCCAAAGATTCACAAGTAGAAAAATAGTGTGACAGGATTTCATATAAAAGTAATGACTGGCACTATACACAGGGAGATATTCTAGTTATTGTAATTGGTCTGTCCCAACTGCTTGCCTACACATCACTTGCAAAATACCAAGTTTTTAGTTTAAGACTAAATTAAACTTTGTATTCTAAAATTCCTAGCCCTGCTTCACGCTGAAAATGTATACCCTGGTATTACAGTTATTTAAACTGCATAGTTACAATTGGAAGTAGTAACCTGCATCACAACCTGTTTGTTCTCTCCATAAGGTGGAATCCATCCACTAAGCTTTTCCATCATCTCTCTATACATCTCTCTCTATTGTGACGGGGGGAAAAAAAGGCAAAATGACAATGCTTAGATAAATTTAAGTTAGAAATTGAATGAGAAGCCAAAAAGGCCTTTAGCAGTATAAAGTGTAAAGCAGAGTAATTATCTTGCAGTACCTTACAAAGCAAGTGGAACTCTTACGCCAGATGAATGACCAGCATGCAAAGGTCTATGAACAACTGGATGTTACAGCAAGAGAACTGGAAGATGCAAATCAAAAACTAGTTGCTGATAGTAGATCCTCACAGCAGAAGATACTAAGGTAATGTAGCTGTTTCTGTTTAGTGAGCTTTGTTTTTTATAGTAAGGGAGTGGCAGGAAAGTATGAGTACATTACTTTGTTTGGGTGGCTGGATTTGTCTACAGTTGTCTAATATTTGACTGAAGTAGTAGTTTTGTTTTAAAGATTACTTGGCAGTCATGGAGGTTTGAGAGAAATTGCAGCTTTAGCGTGTAGTGATTTATCATGCCCGTGACTTAGCATTTCCTGGCTTTAACAGTTTGATCTATTTGTTAATTTGTAGCCTGACTGAGACTATTGAAAGTCTGCAAACCCACATTGATGACCTTCAGAAACAAGTGGAAGAGTTGAAGAAATCTGGACGAGGCCATTTGAACCGTGACAGAGCTGAGCAGCCAAGATCCATGCATAGCTTCTCATGTTTGAAGGAGCTGTATGACCTTCGCCAGTAAGAGATCATCACAATGACATGTCACTTTACTATGCCAGCAGGCATCTGAATCTTTCACCGACTTTACTCGCAGCAGAGCAGAAAATTTAGTCTCTCTTAAGACAAATGGGTTAGACATGAAAACAGGTTCTACAAGTCTGCTTTATCCAGTTTTTAATTTTTTTTTATATAGGGGTGGCCATCTGGCAGCACATGCATCATAAATGACATTGTTTCTGTGTGGCATGCAGCAAGTTGGGGAGGGGACAGGTAGTAAGTATGGTAGATGGGGCAGAGAGGAGAAAGCAGAGCAGGAGAGCACAGGACAAAGCAAAGCAGCAGCTGAGTCAGAGGAAGAGGATCAGAGTGGCAATCAAAGGGTTTGGGGGCCAATTTGTGGCAAAAGGGTTGGTCCCAACTGGTTTAAACTAATATCCTCTGTCTGACTTAAGTGCTTTTTAGTTTTCCTGCTCCCTTTGCTACTTTGAGAGAATATTCCATGGAATAATCATAAGATTTCTTCTTTCCTTCTACTTCAGTCTGCAGATAGAATAGTTGTCTGCCTTGAACAGAGTGAAATTAATCTAACTGTTCTCTGATTTCACTTTAATTTGGGTTGAAGGGAAAGATGATACAAAGCAAACATGCAAGGTTTACAGCCAAAACTTTAAACTACGGAGTATTTGTACCAATTTTGACATCGTATTCTTCTAGTATCACAACTTTTTAGAGGAACCTCTAGACAGGTGGATTGTGTGGTTCAATACAAGGAATGTCCTGTAGGAGCGTAACCTGTTAACAGCCTTTTGAGTTTTAGGTCTTTTTGGAAGTTCTCTGTCTACAATCTGACATGCAAAATAAGCAGCTCACATTCTACCTTAATTAGGAAGATGAGGCATTGTAGTTTTGTTTGGGTAATAGGTTTTTAGGTTCATTGTTGAAAGTGTCTACTTCCTTCATCAAGTTATTGCACAGGATTAAAATTTATCCAGGATAGTTAGTTTAATTGGGTAGAAGTATAAAACCATGGAGCCCTAACTTCTAATGTCTCTCTGTTTCTGCAGGTATTTTGTTTATGATCATGTTTTTGCAGAAAAAATTGCCTCCATGGATAGTCAGTTAAGTCCCATGGAAGAAGAAAACGAGAACTTGAAAAAGGCAATGACTGTACTGCAGGCTCAACTTAACCTGGAAAAGGAAAAGAGAGTGACAATGGAAGAAGAGTATAGCCTTGTGATAAAGGAAAACAGTGACCTTGAACAGAGGCTGGTTGATATAGATTTATATCGGGCTCGGGCAGAAGAGCTTGAAACGGAAGTTGCCGAAATGAAGCAGATACTTCAGTCTGAAAATGCACCAAATAATGTAGAGAAACTGGTTCCAGAATCATTTTTTATCTCATTTAGAGAGCCTTTAGAAAGGGAACTCAGTCAGAGCCTTTTAGAGGGTATAGCTCTGGCTGTCCCAGAGCTTGACAAGGTAGCCCTAAAAAGAAGTAACAGTGAAACCTTTCTGAGCAGTGCTGCCAGTGGAGACATTCTAAGGGGCCACGAGGAAACCTGTATCAGGAGAGCAGAAGCTGTGAAGCAGCGAGGTATCTCTGTGCTTAATGAAGTTGATGCTCAGTATAATGCTCTAAGAGTAAAGTATGAGGAACTTCTGAAGAAATGTCAAATGGATGAAGATTCCTTGAAGCACAAGGCTGTACAGACATCAAAACAGTATTCAAAAGACACTAATTTGGAGAACTCCCAGTTTGATCTCTCAGTTAGTGATAGAGAGTCTGCAAATGTGGAACTGACAGACTCCCCCACAAATGCTCTTCCTGAATATAAAGCTCTTTTCAAGGAGATTTTTAGCTGTATCAAGAAAACCAAACAAGAAATAGATGAACACAGAGCTAAATATAAATCTCTGTCTTCTCAGCACTAACACTTTACACGTAATCAGTGCTTATGATCTAATGACCAGTTATCTGTATTCCAGAAAGCAGGGCAGGGGGGCCCTCAAGAGTTTTGTACATGCCTTGATATGTGCCACGTGTAGTTCTAGAAATTGACCCCGTGTTCAAAGTTGACTTGTAATATATATGATGTTAATCAGTCTATTGTATTTTGTGTGCATAATACCCCTGCCTAGCAAAGGATTTAGTGTTAATTGGTAGTTGTTAGCAGTCTTAAAGCAGGAAATGTAGCTTAATTTTACTAGGTTTGGCCTCTTCAGAGCAGTAATCGACAATCTAGTTCACGCTGCCTAATTTGCTACAGAAACCAGAGACCAAAGCAGCATTGCTGCATTATTATACTTTTCTACTGGAAACCTAGAGGTAAGCTTTCCCTGCGGGTCACAAGTGAGAGGTTCTGGACTGAACGTAGCCCTGTAGTTGTGTTTTAGGGTGTGCTTTTCTTCATAGAAACATACTGTTGTGGACAGTTGCTGTTTGAGTCTTGATACTGAAGTTAGCTATCAAGATTGATTCATTTTCCCAAAGGAGTGAGAAAGCTGGCACAGCAGCCAATTCTTCT
>JAGPOW010002202.1:15717975-15753563 GCA_030014935.1 Caiman crocodilus | reverse complement strand
CTTGTTTAGGTTGGTACCTAGCTTTCACATGCACTAAACTCACAGATTACCACAAGAATCTTTATATTTAAGGGATTACATGTAAAGGTGGTTGGGTTTTGTTTTTTGTGGGTTTTTGTTTGTTTGTTTCTGTTGGACAGTTTATTTTTTAGGGCACTTTTGTCTTAAGTTAAGATACTGTGAATCATGCACGCTGCCTAGGACCTTACTGTTCCTTTACAATTGTACACTTACTAAGTGCATTTTTGTGCGGTTTTTTTTAAAACTATTTGATCAGATGGAATGTTGCAATTTTGTTTAATCTTTGCGATAACTTTGGTTTATAGTTCTTCAACTTTCTAAGAGACAGGCTGGGTAAATTGTTAAACACTTGCCTGTTACCCCTGATATCACTTTAGCTTGAGCTGGTGTAAACCTATACGTTAACAGCAGTAAAAAATCCAACTTCTTTAGAAGATCTGAATATAATCACTAAGAACCAGGGCCAAGAAACAGTTATTATCTTCTTATACCTTTTTCCTTTTTCCATTTGATAAATTACTTAAATAAGCTTTTTCAGCTTCTGAAGATACAGAATGTGGATGAATGCTTCTAGAGCTGCATCAGGGAATTGGAAGAGGAAATGTAGAAAATGAGCTGCAGATTGGCAACTAGATGAATATTTTTAATCACCTTTCAGCACAGGTTGAGTGCTGTCAGCTGTTGGTATGCAGGTCAAATGTGATAGATAATCTATCCACTTGAATTACCTATGTAAACCAAACTATTGTAAGGTGGTGACACTAATTTTATAGCTTTAGTTGTAAGTGCTGCTCCTATTACAAACTTCTGTCTGCCTTTATACCACAGGTTGGTGGGGTTTTGTTTGTTTTTAAATATATATGTGTCCATTGGTTATGATATTTAAATTTCTACAACCCTAAAAACTTGTAAGTTTGTATTGTATTATAAACATCTATTTAAAAAAAAATGTGGAACTTATGACTCTTTCTAAAATGCAAATAAATCCATCTTAGTGAAATTAATGGGGTTCATGCTTTTAGTTTTACCTAACCATGTAAAGCTGCCATTGTCAAATACAGATCAGGAGTAACTAGCTGGAAGGCACTACTAATATCACCTGTGCTCTCATCTGTAACTAAATGAAATTCTTGTGCATTTTCACTAAAATATATTGTGAGGGGCTTTTTGAGAGGAACCAAAGGGTATTAACTTCTTGCTCCTCATTATAATATGCAGGTTACATAATTCCTGCAGAGGATATGAGGAAGTATCCTTCTTAGGCATACCTTTCCTTGTGTGTTTGCCTTAAACAGAGGATGCTAAACTGGCTCTTTGCTTCCAAAGTCACGGGCTGGAAACCTCTCTGTTCAGATCCCTTTTGTATGAAGTGTTGTACAGACACCAAACATCTATTTCAAAAGCACTATGTCATCAGGCAAAAAATGGACTAGAGTGTTAAGTGTTAAGCTCCTGGGGCCATTGCAAAAGGGAAGTAAAGATGAGGTAATTTTGATGTCTTCAGGAAGCTTATCTTAAGTTTGAGAGCATCAAGGTATCTGTATGACAATTTCAGCAGATAACAAAAAGCAGTAGACAAGCTGAAGAGAACACTGCTGGACTGGAGTGATCCGTTCTCTAGTGGATAAGTATGAACAAAACAATTTCAGCCTCCAGCATGAGCAAAAGCTTTCATTCTTGTACATCACATTATTGGCTATTGTACTGGAAGTTACCAACATTCACTATCATGTGTATGGAGACTCACATAATCTAATATGGGAAACTCAGGAAAATCTTAGAATTAAAAGATCGTGCATTATTTAACTGTGTGACAATGTTGACACCTATGCAAGTTGAAAGCTCTCAGGACAGGGATTACTTCAAATCAAACATGGGGTACCTGCAGATGCACTAATTACAGCACACCAGAGCAGACTATCTAGTCTGTTGGAGCACGATAATTACCATGCTCTAGCCAGCATCCCCACCCTGCAAAATGGTAGCAGGGGCACTTGAACTAAAGCTTGAACTAGCTTTAGTTCAAGTGCCCCTGCTGCCATTTTGCAGTGCAAGGACACTAATACAGGAGATGCTGTGGCACTTTAGAGACAAGGAAATATGGTAATGGCAGTTTTGCTTTCCCCAGTAGGGGGATTATGCTACAGAAAATAATACTGCACTGTACTACTCTGGAGGGAGCAGCCCAGTGACTATACTGGGCTCCCTAGCTGCTGCTACTTACCAGTATTTTCAAGGAGCTAATAAAATTACTTCATCCAACTTCACATACCAGCTGGTTGATGGATTTGCAAGAGTAGGACATGCCAGCAGAGCAACTGTACAGCTTTCTCAAAGAAAAAGTTTTGTCCTTCAAGGACAGACCTATCCACACACAGTACAGTGGAAGTATAAAAGCAGATTGTGCTATTGCCTTTCAATTGCCATGAGACTGAAGTGGGCAATGTTCTTCATTTGTTGTGTAGGTCTTTGATCTGAGGATGCACATATTGGGTACAATGATAAATCAATCTAGAGATCTCAAAGTCTGACAAAGTATTCATTGTACATTTCCTATTAGGTGGTTACCACCCATTTTACAAGTGCCACTATAATCCCAAGAGATTAATCATATAAATGACAAAATCAGCAATGTACATTATAATAGAGGCATCTACTGTGACCAGAGAGGTTTTTAATAGGAAAAATAATGCATTCAGAGTTTTTCAGGTGCATGTAGGACTTGCAAATTCTTGGGTAAAGTACCAATAACAGAGGGAGGTACCAACACTAAAATCATGTTCATGGTGAATCAAAGTTTACACTGAGATGGCAGCAAAGAGAAAGCTCAAGTGACAGGGCTTTTTGCAACTGATGTTTAAATAGTATTACAGTTTCTACTTCTTTAGAAGTCTTAATTCTGTTACAAAACCTGCACAATCTAGATTTATTCATGAATACTACCAAGACAGAAATGTTATGCACTGTTATATGAATAATATTGCAACACACCTGCTGGTTAGGGACACAAAATTACACAAACTGGTATACGTGATCGGAAACTGGTTCAGATCTGTAACGCAACAAAAGTTCAGTGCACATCAACCACTTTCATAATGACAAACTGGTTTAAGAAGTCTGATACTACATCTAGACTTAACTGATTTAGGTTAAGTCAGTTTACTGAACTTCTGTCCCACATCCCCTCTACATTCAAAGTTAACTCACAGTCCTCCAGCATCCTAGGATGCTCTGTACCTCCCCCACTATATCCCATCACCACTCTTGTACGGTGGGTAGGCTGGCCTTGGCCTAAGCTGTCTGCCCCAGCTGAGCAAGGAGGCATTCTCTACTGCCCCTTGGATTCTGCCCTGGACCACTGCAGGCATGTGGCTGCATTTCTGGAATCAAAAATGAATGTCTGTTCACTTGCTTATCAGTTCAATCTGCACAGCCTAGACTAACCTGGAAAGATTGAATCAATTCAGCCTCAGGCTTTCTGACTGTACTTTAATGCTCCAGGGAATGATCCCTAGGAGGCAGGCTTGTCATTTTATCTTTAGCAGTCATGTTCAGGTAAGTTTTTTACTTTATAAGCCCCTCGACCACATCCAGTATATAGAAATAAAGCAACAATCTAAAGATCGCATAAGGCTTATACAACAATAATCGGTGCAAAGGCGGTTTTCTGTGTTGGAAATCAGCATCTCCTGCACTATTAATGAAAAAGGGGTTTAGTTCGTTCACAAAAGGATTACTATACTGTCTGGAAACTAGATGCTCTATATCAACATGGTATAAATTATTTAATCAACCAGTGAAGTTAACCATATTTAGTTTAGTTGGCCCAATCTTATTAGTTCAGCCACAAAACAACCTCCTTCATTCCTTTACAGACTCAAACAAGACTTTTTTCCCCTAGCATACAAGACGGTAGCAGGCAGCAGAAACAACACCTTGCCTTTAGCCCAACTAGGCCAACAAATAAAAGTCTTAATGTAGAGCTACGCTCCTCGGCTATCAAGATTAGTTGGTTTCTATGTCTGCCCCACCTACTTGTTAAACTTAGCTTTAAAAGTTTTTTGATTATGGAAGAACTCCTGGCTTTGCTTAACAGAGCCCCCATCCACTTGAAGAATGCCAGAAATTGCCATAATGAATATTAGGCCAGATGCTACATATTACTTGAAAGCCCTATTCGTATGTGCCCCTCCCCCACAAATCCCCACCCCATTCTCTACACACATTCCCAGTTAGACCAGGGAAGGTTAAGTGTCACAGCTATGGAAGTGGGTTAGGAAGATTACTTCTATTCATGGACAAATGTGGCTAGATTAAGATGTCATCATTGACCTTCAAGATTAAATTTTATTTTTTTGAAAAAAATTACACAAAATATAGATTTTACATTATCGCCAAGTGTGTGGTAGTTACCATGGGATGCCTTTCCAATGGCGCAGAAGGTGACTTACCTTGCTAGATCTGCATACAGTAATGCAAAAAAGAAGACTGGAATAATCCACATCTGTTTCTCACACAACTCATTTCACATTAACAATTGATGAAACTGTTTCTGCTACGTAGAATGTAGTACAATGTTTAAAGACAGCTTCGCCCCCAACTGCTGCACAAACCCACTCATATAAACACTTCAATGAACATTAGTATTTAAGTGGGCCTGAGAGGTGCTTTGACACTCAAAGACTAAAACATGAGCTTCTAGGCATTTAATAAAAATCAGATGTTTGTAAACAAAGACTTACAATTTATTGGCATTAGTTACAAAATAAGATATTAGACCATGATTTATCATCATGTCTGTCAGCATATACTTTTATTTTATTATAATGAAACAGAATGAGAAGCAAAATACATTAGGAATCCCAAATTAATCAAACCGCAAATAGGTCCCATGTTTTCTTCCTACTTGTTCTCTGCAGTTTAGGCAACCATGCAAACAGGTGTGTGAATAATGTGACATTAATAACGGTCTTTCTGCAATGCCCACATGGCTAGATCCTGCCCCATGCTCCCTCAAGCAAAGGCATTTCACTGTCTTTACCACCCTTTGCAGTTTTCTTCCTCTGTCCTGGAGACATCTTGGAGTACAAAGCATATCACCATTGTCAAGACTGCACCGTCCCTTTAAGGTACCACATTCCACCATAGCTTACACAGCAATCCTAAGGAAGAAGGGAAAAGAGGTTACGGATACTAAAAGATGATTTGTCTACGTATTACTACTAACAACCCCCCCGTCCTTATCTATGAAGTGCAACAGCCCTTTAAACCTCTGTTACTCAACTAGCTAAGAAGGGGATGATCCTACAACCTTCACAGGACTTATTCCATGGGTAGGAGTTGCAAGATGGAGCTGCTCTTGTTAGTAATCACATTTACCATGGTAGGACCCAAGGACCACACAAGGCTGGAATTCTTCCTGGTGCTAGGTACCACTGTACCCCTCTCACCAGGCACAATAAGTTAATTTTTGAGGGGGAACAGAAGTAGGAGGGACAGGTGTGGAGCAAAGTGGACACAAGGAAGTGGTGAGGAGGAGAGAGCTTGTAACAAAAACACTCAAATGCTGCAGCAAGTAGTGCAAGATCAAGGAATTTATTAGAATAAACTGCAAAACCACTGGATTATGCATTGATACTATAAACTGAGCATCTGGTAAACAGCCTAGGGAAGCTGAGATATTTAAACATCAATGAGTATTTTTTTCTATTTAGCAAGCACGAATTCCAGTGACTTTCTGACAGACAGCATTCCCCTTCCTCCTCTTGCTCCCAGTCTCTAGTAGAAGATTCAACAACGACTAACACATGCCCATACAAGTGCTGTTATGTGGCTTCAGAGAAAAGGAGTTCTGATTTTATTACTAAGCATCACGCCACAGCAGTCAAATGCACTGCAAATATTCAACCTTCAGAGAAGGAAGCAAGCTAGGAAGAAACAGTGGTTTATATCTGTAGATCAAGACTGCAGACCAAACACCCTTCAGCCTGTCCCTCTAGTCTTAACAAGGGAGTGGGGGAAAGGGAAGAGAAATAAGGATTTGCAGTCAGGGCTTCATTCAGGCTGCAGTTTGACTGGAATGCAACCATCCGACTGGAAAAGGAAGCCACAAGAGTGACACATGTGGTAACAGCTTAACTGTGCCATAAGGACTATTATTGCACTGCCTGGACCCAGGTATATTCATGGAGAAATTAAACATGACCCACACACCACAGTCCTGCACCAAAAAGAGGTGGTTCTTAGCACATTGACATCCCCCACAGGTAAAGTCCTTGTTAAGTAACAACTCTGTGAGAACATACATCTTATCCAGAAGCTCTTGTTTGGTCAGGGTGTAGGAGCCTCTGTCCTCTTGACAAAAACTGCCTGTACCAGCATGATGTATTCAATTACAGGCAAAAATGCTCCAGACTCAGCAAGACCAGATTCTTGCCTTGGACAGCATGGACACATTCTTATCAAATCTGTCCTCTTAGCAAAGCAGAAGTTTTTCAGTTTTTCAAATGCACAACTGATCTGTATACCCCCTATTCAGCAGGACACTTAAAACACACATTTTGCTGAACAGTGGCCACAAGGAGCCAAATCTCAGCTGTAACTATTCAAGCATTACAGTACATTTCTGTCGCGCAACACCAGACAACATGCTAAGGTACGTTAATCACAGGCTGGATAGCCCTTGGGGCATTCCCTGGGTCGTGTAGCACTTTAAAAAAAAATAAGAGGTACGTAGTTCAAGAGGCAAGGAACAGAAAGAGGGTTAAACTAATAGACATTCTTGTGTAAGATTCATCTCATAAGACTGGCTTCCTGCTAAGATTATTGCTGCCTCTGCACCTTGTCAACTCTAGTACAGGATGAAGGCAAGTGTTTTCAGCTTGCGCTTTCCAAGTGCTTGTAAAATGGGAATCATTGACTGAACTTGCCAAACACTGAGCTGAAAATGTCTTTTGCAATGCTTGTGTAGTTTAGCCTACAGCTGCTTAATAACAGTGTTGAAGTCCTATTTACTCCAGTTTGTGCTGTCAGCCCAAGCTAGGAACAAGAATGACTTCTTGCTGTAAGCACATAAAGAAGCTGGACTAAAAAAAGAGTCAGTGGCTTTTGGGGAAAGTGGAGACCATAAAGCAACACCACTGCTGCTTGTAACAGCCCTTCAGCCCAAGTCCAGGCATTACAAGCAATCATAAAAATCATATAATAAAATAGCTTTGTACTTGGTGTTAAGCATGACAGTTACCTTTAACACTCTATCCACCTCCTGCTTGTTTAGATTTTGACTCAGCTGATTCTGGATGACGTTCCTGCGCACTCGGTAATTTTTGGAAAAAATTTCAAGCAGCACCTGCCGATGCTTAGAAAGAAAATGTAATAATGAGAAAAAATAGTCATGCTCTATATTCCTATATCTGAAACAAGAAAGCCACTATCAGCACAAAGCAAGCCTTTAGGTGATATTAGCTTGCAACCACTGCCATTGAACTGTGGTAAAGGAATCCTCCTTAGCAAAGCCATCTCCTAGTACTCCCATCAGGAGGTAGAGCTACAGCTAGTTTAAAGTTACCTAGCATGAATCCTGCACAGTCCCCTGGACAAACATTCACTAATTTTCCATAGCTGTACGATGCACTGAGGCAGGAAGAGTTGCATCCTAGGGTCAGATCAGCTCAGAACAACAGTCTGGCTGCTTACCTTCTACTACTTCCCCGAGCAAGCCTTTTTTAATATCCCTCTAGGTGCGATGCTCTGGCCCTTCCCTGTGAAAACTGTTTTCTACCAAAAACTGCTCTCTATCAAACACTGTAGAAGTTACATTACATTCCACTCACTGTGGTAACAATTATCAAATCAGTAGGTGCCAACAGGTATCAGCTATGTCCTATTCTGATTAGAAGGAAAATCTGATCTTTCAGGTACCATCGAGGAATAAACACCGTCAGTGCTGACCTGGTAACAGCATGGGATGGCATTCAATAGGTTCTAAGGTCAGGTTTTAAAAAAAGATGATTTACAATCTGTACTACTCAGCATTCAAAGCTATCTGCACTCCCATCAAATTAGCAAACAACACATGTTCCTGCTTCTGCCCACTCCATCACGGCCCTGCAGAGCTATTACCACTACTGCAGCTCAAGCACTTCCTTGCAGCTGGCAGAAGCCTTATATTGGAAACTGCAGACTCCAAAGAGGGGCTGGGGGCCAAAAGCAGGGAAGAGGAAGCCATAACACCAACCTTCCAGACACTAGCAATTTGCCTTGCTAGATGCATGACCACGTTTGCTTTTACCTGATCGTAAACGTCCCCGGCTTCCCAAAGTGCATAAACCTTTAGCTCATCTGGCGAAGCAGCAGTCTGTGGGGGAAACTGAGAACAGGAGGCACCGTCAGGGCTGTTGCTTGAACAGTTGTTAAAACAGGCCATTAAAATAAATCAGCACTATTGTTCAAGTGGGAATTTAGGGCGCACAGATCTTGTGCAGGCTACGTGCATGGGATGAGGGGTGAATCACCCTTGGTGTGCATCTGCAAAGGTGCAAACCCAGAGCAAGACCTTTAGAGCAGCACCTGACAAGAACGCAGTGCTTTCAGGAGCAGCACCTGGCAGAAGTATTTTATTTCCGGGTGAAAAGCTGCTCAGAGCTATTCCCTACAATGGCTCCAAGCAGACTTCCCTGTCTTTCTGGAGATTGATGGATTCCCCCTGGCAGGTTTTATTCCAGTGCCTCTCCTGGACCCTCATTTCAGACCTAGAAAACAAGGTACTTTTCATTCTAAGCACCTTGGTAAGGAAACAGCTTGTTTCTTCTGAACTGTGGTATCTTGGTGCCCTTACGTATCCCAAAGGACGTAGCAGCCTCCATCTCACTGCTCATCCTTGATACAAACACTGCACAGAAGAAAAACCCTGTTTACCTCAGCCTTTGCTCTAAAGGAAAATGTTAACAAGCAGCTGGAATATTCCCTGGCTCCTGACAAGCCTCCTCCTGCATGTTGGTCACAATTTGTTCCTTACAAACTGCCCAAACAGCACAGGTTTCCAAATCAGTCATTGGGAGCGAATGGGTCAGTTCAGATCTCTGTCCGTACGGCCGGGGGAGGGGGTCACTTGTTCCGCTCCAGAATGTAACACACGGAGCTGCAGATGTCTAGTACAAAACACACCTTTCCTCTCCTCTTTCTCCCCTGACTTACTGAAAGGGTTATGTACTGCTTTATGAGAGCCCTGGTCTTGATTTTCCCCACTTAGCCAGGATCTTGCTGTAGAAAAGGCAGAGGTTTTTTTGGTAGGAGCTGTCTGGTGAGATTAGCTATTCAACAGTCCATAATAGCCCAAATGCTGATCTATCATGTAATTTGAACAAGGTTTTGCATCTAAGATCCAAGACTTGGGCTGTTTTACAGTGTAACTTGAAGAATGCCTGACACTTTCTGCACCGTCTCTTGCAGGGAACAGTAGCTGATAAAGGCTGGATTTTCTGCTCTGCTTATTCCACAGATAAATGCAGACATGTCAGGAAAGGTGAACTGCAGTGAAGATCTGGACCAGGCAGAACAGAGAGCAACAAGCATTTCTACAAGCACCATGTTACATGGTTCCCCACTCAGAAACACTGGGAGATGCGATGAATTTTCCATAACCAAACAGTATGAACAATCCTGCATTTATCTGGCCACGATGGAAGGAAACTTATTCTACATCCACATCGTTTTACTGAATTTTAGCAGTCGGCTTGCTCCCAACGAGGCACTTGTTTGGGAATAAACAAAATGATTTTCCCCCAGTCCCTCTGCTCAAGACACTGCAGCTGAAATCATCTTGTGAGGCCTTCCCCTTCCATACCTCTGTAGTGTTCTCACCCTGCCCTACTGTCAGTTCCCAGCACCCTGATCTGCTGCTTGCAAATCCTTCCTCCCAGCACTGATCCCACCAGCATCATAGGTTCTCAGCACACGCTACAATAACTTAAAAACAACCACTTTCAGGGGGTCAGGCCATGCATGTAAACAAGAAAAGCAGGAATGCATGGGATAGTTTTCCTCCCTAGGGGCCCTTCTAGCTGCACTGTCCGCTCAGCGTTCTTCAGCAACAGTGGAGCCTGTCACCTCATTAACTTTTACATCATTTAAATAAAAATCAAAACTGATTTATGAAATTCTAAAAAAAAAATAAAACCCACCAAAAAACAAACACCACCAACAAACCCAACCTCGAGTTCCCCAGTAGCAGTGACCTCAGCTCATTATCACACCCTGCTGCAGACTGAACAGTGGAATAGCTTCAGAAGGCGGCTCCAGGTAGAAGAGCAGGCAGGGCTCAAGGATTCAGAGGTCAGTGGCTGGGGACAGAGCACTGTTATTCAGTCCTCAAGCTGTGCATCTGCCTCCCTCACCAGTCCTTAGCCCATGTATGGGCCTTACTTGTATGCTCTGCACTGTTTCCTGATCACCTTCTTGCTCTGTCTTCTCTTGCATTTTCTGCCCTGCCTGCTTCTCCAAACAGTTCACTCTTCCCCTTTGATTCTCTCCCCACTGACAGCTGACTCCAAGTTCTCTCTAGCGGTGAACGGAGAAGTGCTGCTAGTTCTCCAGTAGGCTGGTTTTCCCCTTAGGCTCTCTCTGTAACCAGCACAATGGCAAACTCTCTTCCCTATACCGAGTTGTCTCCCTACAGCCCCGGTTCTGAAACACAGAAGCACATTTCCTCGTCTTTATAGTAGCTGTAAAAACAGGAAGCAGGACACAAACTGCCTGCAAGGAAAGGAAATTTACTAGCCAACAAGCAGAGAAACACAACACAGAAATAGTGTGGGACTTCAGTGATGTACTTCCCGAGCACCAGATGTGTCCTGCAACCCACCAAGAGAACGGATGCCACTTTTCCTCCCTGAAAGCCTGGAGAATCCCATTCGAGGCACCCAAGGATTTGAATTGCCTTAGACTGTTTTAGGGCAATGGCAAGCAGGAACCACCACGGTTCAGTTCAGCACACTGGAAGCTGTGGCCCTGAGAAAAACACTGCAGGGGGAAGACTGGTGCTGTCAGAAGGCAGGACAACCCCCTGCTTCACTATAAAGGGCTTGGGCAGCTCTTGAGTTTACTCAACAGGACTTCAGGCCAGCTTCAAACCCCAGCTAATTAGCACTGGGGTCTTCCCCAAAGTGTACAGTGTAAACAGGATACTCACAGGCACCAAAATCTGCTTGCAGCCAGTGTCCAATACCATGTCTTGTAACATTTTATCTGAAATGCCACTAAACATGTGTCCCGGGGGCAGACTGGCCAAGTGCAGATAAAATAACCGTTTCAGCTCACTCAGAGTGAGGACAAACTGTTTCTTAAAAGTTGTCAACACAAATGCTTTCAGTTCTTGTGCGACTCCATCCATGCACCCTCCAGGCAAGTGGCCATTTAAGGAGTCCGTGGAGCTCTCCTCAGAGTGGATGCCATTGACTATTCCATTGTTCATGCTCTCATAGGCAGAGGTGTCCATGGGCTCCTCATCACTCACAGGCTCCTCTTTAATGCGGATGTTAGAAATATCCATTTTGGGCGAAGTATCACTTGGCTTGCTCTCTGCCTTTTGCTTCTGCAGATCTTTCTCCAGCTGCCCATAGTTCTGTTTGACTTTTGCTTTAGCCATGTTGACTCGCTGTTCCCCGGAAACCACCAATGGGTGAGCTATGCAGAAACAAGAGACCCCGCAGTATGTTAGAAAGTCTTGGCATCACCTGCACGTTAATTATGCAGAACATTTAGCAGACTTTGGTAGACTCAGGCCAGGGATCATGGGACCAGTAGACCATGGTCTATGCAACAGAGGCAAGGCCAAAATAGAATGAAGAGTGAGCAACACCAGAAGACAGCAAACAGGGGATCATCTGAATAGGAGTTTTCAGAGACAATATTCAAGGGCACAAGAGCAGGCTATCCTGACAAGCTGCATGTTCAACTCAACAAGGTCCAATGAGATTAATTTCAGAATACTCAAGGAATTGGCTGAGATAATCAGAGCCACTGGCTATTATCTTTGGGAACTCATGGAGGTCAGATGAGGTTTTGGATAACTGGAAACTGGCAAATCAAGGGGGGCAACAAGAACCCAGAGGATTACAAACCAAATCAATATTAACATCAGGAAAGATTCTAGAGCATATCATGAAGGAATCTATTTTAAGCATCTGGAGGATAACAAGGTGATAAGGAGGAGCCAACATGGATTTGTCGAGAGCAAATTATGCTTAAATAGGGGAGATGTGGAGAAAGGAAAGAAAGCAGTGGATGTGATATACTTCAGCTTTAACAAGACATTCAACAGTATTACCCATGACATTCTCATAGAGTTCTGAGGGTCTGGTATTGTTCAATATCTCCATTAATGACTTGGAGTACATAGCTGAGTGTACATTTAGTCAATCTACAGTTGATATCATCTGAGTAGAACAGGAGATGCTTTAGAGGATAAAACTAGGTGGCAATTAAAAACAAATATCCAAAATATAAATTGGATGACACTCAACAAGATGAATATAAAACAGTGCACTTAGAAATAAATCAAATGCACATATACAAATTGAGGCATGACTGGCTAAACAGCAGTACTGTAGAAAAGGACCTAGAGTTACTGTGGCCTGCAAGCTGAACAGGGCAACAGTGCTCTTTTATTGAGCGGGGGAGCTAATAGGTTGAATAACAGGACTTAAACAAGTCATGGGAAGTGGTTCTTCCATTCCAGTCAACGCTGGGGAGGCCTTACCTGGTGTATTGTGTCTAGTTTCGGGCACTGCACTTCAAGACAGACATAGACAATCTGCAAAGAGTTCAGGACAGCAACAAAAATTACTAGAGGCCTAGAAATCCTAACTTGCAAGGAAAGATTACAAGAACTGGGCTATTTAGTTTGCAGAAGATAAGACTGGACAGGGAATTTGATAAGTCTTCAAATGTAAAAAGGCTGTTATGAAGAGAATGGTGATCATCTGTTCCATGTCCACAGGGAGCGGAACAAGTAGTAATGGTCTTAAATTATAACGCAAGAAATTTAGGAAGAACTTTCTAACTCTGAGGGTGGTCAAATACTGAATCAAGCTAAGGGTATGGTGGACCTCCATCATTGGAAATTGAACACCACGCTAGGAAAACACTTGGCTAGAATGGTTTAGATGGGGATGACCATGCCTTGAGCAGGGAGTTGAACTACATGACCTCATGAGGTCCTTAACAACTGGTAGCAAGATGCTTGAAGCTGGAACTAAGTCTGAAGTCAAGAGCTCCAAGAAAACAGGCGTACCCAAGTTCTAAAGTGTTTAGCGTAAACCGGGAATTGTGTGTACATCTACCCAAACTGTGTATTTTTTCCTGGGATCCCAAAGCTACTCAGTTCCTTGTAAGACGATTTTTTTTTTAAAATAAACCCTGGAGCCCTGTTGTAACCAAAGAGGCCAAGTTGGCTGAGCTCTAGCTTCCAGTTCTGGTGGGGAGCACTTGCGGGGTGCTCAGTGTGAGCATGCATTGCTGCAAGTAGTTGCAAGTGATCCCTTTTCATCCCTGGGGAAGAGGGGAGTGTTGGCCTGGCAGCAAGCTGCAGAAACTGCTTCTTGACTGGTTCCCTATGACATTATGTTTAATTTTATTTGATGACTGTTAGTCCCTGTGTCTACTACTATAATTTTGTAAAAATGTTGTGGCCGGTATAGCTGACTCTGCCTGAGAAGTGAAGCTCAGAGAGCAGGAGAGAGAATGAAAGTAGTCCAGGGAAGTCAGAGTGGAGTCTAAGGAAGGCAGGAGGGAACTTCAGCAGCATAATAAGGACTGCTTGTTTGAAGCAGAGCTATCTGTTATGCTGCTTGGGATGTTGGCACTCTGGCTCCTCTCGTCTTCTCCCTTGAAAAGACCCCCCTTCCCAGGTGCTGACCAAAAGAGAAGGTGCTCTCTGAGCCAAGGGTGTTACAGATTGCAAGGGAAGCCAGGGATAGAGAGAAGAGCCAGATTTCAAAGTCAGAGGCTTGCCCCAAAGCCACACCAGAGCTGGCTTCAGGGGGCCCTACAAAAGAGGAAGACCAAACAAGGTTTCTTTTTGGGGGAGTCCCAAGGCAGAGCTTCCCTTTGAAAGCAACACTGATTCATGATAGCTGTAGAATCTGCTGTAAAGAGAAAAGGCCAGCCACAGAATAGCTACAGTTCCCTGTGGAGATGTATGGTTACCAAGAGGAGGATGGAGCAGGGTGCGATTTGAGCGACTGCTAATCAAGGGTCAGGTGAGTCTATAAGACATCACCAGTTAGCACTCAAGTCATTGTATGAAAGAGGCTGAGAAACCCTCTCTCGAGTAATTACTGCTTGTAGAGAGAGAAAGTCCCCTCCCTCACTAATCCTGCCACCAGCATCACCTCAGTTCTCAGCATGTGGGGATGCAACCGAGGAGCCACAGGTATTGGTGCTAAGGGAGTACCGTGTTCCATGGTAATCTGCATGTGCCATCCCAGCTCACACTGTGATCCTCTCTGCTGTTAGATCTGCTAATCCCCTCCAGATACACCAACCATAATCCTTCCAAGGAGATCAGACACCAGCTACTGAATGCAGTCATGCTGAAAAAAGAAAGCCTCTAGATCCTTTGAGCACCTGTTAAACAAGTTATTTGCCAGCAACTGGATTATCAGCTCTGCCAAGGCAGAATTCAGTGCAAAAGAAATGGGGGAGGGAGGGCTAGAGACACATATGCCTCTGTTTGAGTTGTGGCTGTCCAGGGAATGAATCAGCTTCCAGCACATCAGCTTGTAAACTGAAGGGATGCTACACAGTATTCACCAGTGACTCTTACCACTATGTGCTGGCTCTGGTGCCTGTTCACAAAACGCTCCTTATTCAAAGTCAGTGCTACCTTGAATGAAGAATGTGTTTGCACTCAGCTATGGAAACTGTACAGTAACCAAGGATTCCTCTATACTGGGAAATTCTCAGTAATATGGTCACTTAGCACTGCCCTTGCGGTTTTACCATGACTTTAATACAGCACAGGTTCTGCCCCAAACAATGCAAAGGAAATGGTAGACACCTGCAGACCTCCCCCGACCTCCTCAACAGCCGAGAACAGTTCACAGATGTACTGCACTGGACACACACATGCGAGACCATGTTTTATAAGGATCTGAGCAGCTGTTCATTTACCTGATTGTGCCTCATGTTTCTTTGGTGCCATATGTTCTTTTAGAAGATTATAGACCTTTTCCAATCTGGAGCGGGCAGGAAAGAGGAAAAAAAAAAAAAGATTCTTAGTCATTATTATACCTGCATGCATTTCAAAGCTTCTGTCTTTCAAAGATACTCTGTTCCCGAAAAGCTGATTTTCAGAAGCCAAAGAATTTAGCGGACTTCAGAGGCTTAGTGAAGCTGGGAGCCACAAAACTATAAATCATACCACAGTTGGATTCTTTAAGAGGAAAACCAAATCAAACCATCTGCAAGCATCTACATGGCCAAGGGATAGTTTCTTCATTGCATATTTTTAGTTTATTCCCCAAAAGAAAGCAAGTCATTTACTTGGCCTGAATGCCTGTCCACAGCATGTACTGCCTCTGAACCACATCTGGGTGTTTTTTAACAAAGTCTTCATCATAAGGAAGCAAGAATTCCCAGCCTTTGTTTATTCTTGCAACTGACATGTGCTCTAAAAAGTCTTTCACGTCTTCTGGGCAAAGCTGAAAGAAAGAAAAAAATATAACTGATCACAGAAGCTAAATGAACAACATGTTTGTAGTTACAGACCACTGGGCTGCAGTTTCACAAGCTAGGCAGAGCTGGGCTGGGCTGGACTAAGGTTTAGCTGGGAGACTTCCAAAAAACATGTTGGCAATTCAGTAAGAAATAATCTTCCCTTGGTGTCAGTACCAAACCAACACCTCCTGGCAGGATGGCAAAAGAACCATATTTCAATGGAGACTTAAAGTCAAGTGGTGGTTTGCCATCTGCAACAGTTAAATATCTCACAGAGCTTTTTGCAAAAGCTAATTCCATTTAGGATAATTCCATGCTACCTCCCTAAACCTCCTTGGATGTGGAGACTCCCTAAGCTTGAAGTTGTTAGGTGCTGTTAAAAGCCCAGAGGTGGCTTGTGTCAGCCATGGGTCATGAGGCTGGGTATAACACACCAACTGCCACAGCTTGCAAAGCATAACATGATCTTACATGTTGAAAGATTATTCAACTGAATTATACTCTGCCATATTATTTCTTTTTAAAACATTTGCAGTTCTTTTCCCACCACCCCATCAGCAGATGATTCAGGAGTCAGGTACCCAAGTCACTCCTAAGTAATTAACCACCACCCTCCCTTTAGGACACTCACAGTTTTGATCCTGCCCTGCCTTTTATTTGCTCTGGTTAATCCAGCAACTCACATCCAACCCAAGCAGAAATGCCCTAGCTTAACACTAAGTTAGTAATGAGATGTGTAAGGTAATGTCCGCAGTCAGCAGTAATACAGCTCCCTGCCACTGTGAGAACTGCTCAACCAATGGCTTGCATCTAGGTCAGCTGGCCATGAAGGGGGCTGTTGACAACACCCCATCCATTTATCACAAACCTCCAGGTTAGAAAAAACTGTCACTCACTTTGGTAACTGTAGCTACTTCCTTTCGCACAACCCAGCGATCCTGTGTAAACTTCCACATCTGGAGGCAAGCAAAGGGGAAAAGACACATTTTAGTAAGCTGCATTACTGAAGAATGAGTTCATGCTGTTGGTGACCAGGAGGATGGAAGCAGAGGCTGCAATTCTCAGTAGGGCCCATGGTTAACTGAGGTAAGGTAGACCCAACCCTAGCCTACTCTATTCTTAAAGACAATGTTGAACAAAAAGCAGCTATTCTGGGGGATCCAAGATTTGCCTTGGTTAAGCCATGGCCAGAGCTGTAGTTATAGCCTGGTTAACAAAAAGGAAAGAGAGAGAGAGGGTCTGGAAAAACAGCTATGACTTTAAGGCATCAACTGGCTTAGAACTCAAGGCATTCTGCTCTAAACCCTGGCTTCCTCTTAAGGAAGTCTCCATCAGCCATCACTACTATTACATTTACACCCTCTGCTGCTGTAGGACTCGCACCTTCTCCCACACGTGTCTCTGCAACGCCCAGTATAGTAGCATCTACACACTGTAGACAACAGTGGGTTGCATATACCCTCCACCAGTACATGACACCACAACTACTTAAAATCCACTTTTAGGGCCACTGTCTCCAACCTCAGCTTTCACAGGCAAAGGTCCCTTAATTTTCACTATGTTGTGAAAGGCTGAGAGGGAACTGAAAGCCTCTTGGCTTTGTGCACCATTCCTGCTCTCTGCTTTAACAAGGCTTAGGGTGGAAATGATAAGCACCTGGGTAGGCTGTGTGTGTGTGTCCTTTCTTACAATTATATGCAGGCTCCAAACAGATGAGGCTTCAACTTATAACACTCCAGCATCACTTAATTCTCCAAATTCCACAAAAGATGGATCACTGGGTTACACCTGAATCCAAATCTCTCAAACAGAAGCATGCTGGACTGCAGTCTAGCTATGTCAAAGTCAGTTGTAACTGCTGTTTGTGCTAATCACACAGGAGCTCTAACAGATCCTAAACCAACAGCTGCCAACTGCCCAACACAATTTAAGAGCTATGTACTCCATGGAGAGTACAAACTAGGAGAGAATCAGACCGTACAGGCAAACGACCTGGTCACAAACATGCTAGTATCTCTCCAGTTCTTGACAATTTGCACTTAGTCCTTATGATCAATATAAGGAGCATTCACTACCTAGGGAATGATTCTCCTTACAGTGTTCATAAGGACTAAACACAAATTACCAAACAAAGTCTGTTCCATCCTGCAGTTTAATCTCTGTGCAAGTAGGCAGTCCTTTCATGTTACACATGAAGTCACTGCTTGACAAAAACATGCTGGATTAACAGTTTAAGACAACAAAGCCATTCTGATTGTTGCTTGACTGACCAGTGTCAATCTACACACCAAGAAACTCTCTTAAATCATTCCCAAAGAATCCTTTAGAGTAATTCAGAGCTCTCTCTTCAATGCAACACACATCCGGTCAGAAAAGAGCAATACAGTTTAGCAAGGTTATGGCTAGTGACATAAATGTTATCTAGAGTTCATTTGAGCAATAACACCACATACACTAGCACTTCTTGTACTTACAACAAAGTCTCTCCCTCTACAAAGCACTTCTGCAGGGACTCCACTATGTGGGCTGGAGGTGTCTTTTGGATAGAGGACATCACTGTGAATTAGAGAAAAAACTGTTAGCTATTGTGCACTGCAACTAATTATTATTGATGAGGGTTTTTAAGAC
This sequence comes from Caiman crocodilus, assembly GCA_030014935.1. Classification (NCBI taxonomy): domain Eukaryota; kingdom Metazoa; phylum Chordata; order Crocodylia; family Alligatoridae; genus Caiman; species Caiman crocodilus. Next base: position 15,735,197 of record JAGPOW010002202.1, on the reverse strand, counting down.
AGCAGATGTGCCTTCTGTTGCCCATTTATGATCTTTCATCCAATGTGATTTGCAGTCTGCACCTAAGTTCCAATGAACTTAAAGCTGTGTTCACATCAAGGGAATTCTCCCTGGAGGAGGTTCATTGATGCAGTTAAATTAATGAAACATGGGCAAAGCGTAATTCAGCAAGACAGGAGCTATACAGGTGTAAGCCCTGCTTTATGCTATTCAACCCATCCACCTTGGGGCCAGCCAGGCCAGGGATTGCAGCAATAACCATGTTGGGCTGCACGATTAATTTAATTATGTCCATCATCACCAGGGATCTCAGTCTTTGCTGTCTGTGAAGTCCCATGATCACTGCTAACTGGAGTGTCATTTTATGTAGCACACAACCCACCCCCACCCCACTTGGTTTAAGACCAGAACAACCCTACCTGGTTTAAGACTCTATGGCTGTATTCACACAAGCAGGGGTGTGCATCTGCAGCAGCACAAATAGCAGTGTCACAAGTTTGTGCCACTACTGTGAGCTGCACTGCACGCCCTCTGCTCGTGTGGTTTGCAGTGGGACAGAATGGTCCCACTGCTCCATGTGCTGCAAGGGGGATGGCTGGGGCACAGAGTGCCTCATCATGGGGCTCGCTGGCAGGCAGCCCCCATGCTGAGGCATTCTGGCCCCAGCCAGCCAGGAAGTGGAACGTGAAAATGGGCTGCCTGCTCCTCCATCTCTGCATGCTCCCCACATGGAGGCACCCTGCACTCCAGCCAGCCCCTCCCTCACTGGCTGGGGTGCAGCATGCCTCAAGATGGGGGAGCAAGCAGCCCTACTCCCATCTCTGCGTGCCTCAGTGCAAGGGCTCTTTTGTGGAACCCTCACACTGAGGCACATGAAGCCCCTGTCTCGAGGCACCCTGCACTCCAACTAGCTGCTCCCCAGCTGCCTGGTATGCAGTGTACCTGGAGATGAGGAAGCAGGCAGTTCCCAGGGCTGCCTGCTCCCGTCTCGGGGTGCACAGAGCCTCAGCCAGCTGGGGAGAAACTGGCTGGGGCACATATTCTTCACAACCCATGGAGATGGGGGAGCTGGCAGTCCTAGGCTGCCTGCTCCCATGTCTCCACATTTGTCCTGGTACGTGGCACTTTTTGCATGTTTTGTGCTGCTTTTTTTCCCCCCCCCCCAGGGTTTTTTTCTTTTTTTGCTACTGGGAAACTCCAGTAACAAATCTTGCCCCAGCACTGCAAATAAGCAGCACAAGACATTGTTCAACATGTAACAAATGCAGTATGTAGCACTGCAAAGAGGTTTGTGGCACCACAAACTGCATGTGCCTGCATGTCTGGATCCGGTCTATGAGGTTTATCTTGTATTGCAAAACTCTGGTCTGTTGCAAGAGGAAGAGCTGTAACATCAATGATGCGACTCTCCCTTCAGCACTCATGAATGCATTCAGCCTTCTCTCTGGGATTGAAACATCCCAGGCCTCACAGATCTTGCTCAGATCCTCACAGATCTAGCAACACAAAACTGGCTACACCACCCCCTGTGCCATCATTCTGGGAGCTCGTGTACAACATTGACCTGCTTATGGCATCCCTTTGGGAAATGTTTAGGGGAGAGTGTGCTTGGCTGGCTACAGACACTATCCAGGCAGCAGCTGTTACCCTTGATAATATCAGGCAAAACTTGTTCCAGAGGTTCACTGCTACAAGTGAAGCTGTATAATTTGACTAGTGCTGAGTAGGCATGACTGACTCAATAAGATAACACAACATGCTCTCCGTATGCAATATTCCATTGGGCAAAAGTGATACTGCTTGCTCAGCCCTGGACTCTTAAAGGGGAGGGTGTCGGACATGCACAGTACACCTAGCACCCTCACTCTATAATCCGCAAATGAGAAAATCCCTCCAGAGGGCAGCTCCCAGCACCCACCAGCAATAAACATAGAGAAGACTTATTAGGGACAAATTCACTAGAGATTTCTTTTAGGGCTGTGGAAAGCTTTGGTAGGTGATTTGACTCTGAGGAGATTCAGCCCAATTCAGGGACTGAATCTCTGAATCCATATCAAATTGGGAGACCAATTAAAAGCTCTGAATCGATCTGAAGCATCCAAGTCGATCTGGAATAGCTTTGGAAAAGATGTGGCTGATTTGGAGAGTCGGCCATATATTAAACAGGCAACTGACACAGCTGCCTCCAGCTGGTAAGTCTGTTGGGGGAGGGAAGGGACATGGGGGAGGGAGGGAGGGATTGGGGCTGGGACAAGTTGTCCAGCCAGGGTGGCGGTGCACGGGATGCAAGCATGGCAACGCTGGGAGCAGGGGCTCTGCCCTGCTGCCACTTGTCCAGCCGGGGTGGTGGCGGGAGATGGGAAGCAGACACAAATTGCTCCAGGCAGAAGGGGGCAAGTGACATCAGGGCGCTGATGTGAGCACAGCAATGCTGGGAGCAGGGGCTATCTATGCCTTGCTGTTGCCCGGAGCAAGCTGCACCTGCGTCATGCATGACACCCCTGCCCGGCTGGGCAACCGGCTGCAGGGCATAGCCCCTGTGGCTCCCCCCACCACAGCAGAGGCAGGCATAGCACAGCAGGAGCAGCCATGGGAGAAGCCCCCTGCCCAGCCCCATCCCAGCCTCTTGGCACTTTAAAAAAAAAGCCCCGTACTCACTAGCTCTAGCAGCGACAATCATGGTCTTTAAGTGCTAGTGACAGTCCCCCCTACACAGCGTGAGATAGTGGGGGGCAGCAGGGATGCCCCCCCCTCCCCCGACACTGAAGCTGACCCATCGGGTGCAGTGCAGCTTGGCAGATCGCCACACACTGTCTGGAAGCTGAGGCGGCTCCAGCAGTTAGCCAGAGCCCAGCACTGCTCAGCCCCAGTGGCCCCAGCTCCCAGACAGCACACAGTACCCTGCACCCTCACAATGCAGGTGATCTCTGCTGCCCCCACTACCTGGCACTGTGTGGTGGGGGCTCTGCCACAAGCACCCAGAGGCCCCAATCACTGCTGCCAGAGCTGGTGAGCGTGGATTTTTTTTTGTTTTAAGTGCCAGGACTAGGCTAGGGCCAGGCATGGGATGGGGCCAGGCAGGGCAGCCCTGGGGGGTTCTCCCATGGCTCCCCTGACCGTGGGACAGACAGGCACAGCCGGAAAAGCCGTGGGAAAACCTGTAGCCACCCGGGCTGTGTCTGCCTCTTCCCAGCCGATTCGAAACAACAAACCTCTCCAAATTAGTGCTGAATCTTCCAAAGACAATTCGGACGAATCATATTACTGTCCTTTGAATCAGTCAAATCCAAATTGAATACTCCCCTATTCGCACAGGCCTAGTTTCTTTTACTACAGATGCTACCATTAGGCATGATTCTCTGGAAAGTTTCAGGACTTTAGTCTCACAGATGGCGAACACCAAGGAACTCAAATGACTTGGTACAGACCCAAGTAAGATCTTATCACAGACCAGCATGATTGAAGTAAGGGACAGGCTAAGCTCAGATCATCTGACATCAGCCTTTTGAATCCTGCATTAGAAAGCACTATAGAAAAAAAGCCCCTGAATCTTAATTATGTTTTTGTTCAAGTCATTTTGGGATTTTAAAGTGCACACTTTGCTTTCAGTAGCTTTAAAGCAGCAGCATTTTAAGGCCCCTGCTCTGATCCACTTCTGAACAGGAAGGCTAACATTTGACAGCAACAAAGAACAGAAACCATACCTCTTCACCACCCAGTTTCCCTGAACCAGCATTGCCACCTGCTGTATGCAACGTAAAACTGCAGTCGAATCAATCCCAGGACTCATTAAGCTCATAAGGTTTGCAAAAGGCATGACCTTCACTGGGGGGGAAAAAAAAAAAAAAAAAGGTGAAACTGTTACTTAAAGATTTCTTCAAATACATTATTATTATTCTTGTATCCCACTCTATTGAGAATGGCTCATAGGAGACATATTCTTCTAAATCTAAACACACCATTTCTTTAAAAAAAAATGCATTAAGACTCCCATATGCTCATACTGAAAGCAACAGGAAAAAATACTGCACAGATTCTGAAAACATAAAAGGGCTTTAGAAGAAGTGTTCCAATTTAGTCAGTCTACATCTGCACTAAAAATGTTATGCAATAGTATGTGAAAGTTAATTATCTTAAATTAACCCAATTAATACAAGAAAGCACCTTTGCTAATACTGGCTCTTCTGAATTTAAGAGATTGGAAGTCATTCAACAAGTCTGGAAGGCCACGAGGTAAAATGTTTAATATCTGCTGTCCTCAGACTGTCAGGACTTCCAGAAAGATGGGATGACACTGTCTCAGACAACATGCAAAGAGGCCTGTATTACTGAACACATGCTGGAGAAAGACTACAAAAACAGCATGCTGCTGTGTTAACCTCGAAGTTTAAAAATCTGTACTTTGATTCCACTTGCCAGGAGTATATCAATTGCAGGTGTGTCCAAGAACCAACAAGCTCAATCTTAGAATGGAGTATTCTGGCTGCATACAACGCCTAAAACACTGATGTCAGCTCTACCCTCTCACTTATCTACCCTTCTAAAAAGGCAGTGGAAGCTATCAGCAGGAGCAGTAAGGAAAGGGTGAGGATTAATAACCTGGCACTGATCCTGAGAAAGATTCCCAAACTGCTTGTTGAATGGCAGCATAAACAGTGCCACCACAAGGAAAAAAGATTAGTTAGAGAGCATGGAAAAGAGTGCATAAATGGAACATCAAAAAAAATACATACCATTCTTCATCAGTATCTTAATTTGATCAGCAAGTGGTAAAGTTCTCAGTTGTGCCATAGAAAGCACATTGCTTGGAGCCACAGGTTTGTCACTGCAAACAAACAGACAGGGTTATAGCCAATGAACAATATCAGCCAGCCAATATGAGGTCTGAACATTTTGTACAAATGCTTACTTTTCTTCCTCTATGCTCGGAGGCATCAACATCATTAGGTATTCACTAAGAAAAAGAAAATACATCATCATCAAATGCTTGAAGAGATTCTCCAGAGTTAAGTACAACCATTTCCTCCCGAGTGCAGCCTTACTTGTAGACTAATATTTGCCGTTAAGTTTTGTGCAATCTTATTTGCATGGAACCTAAAGGCAAATATTAGTCTATCAAGACTATTTATTCTTTTTTCAATCAAATTCAGTGCTGATGAATGTTGAGACAGTAATTCTATCAGCTGAGTCTATTTACTTACAGCCATTTATCATTTTTAGTCTGTTGTGAGAAGTTCAAATTACTAAACTCCTTCTGTTTCCAGAACCAACAATTGAGATTCCTACGTACATTTCCTGGTATTAGCACCAGATTGGGGCTGGGACAGATGCTAGAATGCTGGCCTGGTACTTGGGCAAACTGACCTCAGTTCCTTCCTGCTTGACCACGGGCCAGTCACATTAGGTCTGGTTGTCCTGATTCACCCCCACCTAGGGACAGCCCTGGCTGCAGCGACAGGGGCCATGGAATTGGCCAAGACAGAGAGCAGCAAACAATGCCAGATTCTTTTCCCTTTCTACCCACATATTCATCCCCTCCACAGCAACTAGGGACAAACTCTGCCCCTAAGATTTTATGGCAGCTCACACTGTTCAGAAATATAAAAAATAAGCCACCAAGACCACAAGACAAAGAAAGAGAAAGACAGCAACCTGATCCTTTCCTATTGTTTGGCCCTTGCTCGCAAAGTCACATAATTGTTCCCTGAGCAGACTCATGTACACATTATCTCAACCTTTCTCCACAGAGCTGCTGTCACCAAGAAACAAATCTGAAGGTGAAAAACAGTCACTCGAGTCATTCAGGCCTCCCTTAAAAATCATAAAACGTTTTATAAATCTGATATGAAATGAAACCTGTTGGCTTGAGGTTTTTACGTTTGAAATAAAAATAGTTTTTGGTTTGGTTTTAAGGCTTTCCTAGCAGCATCTGCAATCCTCCAATTTCACATAAAGTAGACTTGAAATGAAATACAAATAATAAACAGCACAACTTGACAACAGTCTATTCAGTCTCTATTTCCTTGCTGTTAGAATCTAGGGAATACATTAGCAATACAAACCAGACATATATATGTGAGTATACACATGAAGACTTTTACATTTATATAAAATATTATACATGTGTTATATTACCATCCTCCCCCACAACTAGACATAATATAACTGCCAAAGGTTTTACCTGGGTGATTTAATTAATTCAGTGTTCTCTGCCATCCCATGACTTTGACTGAATAAATACTGGCGCTCGTGTTCGGAACGGCTGTCCTGAAAGAGGCAATACAAAAAATGCATTATAATGTGCAGGAAACTGAACTCTTCAATCTCAAAGTCTCCAGTGTGACTCCACTCCAAGGCTCTTTATTCTACATATAGCTACTGCACTATGCAAGTATCTCCCCTGGCTAAGAGAAGTGTTGCTGCACTGACATTCATGCAAAATAGGAAAGCATACGTATGTAGGATTTTAAAAGCTTTCTGGGCTAGTTCTCTCTGCTCCATGTGTTCACTGCTCACTTCAAGGTTGAGGCAATTACATTCATTAACACAATGAAAGTGGCTGCTCTAACTGGTATTTAGCTTAAGGACAGGGCTGTCTAACTGGTGGCCCAAGGGCCGTGAGGGATTAATCCGAGGCTCCTGGCCATTGCTCCCCTCATCACTCTGCAGCTGGAGGTCTTCAGGTTCTCCCATCCTTCTCTGGCTTTCACTTCCTGCCCCCAGGGGCAGGGCAGGGTGGCAAAACTCAGTGCAGCACACAGCATGGTACAGTGGGATAACCCACAGCTAAGGAGGTGGCGGGAGGGGGAACTGCCCACTTGCCCCAACATGCACTGCAGTGGTGGTAAAAAGAGCTGCCTGCTCATGCACCTCCAGGGGAGGTTGCAGTTGTGGTGGAGACAGAGGGCTTTGGCTCCTACTGGCACAGCCTCTGCCCGCTAAGTTGGCCAGCTGTGGCTTAGGCTGTATTTCGTTCTTTCCCAGACTAGAGGAAGGGTGTTTTGTACCCACAAGCTTAGTAAACATTTCTCCCAACTCTAAAGGTGGTCCAATAAAAGATATTACCTCAACAGTCTTGTTACTTACATATTCCCCAGGCCATCATAGCTACCACAATATGACCACCTTGACAATCTTTTGAGATAATCATGTTTTGTTATTTATACAGGACTCCCACCACCACCACCCAACTAACTGAATGCCCCTAAGTAATTTCTTATCAAACCCTTTACATCCCATAAGTAAACGCCTGAGGTGGATTTCAGACACGAGCACCACCGTATGGTGTGGATTCTAGATTCTCCTGAGCCAAGTGAAAATTCAGTAGAGAGCAGGACTCCATAGCACCTGAGCCTTACCCTTAACCCATAATAATTCAGATGGACCCAGTGCTCTTCAGCTTGTCTCTTCTGCAGAAACTCATAGGACTGAACACGTCGCTTGCGGGCTTGCTCCGACTCTGGTCGGGAGAATCTTACCTAGAAAATTTGGTCACCATTAACGACAACTTCAAAACTCTTGCTGTAACTCTCATTCGCATTGCCCTTGCATAAAGTATTATCCATTAGTTTGTTTGCTACGCGAATAACAAAATAAATCTAATGCCAAAGGTCCCAACAGGTAGGAGCCAACTGAACTAGAAGCTCTCCTGTAAACAATCCCTTCCTTAGAATCTCACATGTCCACTTCTGGTCAATCTTACAAGCACAGTTGTATCTGTGAACCAACAACTGACATTTTTAACCTTTTCAGATTATTATTAATTATTATGCTCTAATGTGAACAACCATAAAAAGGAATCTCAGACATACAGTTATTTGCTTGACGTCATCTTCAGCCTCATCCTGAGATGAATCACCACCTGTCAAAGACACAACATGAAAATGAGATTTGAAAAAAACAACAACATTGAGATGAAGCAGCCAAAATAGAATCTAACTGAGAGCCCCAGTTAAGGAGAGCAAGTGGACCATGAGCTCACCAGCTCCAAGTTTTTAGCCCACCTCTGTCTCAGTACTAGTACGGTCCCAGCACTGTACCTTACAAACTGTCATCATGATATCCCTACCCGATTTTGTAATAATTCCCCTGGGAACTGAGAGACAAAGAAATGAAGGGACTGTACCAAAGGGCACACAGGAAGCTTGCAATAAAGCTGGGAACCAAGTTCACACTCATAATAACTTTATGTACGTCATTTAAATTCTTTGCATTCTCTTGTAACAGACAAGAGACCTGAATCTCAGTACTAATGAACTGACTACTGCTTACGTTTCACTGCCCACTACTGGATGGAATCAGATTTAGGCACAAATCTGGGTCAAAGGGCCTAATGGAAACTCTTCTTTAGCTCTTAACAGTAGAGCCTGATGCTTCTGGAGCTAGAAGGACCAAGTTCAAATCCTGTTGCTCTGGCTAATTTCCAAGTGCCTGTGATAGGTAGCAGTGATAACTGTATACCTGGGTGACTGCAGGTTCATTACAGTACTTACCTCCCAGGGGTTTGAGGAGGATGAGTTAATATTTATGCAACACTGAAAAAAGGGCTAAAATTGCTAAATATTATTAGTCACTACAATATCCTGCCAACCAGCTCTTCACTGTTTTAAGTTCTGTACCATTAATTCTTCTTCCAACTGTTAAAAGGAACAATTACTTCCTGTGAACCAACCATTACATGTTAGTGTTCTAACACATTCAGCCTTTCTTCAGCTCCAAAGAGCCATTTGCTTAAAACTGTAGAGAATCTGAATCCCACTGCTCCAAAGAAAATAAAACTTGTCAAGAGCTTACCTTCATTAGCAGCTTCTCTTTCCCTGTGTTTGGCATCAGCTTTATCCAAGTAGGTGAAACTTGGCCTCAGCTGTAGAATTCCATGTAGTGGAGTTAAATGAAGTTCCCCTATAGAACACAACAATTCTAGTACATCAGGATGACAGTCTTCCTCACCACATCTCTGCAATGTCATTGTTCCAATTTAAGATAAAAGTCTGATGAATTTTAACTTTAAATGAGTCCCATTCTGCTTAGGCAGTTTAATTTTAGTTTTAAGGCATTTTCTGGTTCACACATGACCCAACCTTTACAAGGAGAACCCTCCTGGTAAGGTATTTACTATTCAAAAAAGCCTGTGTTTCATAAGGTCAGCTGATCAGACTAATTCTCTGACACACACTGGGAAGTTAGTGCAGTTGAGTCAAATCTTGACTGATGATTCAGCATCAAAAGCCTTGCCCAATTTACAGCATAATCTTGGTCTACATCAGAATTTAAATAACTCTTCTAAATAACAGCACCCTAAACTCCAGACCAAAATGTATGGCTGTTTGCACAGAAACAAAAGTTTAGAGCAGCCCCTGGCCTCCTACATCAAACATGATTATTTATGCCTTCATGACAAAAGTAAGCAGAATAAAGTGACATCACAAATCCATAATGTAAATCCCAGGAACATATCACTACTCCTATACCTTTTTAGTATATCATGTAAGAAAGAGTTGGAGGAACAAAGAAAGGCCCAGAATCTACAGAACAAGATGGGCATGTTTTTTTATGATGCCTAATATTAAAAAAAAATGCCCCATAAACAATCATGATTTTGGGTTATAAGTTTTGGTAGGGTATCAGTGGAGTCTAAAAGCTACAATAGCTTTGTTGCCTCATTTACACGATCACTACAATTCCTCACTGGAATCCAAAGGACCTTGGAATACTAATAGTTTAAAGGCTAAGACAAAGAATGTAGTTGTCCTGTTTCAAGCACCTAGCACGTTCAAAAATGGTTTTGTTTTGGGCGAATGGGTGAAAGAGAAAAACAAAAATCACCTTTCTTATAGATAGCAGCAGCATAGCGGGAAACATTACTGGCAGCCTGTGTAGAGCAGAAGGTTTGCTTGTCCATGAGTTTCCTGTAAGCAAAGTAAAACAATGCGATTACATTGGGTGACAACAACAGGTAAGAATGGGAAGACTGAAGTAGAGCTATTGCTGATTTCCAAAATGAAATAATTAACCTTTTAGATCACTGTAAGTTACACATGCAGCAAATTTGTTAACTTGGCACTCTGCCCCTTTATTTAATTACATTAATCACTGTGGACTGCAGCAGTCACAGCTCCATCTCCAAAACTGGTTGCATCATGGATTCATCCAGTCTGGAGTACTTTCAAAAGGGTTGAGAGGTTGATACCCAACTATCCAGAGATGCCCTGCTGGTTTTCACTCTGCAGCATGCGACACCGGAACAGGCAGCCAACTGTGATGAATGGTACAGAATGGTAAGAAACTACTGTATGAATCTTATATGTACTTTTATAGGCTTCCAAGCAACCCCACATTCTTGGCTCCATTTGTACAAAAAGGAATGGGAATGCTTCCTGCAAGAACTAAAGCCAGAGTAGAATTACAGCAAACTCCCAATGCTGAAACAAGGAGATTATCTAGTTTTGGGGTTTTTTTTAGGTTGTCCTCTTCCCCTCCAGGAAGAAACAAACTGCTTTGACCTATTTGAAGATGCCCAAAAGGATCGAGGACATGAAACTCTCCATTGACACTCTGCCCTAGAGAGATGCCTGATCTCCCTAGGTCTGTACAGGGAAGATATGTTACCACCTGGGTAAGCAAGGTGTGGACAGCCACTTTTATTGTTGGATAGTCTGTTTTCTCTGAAACATTTTGATCCCAAATGATCACTACTTTGCTCTGCCATTGGCCTGTCATTGCCTCAGAGGCTACAAAACTCAAGCAAGACTCCTGAGCTGACCACAGTATACTGTAACAGTTGTTGACCTGGAGGGTATGGATGGCAGGATTTCAATCTAAGGAAGATGATAGCTAGGGACCAAGAACTAAGTCTGATGCCCTTGAAGAAACTACAAGAGGGATGGAGAGATTAGATGTTCAGCTACCTTGAGAACTATGACACCTGCTATCTGGATCCTTCCTCTAGGAGAGCTTATTCATTTACATTACTAACTACATATGATCCAATCATATAAACTGCTTGACTAACATTTAATATATGATTAATATGTAATATTTAAGCACTCTTTAGGTCCTTAAAGACATCCTTATTCATGAAAGTACCTACGTGTTTCCCTAGATTCAAACGTATGCTTTGCTGAATCAGGGGTGAAATTAGGATGGAAGTCATGCCTATCTGAGCCAATTGGAAATCATTTCTTCTAGCAGAACTTTCCCCAAACTTAACCATCATACATATGCCTGAATTTTACTTTTACAGGAAAAGGAACAAGCAGCCCTCAGATTACTGCAAGTACAAGTATCTGTCACTTTCTCTCAGCTTATTTTGTGCATATCTTAGCCCAATATCTTTATCTTAGCATATGAAAATAGTCACATTCAAAGTTTTTCAGATTCTTTGGTGGTTGCATGGACCTTGCACAGTGAGGTGGAGGGAGGGGAAGGACAGAACATGAAAAATCAGGAAACGGTGCTGCAAAGTCACAAGAATCAGCACGGGGATCAGGGACAGACAATCAGATACTACCCGAAATGTTTTTAAGTTGACTGTCTCAAAGCTCAAAATACACTGACCAGATACTAGCAAATGTGACTGGAGATTTTTGGGTGCCCAACTTAAAGCACTTTACAAAGGCTGGCCTTTCACACAAGTAGGGATGGAGACTCAACTCTTCCTGAAATTCAGCTCCTGTTAAAGTCGTCTCAAAAGCTGGGCACCCAAAAATTGACCAATCCAAAATAAAATCATGGGTTACTTTTGAAAGTTTCAGCAACGAACATCCTCACTTCTCCTCAAGACAGAACATGTGCTTACTTTGACCTTTCTCTAAAATCTTGGTGATCCATCTGGATCCTTAATTGACAAGAGCATTAAGGAAAAGGTGATACCTACGAGGAATATGTATTGGTTTCATCTGTGCAGGTCCCATCCACGTTAAGAGCAATCTGTTCTCCTTTGCTGCGGCAATAGTTGGGATTCAAAGTATCAATGGCCATTTCAAGCTCAACCTAATCATTGATAAAATAAGCAAGCACCAATAATTAGCTAAACATAATCATTTTTCATCTACAGTAAAACTTAAGTGCTCCTTCTGCAAAGACTAACATAAAAGGTACAATCAACTTTGTTCAAGGGACTATTCAGACACATAAACTGCATGCAAAGTTTAAACATATGCATATATCTGAAGAACTAAGGGTATAATTCTGAACCTCTATATCAATAATAGATATAAAAGGGATCAGGATTCCTACTGAAAAGTATTTTAAGTATATTGTTTGTGCTGCAAAGAGACTCGGATGATTCTGAATCCTACTTTTAAAATCACCAGTGACAAGATTAAAATAGAAAAGGCAATTAACAAAGGATGCTCAGTTCTGGATGCCCCCGCCCTGCTAAGCATGTCAGCAATTCTAGTGCAAAGCATCTCCTTCAGCAAATAGTATCAGAGAGTTCTTCCCAACACATTTAAGTGCATGGTTATGGCCAATAAAGTTGTGTAATTCCCACTGGCATTAATGCACACTGATGTCCAAGAATAACATACAAACATTATGGCTCAGATTTTAAAATTTGCCCTTGAGATTTAGGTACATAATTTCCTGGGGAATTTAGAATGGGAAAACAGTCTAAATCCTTTCTGTTAGCTCAAACGGGGTGGAGAGGGGAGCAGGAACAGGACAGGACAACTATCTTAGCTTTGCTAAATTTTCTCTTTAGTATCTTGCCAGTCTCAAGTTGTTCAGTTCTGTCCATCAAATTTAAGAGCAGCCCATCCCTTCCTCCTGCTCTGGGCCCATTCAGAAACAATGAAGCCAAGTTTGTATTTCCCCAGCACTTGGGCAAAGCAGCACAATAAATGATGCAGTACTTGTGCTCCATCTGGAGGTAAGAAACCCAACTCCAATCTTATACTGGAGAAAGACTGCAGACATGAGCAGAGTTACTTGGAATTTACACTTGTGTTATAGGAAAAACACGGAACTGAAACATCCCCCATTTGTGGATGGTGCCAAAGCCCTTGTAAGTTCCTATGCCACATCCATCTTCATCATTCTTCTTTCAACCTGTATCACAGAATTAGTAATCAACAAATGGGCCACAGTGTTAAATGTGCCTGGCAGGCTTTCAGGTTTCTACAGGGTTTAGATTGCAATGTTTTGCAATTCCAGATGTTTTTCCAGAGACAACATGCATCATAACTGCAGAACTTGCACTCTGGGATCTTTTCTTTGCCATCTTCCACAATGAAATCCTGATTATCACAGCCAGATCATAGCAGGGCTTTTATGTGACAAGGCATATCTGACTTGCATCCACCGTTAGTGATTCTGTCTTGTTTTAAATTCTGTACCCATGTACAGTCCTCTCTATTGATGAGGCAAGAATTTGCTGTCACCCTGTAGCTTCAGCAGCTTGCAAAAGCCAAGCTCAAGTTGACAGAGACAAGTCAATAAGCAAAAGCAGCATCTACAGAGAAAAAGTACTGCAAAAAGGGTGAAGGCAACAGAATTCAGTAATGATTTCTGATGTCATTTGGTTATTTATTGGGTAAACTTCAATTTCTGTTTTTTTGCATAGAAATGTCCAACTGGTCAAATTCGGAAGTCCTATTTATAAGTTTATGAACAGCTTATTATGAGATTTAGGATAACTGTGGAGACAAACAGCTTTCTCTCTGCTTTCAATTGGAGAGCTGCACAAAGATGCTTGCAAAACTAGACCCTGATCAAGATCGTTGAGTTGGGAAGCTCCTGTCTAAAGGCCTCTCTCACTCATTTCATGCTTGATTCTGACCTCACTTACACTACTATATGCTGGTTTAAGCCAGCACAATAAGCAAAAGCAGAATCAAGTCTTCTGTTGATGCCAAAAAACTTAGCATACAGCACATTACCAAAACTCAGCCATTCTCTGAATATCACAGTGGCACTGAAAGCATTTTAAAACTTGGATTATTGGCACAAACATCCACAGAGTTGAACCAGCTGTATCACCTGTGCTTAGCTACAATGGCTCTACATGTGATTTTAGGATTTTTATATCAAAAAAGAATCCTCTCCATTACTGCATCATGAACTTAATTGTCAACAAAAAAACCCTGCCAGAAAAAGCTCCCTTAAATGTTATTTCTCAGGCATAATGAAAGTCACTAATCCAAGAGATCTGGTCCCACAAGTTGCTGTTGTTGGGAGTACATCTTAATGTTGTTGTTCTTCTGTAGTACTCCACAGCCAGTATAAAGCAAGAGTTTCAGATCAGTCTTACGCGACACCCACCTTTTGCTGCTTCGGTTTTATTTTCGCTGACAGATGCATCACATCATCGTAGGTCATGGAAGAGGGACGAATTGGATACTAGAAAACAAACATTTCAGTGTCTGTCAATCAAAGCACTACACAGAAGTCAATTAACCAAACCCTTCCCTACCCTCAACTCTGCACAACCACTTCCTGAGGTGCAGAGAAAACAAATGATTTTGACTGACCCATTGAGTCATTACACAGATCAGACCCAAAAATACTGATCCCCATTCCCTGGCCCTCTGCTCTAGTCAGCAACAGACTGCCACCTGAATGAACTGCAACAAGCCAGAAAACAGGGAAATGGACCTACTCATAGAAAGAGATGACCCAGAATCTACATTTTTAGAAATCAGATCCCAATGATATTAATTTGTTGGAAATTTATCACTTAACCATCATGTGACTTTAAGTTTATACATAACTTTGCATTGCATAACCTCCAAGTGCTTTTACAAAAGTGGGTACTATTATTTCTATTTTACAGACAGGAAAAGTGAAGCCTAGGAAATATAAACAACCTGGCCAACAACTTATATTGATTCAGAAGCAGAGGTGGCACATTAAAACTCTACTCTCTTGATTCTTTTTTTCCCTACAATATAGAGGACAGGTCAGATAATTCCAATTGATGCACCTTATGGGCATAACTCTCTGAAGCATTACTGCCAAATTAAATGGCTGAAGAAACAAACATATAAATGAATAACTTAACAAGCAAAGACTGCAAAGGTCTTTAAGATGGGAGGGAGAAATAGCTGCACTAGGAGTTAAACAATTCACTACCCACTGCTGTTTTCTTTTACCAGCATTCTTGCATCTGCATTTGACTCAACAGGCCTTAATGTGGGTCACAGAAAGTCATGTTTTAGTTACCAGTATTGATTATGTTATGTTAAAAGTATATTATGCTTACTTAAAATAAATTTGGAGAGGGAACACTTAGACAGCCGTTTACACAGATCACAGACAAGAAACTGTAGCCTTAGCAAAACAGTTTAAACAAGATAATGGCTGCAGACAGCAAAGTCCTGCCACTGGTTGAAGCAAAGCAGAGAGAGGCTAACAGCACCCTATTGGTATCACTGGCCATTGTACTTTGTGACAATCATGTAATATGAATACCATACTTCGAGTACTTGAGGCCTATCCAGACCCACCTAAATCAGGCATCGGAGAGGTCCAATTATTCTGTGGTCTAGACAGACCTGCACTCCCAGGAAAGCTAATGCACTGGGAAATTCATCAAACATCCCCAGCAGTGAAACCCCTCCTGCTCAAACTGCAGCTGACACACAGAAAAGTGCCTACAGAAAAGTACCTAGCAAGTGTGTAGCATGCACAGTGCTGTCACATCCCTGGCCTAGCTAGTCTGACAATAATGATGTAACATTAAAACCTTGAGTCCTGTAGATAAAGGTTCTGCAGTGAACTTTTACCTCTGAGGACAGGCTGACACTAAATGCATATAATATTAGCATGATGGAAGCACCAGTTGTACGAGTGCTTGAATGGCAGGTGCCCTGGAGAGATGGTTGGGTTGATTTTGAGGGCTAAAAAGGCCTCAAAATCTTAGAGCTCTGCTGTCTGTATACCTTGCGTGAGTCTGGTGTATGTGCTGAGAATCTGTCTCTCTGAGGCTGAGAGATTTGTGAGTTTGAAGCCTGCGTCTGAAGAGAGACTGCTTAGGTCTAGTGAGACTGAGACCAGATGAGATTAAGGGTGTTTTGTGAGTGTTTAGTGTCTGTAGAGCAACTGGAGGTGACTGTGCATCTCAGGTAGAGCAAGACTCCCTAGCAATCCCTCTGGGAGCGCAACCACAAACCAAGACCCGTGACAGCAGGCCAACACTCTTGTGGTAATGTATCACCTATTCCCTGAATTGAAGGAGAAAGAGTACCCTAGAGATGGGAAGATCTCCTGGGAAGGTGGGGAATTAGTACAGTTTTCATTGTAAGCACAGACCCAGAGAGCCTGTGAAAGCCAGGCTCTGGTCTATGTGCTAGTGTTAAAGTGTGCAGCTCTCAGACTTACAGCCTGCATTCTGCTCTCTCTCATTTTCTTATTCATCAGGGATCCTGGTTTCCTCCGATTAAAAACTGCAAATTCTCCGATTAGAAACCCAAAATCCGTGATAAAAATTAAAGATCCCCCCACAGCTCCTCCTAGTGCTGCTGGTGCCCCACACTCCCCCCAACAGTCCTCCTGATGCCCCTTGCAACAACCCCCAGACCCACAGACTCTGACACCCACCCCAGCAGGTAAGTGTGTGTGGGGGGAAGGGGCGGGGCAGGGCAGGGGAAAGGGAAGGTGCGGGGGTGTAGATCAAGAAGGGGAATGTGCCATCATGCCCACTCACAGGAGCAAGGCCAGGGGATGAGGGCAGGGGTGCCACTCTGTGGGTCACACGCGTTGGCCAGCCTGATAGGAGGTTCGCACATGGAGACCGTCACAGCAACTCTGCCACTGCACTCTGCGCTACCATCCCAAGGCCACCTGCACAGCTTTATGGGCAAGAGGCGCAGGACATGGCAGCAGCAGTGTGGTGGCAACCACTGTGTGCAGGCCACATACGTGTCGCCCAGCCAGGGACTGAAATGGGGAGCTTGCATAAAGCGGCATGCCCCGCAATTGGCTGCATGGCTCTGGGGAGGTGCAGGGTGGTGGCAGCTGCATGCAGAGGGTAGGGGGGGGGCTTTACAGACAAGCACTGCCACTGTGGAGCCATACCCTTTGCCCCTGGATCCTAGAGGTAAGTGGGGCTTGGTGGCTGTGGGGCAGGGCTAGGGAAGATGGTTGGGGGCTGAGGGAGTGGTGGGTGCTGCCAGCCCCAGGTGGCACATCACAGCTGGTGAGGACATGGGTACCCCTCTGCAGGGGGCTTTGCGGGCAAGAGATGCAGGGTGCAGTGTGGTGGTGCCTGCCATGTGTGGGCC
>JAGPOW010002202.1:15665043-15715612 GCA_030014935.1 Caiman crocodilus | reverse complement strand
CCCCCCCCAAAAAATCATTTTCTATTTAAAGCTCTTCTAACTTTCCTAAGGGAACTTTAGTGTACATGAATGATGTCCGACTGACAAATCCGGGGCTTCAACTTATCCACCAAATGGACAGTGACAATGGCCTAGTTTCTGGATGCTGGATTGGAGTGTGACTTGCCACTGATCAGAGAAGATGCAGGCTGTGCACCGAATCCTGGTTTCACACCATCTATTTCTTTCGTACGCTGTTGTTTACTGACCATCAGACAGCAATTCAGCTCAGTGATATTTTTTCAGGAGAGCCAAAAGCTAAGAAACTTAAATATGAGGAAAGGTACACAGTGTATATCTACCTCTTGTATAATTGGGTCATCTTCTTCATTTGCCATGCTAGAATGGTAAAAGCTGTCTCGGGCTCTCTAGCACAATCTGAAAGAGAAGAAAAATACCACATCAAGCCTGGGCTGTGCAAGTTAGTTCCCTGGCCCTTACTGAATAGGAGTATTCATGGCCTGCCATCCAGGGGAAAGCAGAACCTTGGCTGTGGATTTAGTCCAGAGACGTCTGAGTTGTGACGGGCGTGGTGAACTGCAGAAGCATCAAAGGAGAAGCAGCTTGGTGCATGGCTGTGGCACTTAACTTGGGTGGCCTTGTATAGTTTCAGGCCAGTCTCTACTCTTCACCATAACCATAATGCTCTGACCAGCTCAAGGCCCCATCCAACTGCATGATTTGCACTGCCATAACAAGGACCCTAGCCTAGGATTCAGAAACACTGGATTGTAGCCCAAACTCTTCCACTGCCCTGGTCACTTCACTCTGCCCTTCACAGCAGGGGAAGCAGGCACTCTTCGTCTGCCTGGTCTAGTTAAGCTACAAACTGTTTAAGGCAAGGACTGTTCCTTACTACGTGCTATACAGTGCCAAGGGAAATACACTATCAACCGCTGAGATCAGGGCTGTAAGAAACAGGAAGCAGAGAGCTTGATTCAGCCTAGTGGTTGTGGGACACCCTCTCCCAGGATGTGGGAAACCACGGTTAAATTCTCTCCATTCCTGGAGGGATTTATACTTGTCATTTCCTAACTACCAGGCTACAGGACACTCTGATGAAAGGCTGCACTCAAGCCCTCCTTTTAAAATTGTTCCACTCTCTAGAAAAAAGTTAAAGATTCACTGAACCAGAGTCAGAAGGACTGTAGCGTGTTGGTGTGACCACTGCTGGGCTGGAAGAAGGCCCTTATTCTGATCCCTGCTCTAAGGACTGGTTCTGTATTTTCCATGATGTTCCTTTGTGTGTCTACCCCTTGGTTATTAGGAATTTTCCAATTCCTTTAAAGGATGACTAGCAGTGCTTCTGATACAGGCAGAAAGCATATAGGGAGGAAGCATCGTTACCAAAACCAGTTTTATAACATTCATAAAAGCAGCTTTCCATAGTAAAGAAAGCTAAACTAAACTCAAGGATTTCAAAGACACAAAAACAGATCTGTATGAAACCTTTTCAACAGAAATATAGTCAAGGAAGAAAGAAATACATGAACAGTAGAAGAATAACAGAATAAAATTGAGATATATAAATAAATATGCTTGATTTGTAACTGAATAGATAGCCCAAAGTCATCTTACATCAGTTTCGGATTCATAAAAGGGGCTAGAAGTGCCAATCATTATTGGTTAATTAAAACTGAAAGAACATGTGACACTGATGCACACACATGCAGCTACCTCAGAGATGGCATGAAGCAGACAGCAACACGAGCTACTTTAGAAGAGGTGAAAAAAATCATATCCAACAGAAATTGCAGGTAGCCTTTACAGAGATATAATTCAGCTACCCAAAAAGATGACCAGAGCCAGGATATTAGGGTATTGCAAAAAATGAGCCTTGGGATCTTGAGCGATCAGAAAACAAAGACTTCTCTTTTATGTCTCTCTGGAAAACGACATCTCCAACAGCACAGTGTCCCGTGCAACACCGAAACTGTAACACATGCCTGCTTTCGTGGGTACATGGAGAAGTT
This sequence comes from Caiman crocodilus, assembly GCA_030014935.1. Lineage (NCBI taxonomy): Eukaryota > Metazoa > Chordata > Crocodylia > Alligatoridae > Caiman > Caiman crocodilus. Next base: position 15,713,600 of record JAGPOW010002202.1, on the reverse strand, counting down.
CCTGAAATCCCTGGACACATAGGGAGAAACCCAAAACAGTTCCCAGTGTCATGTGTCACAGCACTAAAAGGCTGAGAATCGCTGTCCCCCTGATCCACCGGCTCCTTCCCAGGAGCAAAGGGAGACTGCCACCTTGAGTTACTGGCATCATTTCCTGCAGTGTCCAGGTTTGCCTCATGAGCTTCACAGCTAAATACTGGTGCTGCTCCTGTTTAACTCAGGAGTGGCTAGCATCCAGCAACTTGGGGCCTGCTAAAAGGCTTTCCATAAGCCCCTGGAAGGCAATTCCACATGATGTTTACCAGGCTCTTTACCAGGCCTGTCCATGAACAGGTTTGGAAGAGGACTTCCTGCTAACCACCAAGGAGCTTACAGGGATTTGTTGTGCAGCAAGGCTCCCATCACAGGGTGCTGTAACTTCTGCCCGGCAGACCCTGCTGCAGGGATTTAAGGCAGTCCCTCATCAAGCAAGCACCTCCTTTCAGTACCTCGGCATTTGTGTAGCGCTGTGCACAATCCCACGGGCCCTTCCGCTCACTCCCTGCTAGTGACCACGTTAGGGGGGAAAACCACCCCCCCACCCCTCAGGACACCTGGTCAGTGAGTCAGGGAAAGCAGCCAGTCACCGGCAAGGCACCATGTGGCCTGCGGCCCAGGTGGGGCAGCCTGCACCCTGCCACTCCCTGCTACCAAAAATAAAAAAACAAAGGTTTTGGCAACTGGAGAACCTACTTTCTCGTGGCACCTTGATGCCAGGCAGGGCGGGAGGGCAGGGGGCAAAACGAGGGTCGGATGCAGAAATGCCGCTGGGAGGACGGAGGTGGCTTGCTGTGAGCCAGGGAGCCGGCTGCCAGGCAGGCACCGAGGCCTGCATTTCCCTGCAGCACTTTCCCAGGGCACTGGCGGGGCGAGGGCCCTGCTTTTGTGTTTACCTTTTTGGAGGGGGAAATAAGCGTCCCAAAAGCGGGACCAGACCTCCAGCCCCGCAGTCAGGGACAGGCTCCCGACCCCCTCCCGGCGCTGCCTGGATCCCGCGGGCCCCCGGCCCTGCGCTGTCAGCCAGGCCTGATCTCCGCCCTGCGGCGCGGCCCCGCCCGGGGCCCCGGCGGCCGGCCCTGCCTGTCCCTACCTGTGGGGAGCGGCGGGCGCCGATGGCCCCTCTGCGCGGTGCGTCTCCGCGGCGCTCTCAGGCGACGGCCATGTTACTCCCACTCCGGCAGACACGTGGGAGGCCCGGCCGGACCTCCTTTTACCCACAATGCTGCGGGCGGCGGGCCGGGCCGAGCCGAGCTGGGCCGGCAGGCGGCGCTGTGGAGCGGCCGGGAAAGAGCACAGAGACAAAACGTTCTGGCAGCGGTGGGATTCGAACCCACGCCCCCGAAGAGACTGGAGCCTTAATCCAGCGCCTTAGACCGCTCGGCCACGCTACCGAGATAGTAAGGCTGCCTGCTGCGGCCCACTTATCTCTATCCCCCTTCCAGAGCCGGCGTGGCTAAGGCTTTGCTCCAGCGGCATTTGTCTGCATTTCGCCTTGCGCTGAGAGAGCCTGAGCTTGTCCGGGTTTCCCCGGTGTCCCTGCTGCCTGCGTCCCCTTGCAGCCTCCAGGCCGTGCTGTGATCCCCTGACTTTTGCTGACTTCAGCCCGCACCTTGTTGCATTTCATCCGCGGCGCCTCCACCCGCACTCTGCCGCGGCAGCCGGAGACCCACCTCTGTGCACGGGGCAGAGCAGAGCCGGGGGCCCCCAGGAGCAACACTCAGGGGAAACGGCGTACTCCCTGGGGTGCTGCTCACGTGCGAGGGCTCCTTGGCTCTGTCCTTTCTTTCTTGGCGCCCTGTGTACAGCGTTAGCGCTTCTGCAGCTGAGGGAAACTGAGGCGCAGGGGGTGTGCACCACTGGCTACACTGGGATGTGGGGCATAGGGAGGGGCAGGCTCACGCCCATGGGTAGAGGGCCAGAAAGTCTCCTGGAGGCAGTGCACAGACCACAGGCGCACGCGAAGGCCAGAGGCGACTGGTAGGGGGTGCACGTGCCTCCCTGACGGGACCGGTGCCCCCCTCAAGGGCCAACACTGATGCTGTCGGTAGGGCCGATGCCTTCCCTGACAGGGCCGGCGGTACCAGTCACTCATGCCAAAGGGGGAACAACTTCTCCTGGCGTTTCTCAAGGGCACTGGGCAGAGGCCACTGGGAGCCAAACCTTCCCATCACTCGTCTGCCACAAGGACCCAGCTGCTGTCTGGGGGTGCTGTTGTGAAAAGTCTCCAGCAATGGCATTTCAAGCCCCTAAGACCCCTCGTACTCGTACTTCCTGCCATGGTGGACTTGGGCTTTCAGCACGATGGGCCAATTTCTGTTACCCAGACTCAATAACAGCAACATGGGCTGCTTAAAGCTGGGCGCACCTATATGTACATTCATGAAGGACTGGTGCCTTCTGAGACTGGGGGGGGCACAATCTGCAGGCAGCAGCGTCAGCCGCAGGGTGGCGAATAGCAACTGCCCGCAGAAGTCAGCCGCAGGGGCAGGGGTTGTAGCGAGTGGCGATGGGTGACTCCCCGCAGAAGCCAGCAGAGACAAGCAGCAATTGGTGGCCACCTGCAAAAGTCACCAGTGGCAGCAGCAGCAAGTGGCGACTGCCCGCAGAAGCTGCGGTGGTGGCGGCGGGGAGGGTGGCAAGCGGTAGACAATGTCAGGGGGGGCATGTGCCCCCCCATACCTCCTTATGAGTCACCTATGCATACAATACTGCACTTTTCCTAATGCACATTAAATTTAGCACCTTGGGGCACTTTTACACATGCTCTGTGGGGTGGGAAGCTTGAATTAGAGCAGCTCACACTAATTAAAGTGCCATAGCAGTTTCTGTATCAGTGTCTCTGAACTTCAAATGGCAGCAGGGGCATTTGAACTAATGCCCATTTAACAAGCTTTAGTTCAAGCTCCCCTGTTGCCATTTTGAAGCGAGGGGACACAATACGTAAGATGTGGGAGGCTGCTGGAACACAGTCATTGCTACGTTCCAGCAGAGTCAATTACTTACAACGCACCAAAATGGCCTCCAGGCTCATGTACAGGCACCCTTCATTGTGAGGTACTCAATTAAAGCACATTACGCTGTCCTAAGGTGCAGTAGCACAAATGCATGCATTTTAGGTAACAATGGACACCTTTACTTAAGATTAGGGCTAATTACTGCATGTGTCACCATCTACATGTGCAAATGCTTATTGAACAGTGATTTGCTCTAATCACTAGTATATTTGCTACCTGCAAATGCAAGTAGCAAACAGTCAAGATTACTTACTTACTTATTATGTACTGCCTGCCTGGGCATGGGGACTGCGGGATCCTTATTGGGGAGCTCCCTGACAGCTGGAGCTGCCAGCTTCCACTTCAGGATGGGGAGCAGGGGCCTAGAGCTCCCCTGGCTGTTGCAGAGGCCCAGTGCAGGGCCACAGGATGCGGGAGCAGTCTGCTGTTAGGATCTGCTTCTGCATCCCTGCATGTGTAGCCACATGCCCAGGAGTTTACTTTAAAGCAAATTGCTCCCAGATTATTTGCACTTTTCACGCAAGTACATAATGCCTATTTTACTGCGCATTAGCATAATAGAGTTTTTTATGCACTGCTTTAATGTGCAGTAAAATAGGCTACTGCACATTAAAGCGCACACACAGATGTATCCATTGTGAGCCTCTCAGAGGATGATGGAAGATCAGTCTGCCCCTGGGAAGGGCAACTGGGGATTAAGAGCACTTTGTCCCTTGGAAAGGGTGTTCAGCTGAGACCCGGACTGAGGAATCACTAATGATGCATAGGTCTTCTTGGAAGAGCAGGTGTTAGGTCAACTCTCCTGGCCCCATGACCATGTGTGTGTTTACACTGAACTTCACTGTGAGTTTGGGCCTGTGCCCATGCCTTCCCATGACTGATTCACCCAGTCACCAATACACCTGCATCCCAGGGTGAGTGCAAGATAAGTCCATAATCTATGGCTTCACAGGCTGTACCCCACAGGTGCTACCCACCTCTGAGTGCCTTGGAAGTCCTCCTCCATCAGTCCCACAATCCCCGGTCCTGTTCCTTCCAGCCGGTCTGTACTCCACTGCCTTCCTCTATTGCCCAGAAGCAGGGTCATGCTTTGTTAACTCCCTGGTCAGGGCACAGCCCATCATCTTCTGGAAGTGCCACTAGCAGGCACCATTGACTCCTGCTGGAAAGAGTACAGCAAGCACCAGTTTCAGCCTGGTCAACACTTCTCTCAGTAACAGCGCGCACATAGTGCCTAAATGGTAACAAAGTCACAGATTTCTGTCAGCTTCCCCAAATACCAGTGGCAGCTGACAGGAAGTACGTGTGGACAGTCCTTTTCCTGTGCCAGGTCTAGCAGCTATCCCAAAGCAATTCCAGTGTCTCGTGTTTAAATCCCTCCCTCTAAATCCTGCAATTTTGGAACATACTCCGCCCCAGTAGCATGCACATGCAAGCAGGCAAACATGCCATGTAAGAGCCGCTATACAGGACAAACGCAGATGCAAGCCCTGTGCTCCTGCCTGGCACAGGACAGAGGTGCTGGATTTTCTCAGCCTGTGGGAGAAGGGCCTGTCCAAGCCCTGCTCCTGGGGAACCACACTGTATACAGGGCGAATGTGGAGGGCGTACAAGCAAATGGCTACAAGGAGGATTTCTGGGCCAGGGCCAAGGCCCTTCAGCAAGCAAAAAGCTTGAGTCGTCCTGCCAAGTGACACCTACGATGCATCCCTTTTTCAAGGTGCTCCATACCCCTAGACCTGCTCCTGGAAGTGAGCATTTCAAGGGACAATTTTCAAAGGGAACTCAAGGAGGCGTCACACCCTGCAAAGAGGAGGATACTCCTGTGAGGATAAGGCGGCAGAGATACTAAAACCCCCACAACCTCTCCTCACACAGCCACTATTCAACTGCCAGCACAGCTGGTGCTAAGGCCAGAGAAGCAGTCAGGAAAGGGAGCTCTGGAAAGTGTTGCATTTTCTCCTCTGTTTTCTCCCAGTACACACATTTCTTCCCCAAGACATTCTCCCCAGCCCAGATAATGCAGTCGCATTTCCTTTCCTGCTACTGCTGTAAATACAGGATTCTTATCTTCTTTTATCAGTGTCCTTGAGCACAGTAGCCTTGAGTAGGACATTTTCAACAGTAGCAGCAAGGCTGATGGGCAGGAGGAAACAGAAAAAGCCCTCCAGAGAGAACGTGGGGAAAGCTGAGGAAATGCATCTTGGCATCTGTCAAGCAATGGAGGCAGCAGGAACTCCTGGGAGGGAAGCACATAAGCATCTTCCCAAGAATATCCTACATTTTTGAGGCAGCAGACAGACATATTCAGACCATCAGGCCTACCATGTCACAAACAACCAGCCCCACACAGACATAAGGTTCTTTTGCTATAAAATCCCATTACTTTAGGCGCCTTTGCCATGGGACGATGGCGTGTCACTTTAAGTATATCCAGGTTGTTAAGCAGTACAATTCTCACAGTGTACAGATAGTTACGAAAGTAAAAGAATAGTTACAGGAGTACAACACATTTCTGTACAGAAAGGGGAATAAATCATATTGGTAAAAAGGAACCAAATATCACAATGATCACAAAAAAAACCAGAACAAAAATCTGTCAGCCATGCCTCAAATCTTGCTTTCTTTACTCAGACAGAAAATACTTGGCTTCGGTACTACACAAAGGTCAGACTACTGCCATGTAAGGAAGACTCCCAAGTTAGGGTTTTGAAATTTGACCTTAAATATTTTATTATTATATCTACAGCATATGCGTGCAAACAAATTGCATGTCAGACATTCATCACACCTGGGAAAAGTATTCCACTTCTTAAAAAATATACTGAATTTGTCTCCATTCACTTTTTTCTGACTGTAAAGCAGCTGGGATCAGTGATGAAATAATAAAACTAGCATACACAATATTTCAGAACTTGCAACAGTAAATTATTACGCTAATGTAAACAACCCCAAAAATATAATGATACTCTACTTAAAAAATGTGACAAAAAGAATACCTTTATTTGATCAAGCAAAATAAAACCAGAGGAACTAAATCACAAGCAAGTGAAGCAAGCAATCAAAATGAGCATTTCTTACATGCAAAGGTCTCTGCTCCTGCTGCTGTGACTCAGGTGATGCTACTGCTGAAGTCAACAGAAGCTTTTCTGCAGGACTAGGCCTCAAATATTTTTTTCACATTTTTTTAAAAATATATTTTATTTGTTCACTGTGAATAGATTAAAAATACAGCCTGTGGCCAGGTCATTCCAAAAAGTCTTTCAAATACATACATTTTTCTCTTTATAGGAATTTCATAAAATAAGTTGTGCATATTTCTGTAAACATACATTTCATTTAAAAATCACTGACAGTCTCGTCTATTGCACAGCTATATACCTAATCATGAGCTAGGAAACAATCTAAATCACTAAAAAAAAAAAAAAGTAGTATTTTGAAGACAAACTATTACCAATTGCAACATCTTGTCAACAGTGTGGTACATCTAGCTCCATCTTAGTTAGCTCCATGAAGAAATTACAGAATTCAGCTGTGTCAAAAAGCATTAATTATGACACTCTTGAGCCCATCTTTTTATTTTGGACTTACACACCTGAGCCTCCTCCCCTCCCCAAACAGGGCTGGTGTGCCAGTTAAATGATTATTTTTTTAAAAGAAAAAAAAACAAACCATTGATTACCTGTGCAATGAAAACATACATTCTCTATCTGTACTATGTACTTATTATTTATGTAAGTGCCTACAGTGTGCTACTTATGCACATTTTTTAAATCTTTTTTTGTGTCACAGTTGCATCATCTTCAGAATCAAAGGATACCACTGCCTGACAGGGAGAGCCAGCATTTCACTACTGACCCTGCTTTCCAGCAGGAAGGAACAAAGGGCCAGAACCTGAAAGCGGTTAGGCACTGAAAGTGGAACTTAGATGCATTTTACATACCAGAGTCCAAATTTGTCATACTGAAAAACCCTGCTCCACTACTTCCTAACCATGGAGATGCCTCAACACTTGGGGTATCACAGCAGGTAACTCTAGAATTGCTGAGATGCCTGTAAACTTTATCACTGCTCATGCAGGAGAGTGCCCCATTTTGACCATACTTAGCAGGTCTGTGCCTAGCTCTTGCCTAAGCCCATTCAGGGTCTACAAATGAGGAAGAGCAATGAACCTGATTTAACACATACCAATCTTAACAGTGATACCCTCCCTCCCCTTTCTTTCTGTATGTGCATACAGAAATCTGTCTGTAATCTACCCACTTAGGAGATCATTAAAGGGTCATGGGGATAGTAAGCAGTGAGTCAGTCTTATAAACAGTTCAAAATCAGAACTACAGATAAACAAGAGAAAGAAACAGAACCAGGTGTTTTTCAGATGCCACTGAAGTCTAGAAATACAACTCTGAACTCAAAATAAGATTCCATTTCATGCTATTTTTATACTGCTACTGCTGTAATACTCTCATGCTCCCATTACTATCTGGGGATTATGTAAACAGGACGCAAAAACTAGTGCTCAGGGACAGTATGTATTTTTCTTGAAACTGGAAGACAATTATGCTTTTCTACAATAAACAGAAACGAGATTTTTAAAAAGTTCTCTGTTTTACATGAAAAACAAAGGTCCTTTTTGAGATGATGCTGTAAACTGCAACAGGTAGCCAGGTTCCACTGTAGAATTTGAGAATGCGACTCATTACCACAGACAATGAGCTTCGTACCTTTATGGACAGTATTTAGTAAACTATTATTGAGCACAATCTGGAATTTACTGAGACACTGAATACACTCTTCAATGAACAGCTCAAATCTCTCCTACAGTATCTAGCACATGAGTGTTAAGCATGAAGTTGTTTTAGTATGGAGAGGTAGTAAAAGTATTTGCGTCTCAATTTCTATAACCTCTCTAAATGTCCCTCTACAGAAATACCCTTCTCAACTATTTCTTAATACTGAAGTAAGACAATCAAGCTGCATTGGGAATGGAGATGTCACTGTAACAATAACTAATAACAAGAAATCAAGAAGATACAGACTTTGTTACTTTATGCTATTGGAAGTGTATTGTAAGAATCTAATAGGATTCTGTGCAACTACACTTACTGTATTAGAATAAGAAGAGAAAATACAAAATGTTGGGAAAAAAATCTCTATTTCCTATGGACAAAATTGTGGCCGTTTCAAAATTAATGGGATTTGGCCACCGATATTAATAGAACTAAGACTCTATCATGTTAATTTTAAAGTGTGGTTCTGCTCTGTAAAAATGGCACCTTTCTATTTGGTAGGCCCATTCTCTGGGTGTATTTGGGGTTATATTGCATTGACTGATTCAAGTTTTTACTCCTTTCAAAGGGGCATATAGGTTTGGGTGGGACTGCAGGATTTCACTTCAGCTTCTACCTCATCCAGAGAAATAATGTTTTGGCAGCAGAACAGCATTGTTAATGATGACAGACACCAGGAAACCATCGACTTTCAGAAGAAACAAATCTTACTGATTTAGAAATAAAAATATCTTGAATCCCTTTGGGAAGAACAAACAGAACCCACATGCCATTTTCACAGATCAGAACTGCATTTAAGGAGCATGACTAATGGAATTCAGTTCTTGGGTCTATTCCACATGTTCAGAAAGGGGGATTCTTGAGGTTTGTTGACAGAAAAACTGAGATTTGCTTTGAGATGCACCAGATCATGGTAAAAAGTGCTTAGGATTTAGAAATGTGATCTTTTTGTGGAAAGGAGACATAATGTAGTAATAAATATAGGAATAAACTGCACAAAACAAAAAAAATGTGCACCTTAAATTAATATCAGCTTCATTTTTCTCAAACAAAATAAGGATCCCTCAGGCCTAAGAGTAAAAAAAAAAATATATATATATATAAAAGGTCAAGCTCCTAGATATGGTAGCTTTGAAATGTAGGTAAAAGTACACAACAGCACCCCCAAATGTACAAACCTACATTTGGCTAATTTTTCCCCTCAGGATAAAGTTAAAAAATTAAAATGCAAAAAACACAGATCCGTAAACAACACATAAAAACACATTGTTTTTGCAAACAAAGTTGATAAAAAAGATTATTTTTATGTACAAAAGCTGCCTTGTTTGAAGTTTTACTCCTCCATCAGTGCCCAAGCTTCTTCAGCTTTCTGGTAGTATTGATTTGCCAGTCTACCCTTCATAGCTTCCATCGCTGCTTCTGCGGCTTCTGTGTACAAGTCACCTAGGAGACAAAAAGAATCATGAGACTGTGACAAAGAAAATAGCTTCTGCATGTCTGGAAGAAATGAAGAGTATGAAAGAAGCAGCAAAGAAATGGAGGTCACATTTCTGGGCCAGACTCTTGGCTAGCATAAATTCATGCAACTCCATAGAGATCAAAGCAGCTCTGGCTATTTTCACCAGCCCACAACACTGGAATTCAAAGCAACATGGAAAAAATACTGCTACAGCAGCTGAGTGACTTTCTGATATGCTATCTAGGATCATAAATGCAATATGTCAGTAGCTGGCTAAGAGTCCAAGGGACTGTAAACCACAAAACATCAGATAATACTAAAACGATGGAAAACATCAAGATTATCCCACGTGCTCAGGATCTGATCATGTAGGGTGCCAGGCACCCTCAACTCCCACTGAAGTTAAGAGTGCTCTGTACTCTTATCATTCAAGACTCACTATTCTGCAGGATCAGAACTTTCATATCCAATTTTCTATTGCAGTCGTTCTCAACCTTTTTTGTACCAGGACCCATTTGTAAACATCAATGGCCAGTGGCCCCTCACTCCCGACCTGCTGTCCCCCACCCCCAGATCCCAGCCCCCCAGTGTGCGAGGCAGGTGGGGGGTTCCAAGCAGCCCCCTGCAGACTGGAACTCTGCCAGCCTGCAAGGGAAAAGCCAGTTTCCCACATTTTTCTCCTTTAAAGGAGAATTGTTTTTTTTAAGTTTGTTGATCCATTTTTTAATTTTGTTTTCAACCCTTTCATATATTTGCGTGACCACCTTTTGAGTCACAACCCCCAGGTTGAGAAATGCTGGCATCAACAGTATTTCACATTCTGCTGACTTCAGTTTTACCTTGTATTAGATGAGGCCATTAGTTTAATCTCTAAAGCAGGGGACACTGGTTAATACCCAGGTGTTCGAACTTGAGGATCAGCCAGTGCCTAACAGGATCTGGGGGCTGGTAGCCAGAGGAAGCTTACAGGTTTTAGGAACTCTTGCCTTCAGTGGTTCCCATATCTGCCATGGGATTTAGATGTCTAACTGCCAATTTAGGGAGCAGTAGCCAAAACATAATCCTCACTTAACTGCTGTCTAACCTCGGAGACCTCTACAAGCGCATGGCACTTAAATGTCTGCCCTGCCCAAACCCTGACAGTGCCAAACAGCTCATCAGTGTTTAAGTCCCAGCTTCTCCCCTGCCCTGTTGTGTTCTCCATCTCTCTCACCTCCAGTAGCAGACTTAACTGCTTGGTCTTGCACACAACAATGAACAGGAGAGAGAGGCTGGCTCATGTCCCTCCACTCCCAAAAGGATATCCTAATCTCTCTAGGTTATAAAGTATTTGAAGCTGCTTTCACTTCACATTTGAACGTATCTAGGTAGGGGTCAGGTGACACTTAAAAATGCTGCTGGAAAGCTTTGCTAGTGGCTGGCTTCAGGTCAGATGAATCTGCTGTATTAACCAGTAAAATGCAATACTCCTTGTGAGGTCTCTGAGCCATCTGTCATCTTTTGTGTGTACATGGTTCCCCCCTTAGGAAAAGAAGATGTATAAAACATGGTTAAATATACCAATCCACCAACAAGACTTGTCCAAGGCCATGACCTACCTGATCTTTGTGGATCCTTGTCCAGATTGAACTGTCCTGTCATTAACATCTCAGCTTCCCTCGCCAGGAGCAGGTATCGGGGCTCATCTTGAGTTCCATCGTATTCACCCCCTTCATCGTAGTCAGTCATGTTGAGTGCAGCATTATACCAGTGAAGGGCTTCCTTCCAGTCTTGTACTCTGATGTATCAAAAGAAAAAGAATTACAATAGTCTAAGTAGGCTGCCTTGTCTGTGGGATTCTCCAAGAGGGCTTTTGCTCCCTGAGGAGCTAGCTCTTCAGGTAGTCTACACAGATAAAAAAGAGTCTTGAAACAAATAAGCAAACAAATCCTGTCGTTTTGTCCTGGACACTACGAGGGGACCCCTGTGGTTCTGGCCAAAGCGGAGCAGTCTGGCTCCTCCACAGTGTCAGCAGTTCAGCCTACCGCTTTCCTTTGGCTCACAACTGTTACCAGACAGTATGCTAACCTGCTGCTCTTCTCTTTAAGGTTTTTAAGTTCCCAGTGGGCCATTACCTTATCAGTAGCCTCTGCACAACAGCAACTAGTCAACAGGGCTAGCTGCAACCTCTTCAAAGGACAGGCAACCCTGTTATATACAGAAAATGGAGATACTTTACTCTGGAGTTACAGGGCTCAGTTTGGCACAGGGCTGAATGACCTGATACTATCTACAAAGGGCTTAACCATGAGCTTGCATGGAAATGTGTAGGTAGTTCCATGGAATCTGCATCACAGCTCTTATAATGAAAGAGGCTGAAGTCACTTTGCATGGGATTCACAGAGATGAACTACCAGGCTGTTCTGGCTCATTAAGTTAATCCTGGCTTTGGAGGCTGCTTTCCTGTGCACTAGAACTTGAGATGTTATTAAAAGGTAAGAGTTACACCTCTGGTCTTTATATATTTGAAAAAAACATTAAAAAAAAGAAACAAAAAAGGAAAATCCTACCATGAAGATTTTTTCATGAATTCACTTTTGCTACTGCACATTAAGTTTAGTACCTCTTACGTGAGGTACTAACTAAAAGTGCGTTAGGCTACCCTAATGTGCAGTAGCAAAAGTGCACACGTTTTAGTGATGCTTAAGGTACAGTAGCCTAATTTTACTGTGCATTAGCATATTAGCATGTTTTTTGCCATGACACTCCAATGCACAGTAAAATAGGCTACTGCACGTTAAAGCACATGTGTAGACGTGCCCACTGAATGGCACCTCATTTTGTCATCAAAAGTGCAGAATTTGGCTGGTTACTAGATTATGGGAGAGTATAATAATTGCCCCTCATATCCAGGCAATCCCTGAGATTCTGAGAAGAACAGATATAACATTTTGTCCTATTCTAAGATTGATATTACTAATAAAGCAACAGAAAGAGGAACAAAGTCCCTAATCCATCATTTTCTGTGTTCAGAAAACTGCTATAATATTATAAATTAAAAAAAAAGTTCTTACAAAAATACACACACACACACAAATCAGTAAACAGAAACTGGTTAGCATTTTGCAAATCACATGTCTTCAGGTCATGGCCATCTTGCTAAAATCAATTCTGTGTCACTTTTTCAATTCTAAACTCTGAATTTCATTCAGCGCTTTACACTTTATTCTGTCCATAAAAATATATTGTCACTGAAGCGGTGCAAAATGGGATTAGTCATTTTAAATTTAGAATGACAGTGTTTACCACGTGGAAAAAAAGATTTGTCAATTTAAGACGTTTTTCTCCCTTAAAATTTCAACTCATCTTGGATTTAAAAGGCCTTAAAAACTGCACTCTAACATGAATTCTTTTTGCTACTATTGTTATAGGTGACAATGAGAAAGATTATGATGACTGATGTTCATTAAAAATGGATATTCTTTATCTATATATATTTACTTGTACGTTCAATAGCACTTTTTTTGTGACTGTTTCATTATTTCTCCTGTATGAATCCATCTGTTTCCCTTTTGCTGGATGTTTCTTACAGTAACAGGAGGGAAAAAACATTGATTTTTAAAATAGAAAAATGTGAGCTTAAAATAATTTAGGAGTAGGTACAGCACCCAACATTATTTTAATTCATTGTTAAATGACTGCAGGTCATGTTGACAATGTCTCGAACTAATTTTCTCCAGCAATCCATCCTTTTAAAAATGCAAATGTATTTCTACTGGGGCCCAAGGTAGCTTTACCACCAATTTCACAAGAGAAAGGTGTGGCGGGCCACAAAAGGCATCACCATTAGTAAGCCTTAACATAAATAAAAGTGAAGTTCACCACAGGGCATTGGCTTGCAAAAGTACCATTTAAGCTCTTAAAGTCACATGACTTCCCCTGCTTCCTAGCCAAGAGATCCTTATCTCAGAGGAATGGGCAGGGAATACAGAAATTTGAACCTAAGTTGTATACCTGTGTAAAACTCCTACACATAGAAGCAGAAGTGTAGGAGTCTGGAACTTACCTCAAACCCTGAGACCTCACCACCTGGGAGTACGTTTGTGCATTCTCTGCTGTATGTAGCTGCTCTTGTTAATCCTGCCTCACTGATAACATCCCAATAAACCAGTGTATAGTTTGTCTTCTCTTGTACTTCTCCAGATAAAATAAAAGCCTACAGAGACATCCTGAATGTAACAAACTCAAAAATGCACATCCAGCCTCCATTCACATTGATGGGATGTGCACATAGGCAGACTATGGCTCTCAGTTTGTAAACATTCCTCTTTGTGTTGACAAAACGTTGCAGTCCCAAATCACTCATACCAGTGAAATGCCTCTATTAACTTCAATAAACAATAATGAAGGTAATACGAATATAAATGAAAGCTCCAAAATAAAAACATCTTCTATATGTGAGGTCAAGCATTCCACATGCAGTTCACTGTTCACTTGTGTATTGCACACATGGATACTGCTACACCATACCTGTCTGCACCAAGATTTCTACCCGTGTCGTATGCTCTTGCTACCAGAATCATGGAAGGCCGGTCTCCAGCTTCTGCAGCCCTTAGTAAATAATCGAATCCTTTTGTTCTGTTTTCCTTTGTGTCCTATTAAGGTAAAAGCAGAAAAAAAACTCGCTAAAATGGATAATGCTAACATTCCACTATGCATTTCTTCATCCAGCTGCTGGTAGAGCCCCCATCACTGCATCAGCTCCACAGGAATTATGAGCCTTTAGGACTTTCTGAAATTCATATCCAGTCTGTCAAGCTGGACACCAAAAATGGAAGCACACAAAATTAGAGACCACTTTTGAAAATGTGTACCTTGATCAAAGTAGGTCAAACAACTAATCTGTGGCAAAGCCAGGAACTGGCTTCCTGGTTTCTAGTCCTAGAGCTTAGCCACAAAGGATCACACTTCTTTTCAGGTGAAGGTCTGGGATTTCTAAATGTGCAAAATGTATAATATTATTATAGTCTCTAGGCATGATTCTTCTATTCTTTTGTCAATGCAGAACACAAAAGATGCCATATGACTGGTCTTCATTTTGGGAGTTTTTGTTTACCTCTAAAGTGACTTCTGAAAGAATGTGATGTGGCAGCTGGGAGTACATGAGTCCTAACCCAACGATGGCTTCCAGCTCCCCACAATCTGCAGCATGCTCAAGGTGAAAGAGAGCAGTTTCCTGATCCCAGTCTTTATCCTTCTCACAGAATCGTCCAGCTTCATGGTAGCGGACCATGGCCAAGTGAACCTGCAACCCAGAATGTAGGATGCCACTTAGAGAAGTTGCGCACACATAAAAAGTGCTGATCTAATTCAGCAAAACACTTATGCACGTGCTTATCTTTCAGCCTAGCACCTGTCTCCTTCACTTCAATAGGTCTACTCGTATGCTTAAAATTAGCCAGGGACTTAACTGCTTAGCAAATGTGTATGCACAAGCAAAGTAAGTTCATATGATGTGGGCTATCTGATAATCCAAGGTGCAAACAGGCAGAACATACACAAATGGCAAACAGTAGTATAAAGCACTTATACAGTGTGATTTTCTGTTCACTGCTAGTGGAAGGGTAACAAAAGCAATCTATGAGCCTCAACTGCCTGGGCTAAAAGATACAGCTGGCAGCTGTTACATCAATTTTCCCCTCATTAACCTACCTCAAACTGTAATTTAGTGGAACTCTATCAGCCCACTAGGATTCGGAGGACAGTTGTATGTCTCAGTGGATCTGTTAGGTACCTTAGGGCCTTTAAACCTGCTGTAATGGTAGGACCCAAGTCTAAGAGCAAATGTGATCTACAGGAAGCCAGGTTTAGAACTTCCTGCTTCTAAGGCTCTGTTAGCAAACAGGAGAGGATCTGGTTCATAGAAGTTCTAGCTTACATCTCTTTACAAATGCTGCTGGGGGTAGAGCAGGGGTGTCCAATTCACCTAGGGCACTGGGCCAGATCCAGATTATGGGATAGTTTCCTTGTGGGCACCAGATTGAGCCAGAGGCATGATGACTGTTGTAGGTGCCACTGGCAGCTGTAGCAGCAGCAACAAGGGGTCCAGAGATAGTTTCATAGTTTGTAGGGTTGGAGGGGACCTGAGTAGGTCATCAAGTCTGACCCCCTGCCATGGCAGGAAAGAGTACTTGGGTCAAATGACCCTGCCAAGGTGTTTGTCTAGCCTCCTCTTAAAGACCCCCAACATAAGAGCCAGCACCACCTCTCTGGGAAGTTGGTTCCAGATCCTAGCCGCCCTGACAATGAAGTAGCACCTCCTGATGTTTAGTTTGAATCTATTCTCTGCCAGCTTGTGACCGTTATTTCTAGTCACTCCTGGTAGTGCTCGGGGGAACAGAGACTCCCCCAATGCCTGCTGGTCCCCTCTTACTAGTTTGTAAATGGCCACTAGATCCCCCCTCAGCCTTCTCTTGTGGAGGCTGAACAGGTTCAGGTCCCTTATCCTCTCCTTGTAGGGCCTGCCCTACTGCCTCTTGATCATGAGACTGGCCCTCCTCTGGACCCTCTTGATGCTGTCCACATCCCTCCTGAAGTGCGGCGCCCAGAACTGGACAAGGTGCAGCTGGTCTTTCTGACCACGTCCCCACACTGTTGGCCCACATTCATTTTGGCATCAATAATGACCCCAAGATCCTTTTCTGCCTCTGCACTGACAAGAAGGGAGTTCTCCAGCCTGTAGGTATGCTGCTGGTTCTTGCCCCCCAGGTGTAGTACTTTGAACTTGTCAGTGTTGAAACCCATCCTGTTCTCATCTGCCCACCCCTGTAACCTGTCTAGGTCCAATTGTAGCCTATTCCTCCCTTCTAGCATGCTCACTTCCCCCACATCTTAGTGTCATCTGCGAATTTGAACATGGTGCTTTTCACCCCCCTTGTCCAAGTCACTGATGAAGATGTTGAACAGTGCAGGCACAAAGACCGAGCCCTGCAGAACCCCCCTGCCCACATCCCTCCAGGTTGAATAAGACCTGTCTACCAACACTTTCTGGGTGCGGCCCTCCAGTCAGTTAGTGACCCAATTGACTGTGTAGGTGTCAATGCCACAGTCCCCTAGTTTTTTAATGAGAATGGGGTGAGAGTGTCAAAGGCCTTCCTAAAGTCCAGAAATACTACAGCCACTGCTACACTGTGTCTAAGGATTTTATGACCTGGTCATAGAAGGTCACCAGGTTGGAATGACCATATTGGTTGCCCCTAAGCATAATCTCCCCTGCTGGCCCCTCGCAGACATGTGCCAGGATAATTCTCTCAAAAAGCTTACCCAGGATCGAGGTAAGACTAATTAGCCTATAGTTTTCTGGGTCCTCCTTCCTCCCTTTTTTGAAAATGGGAACCACATAGGCCCTTTTCCAGTTCCTTGGCATCACACCAGAGTACCATGAGTGCTCATAAAGCTGTGCCAGGGGTATGTCCAAATGAGAGTCCAGAGGTGACCAAGCTTGCTGCTGATGGCCATGCCCAGATGAGGCCAAAGGCTTAGGATTCTGTGGCAGGCCACACCTAGCTTTCAGAGTCCACCAGTCTAGTAGGCCAGATAAAGAGGCTCTGTGGACCGAATCTGACCAACAGAGAACATGTCTGACACCTCAGGGTAGAGGAAAAGATGCATCATTCCTTTTCCTATCTGCCAAAAGTGCTAAGGTTTCTTAGCACAACTAAAATATTGGTTCCACTGAAGTCAAGGGCAAATTTCTATTAATCTCAGTAAGGCCAGGATTTCACTACACACAATTTGAAGTATTTTAAACCCTTTGATCAATCTCTAATTTATTAATTAACTTGTCTTGAGTAACAGGATAGGATCCTATGTTTGGGGTTCATGTAGACTGCCCCAGAGGACAGGCGGCCCAAGGATTAACAGACCCTACCCCAGCATATCAGTATTTTGTTTCTCTGTCTGAACACTTCCTAGCTTGATAAGAGGAGTGGGTTGCTATACAAATAATTATTTACACAAATTATCACAAAATGGAAAGAAAAAGCAATCAATAGAACCACTGGTACCTTCCCCAGGATGGATTTCCCAATTTTCTTTTCAAGTTGAAGTGCATTGAGTCGTTGAATTTCCTCAGCAACACAGGATGGTCTATGGATGTGGACTCTGGAAGAGTTGTAGAGATTCCATTTCTCTACACTAACCTAAAAAAAGTGGGGGAGGAAGGAGTGTATTATACCTTGTATTTAAAAATAAAAGGGCACCAAGCTACTTCCATACATTATCAAGCAGAAATCAGAGTCCATTACATCTATCGTGTTATTAGCAAGTGTTTTTAATTTAGGATGCTGTTTTAAAAAGGCACAGGCAACCACTTTTTTTAAACAAAAGCCCAGAGCAGCTCCTTTTCTATCATCCTAATTCAATTAGCAAGAACCCCTTGATAAATAACAGTACCTAAAACAAAGCACACATGTAGGCCAAGATTAAGCAAAACACATGCTTAACTTCAGTATGTGAATGGTGCCAGGGATACTCACATGCTGAAAGCAAAGCCTGGTCTTAAGTGTTTTGCAGGACTGAAACTTTAAATAACAACATTTGAAATACTGCTTATGCTCAGGGACAAATGAAAAATATCCAATTAAAGTCTTCTCTCATTTCTTGGAGTCTCAGTAGAGCAGAGACTCCCTATGCCTGAAGAAGGATGATTGCACCAAAGAGCTTGCTAAGAACTTTTTTCCAACTACTCAGTTGGTTTAATAAAAGATATCACATCTACTCAAAGAACCTTGTCTGCCTATGTCCTTAGCCCAACACACCTACAACTAAAAACCCGATTAAAAACACTACACTTGCCAAGCAAATGTGTGTGTTGGTATTTACTGGGTTTATCCAACCCAAACTAGAATTTTCTCTAACATTTCTTAAGGGAAGTATATTTTTCAGATCCATGGGTGCATGGGTACCATTAGCACAAAATAAAATTAAATCTATTAAAGAGAACCCTCTAATATATGTTGCTGATGTAGAATTTCAATCCATAAATGTTGTTTTTATTTTCTGCATCAACAACAAAGATTGCATAAATTTTGCAATGAGTTTGGAAATCCTAAATACAATTAAAATAATTATGGAAAAAAAAAAAAAAGGAATCACCCAACGATGTACAGGACATAATATAATAAATACAGCATGGTAAGCAAATAAAATCTAGTTATGCAGGGGAAAAGAAAAAGTGAAAATGATGTCAGTGGGAAATTCATGCAGAATCACTGGTTTACTCCAGGGACTGTTTTTAGAGGTCATGGGAGCTTTATTTACAACAGCACTTCTCTAATTGAAAAATTAAAAAAAGAAGGGAAAGAACATGGGTGTCAATAGTAATGTAAAATATTAATCAGCAATTAAAAGGCATGAAAATTAAGATATGATGTAGCAATGTGAAATTAGATGACAAGGGATGGAACATAAAGAAGAGACCAGAATGGTTAACTACCGTCTGCAAAGATTTGTTTTATTTACCCTTGCAGAACTTCCCAAACTGTCTTCATCAGATTCCTGTCTTCGGTGGTAGTTTGAATGGCCCTATGTTAATGTAAAGATTTACATAATTTAATTTGCATCTGATGTGTACCATCTATGACTACAATTTCTTCCCAGTTATGTTAATGATGAAAACAGCTTAGGCTGTTTTTTTTTCAGCGACTTGCTTTATAGAAAAGAAACTGGGTTGAACTATTAAAACATACGGTGCTGAAACATCATTCATACAAACTGGATTTATTCTATTAAACTAACAAAAGCATCACTTCTTCCTGCCTCCTCAAAGATAAACTTCTCTTTTTGCAAACTGTTTGACCACACATGGAAGCAGAGCTGCATTTACTTAGTAGGCACCAACCAAAAAGCTATTTACAAGTTTAAAAAGTCTAGAAATGAGAATTCTGTACCAGCATATTAATGGCCAACTGCAGTCTTAACCTCTAAAGTACCTCAGATCACATAATATGCAGTATATCAGGAGCTGAGAGTCACACTCAGAGAGTCCCATTATAATTGGAAACCCTTTACAGGATGCGCTTCCAGACCTCAAAAAGCACCATATGAACCAATTGCAATCACATTTCTTATTTTGTAGGAGATTCCACATTGCAAATTCTCTTTTTCCTGAAAGCAAATTGTAAATAATATGCAAGCTGAACCATCTATTTTAGAATATACAGGAACATCTTTCCTGTAATAATTTTTCATTAATTCATTGCAAAAGTCAGATGACAGAATGTAATCACATACATACATTCTTTGACTGAATCACCTTAAAATGGGAGCGAGAGCCTCAGACCACTGTGAAATCCAAAATAAAGCTTTTTACCTTTTCTCGATGATCGATTTCTTCTAGCTCACTTCTCTTTTCACTGGGATAGCCACTGTCCCCACCATTTTCAAAGTCCTACAACAACATAAACAACGTTTCATAACACTAGTGCGTTTTCTTGCAATAACCTTATACAACAGGCACCAATTTCCATGAAGCTCGTCTGCTTTTACAATAAGGATTACTTAATGTAATAGCAAGGGACTGTACTGGATAAACCTGCTGCTCCCTTCCAGTCCCATGTCCTTACATCTCTTCATGAATGTTTTGTAGCCAGTGAAGAAGCAGCTGTAATGTCTGTTGCTATGGCTTTGGGTAGGCTAGGTAAATAACTTGCAGAAGCCTGTAGTTTTTCTTTCACGTGAGGTTTTCTACCCAGCCTACACATATAAAATCAATAGGGATTTTGTCAGACTTTCATACTACAGTAGCCTGCAAAAGCCCTACAAGGTGACATTTGGGCAAGAAAACACACAAACACCTTTGCTGCTATTAAAATTCACTAGACATAAGTGAACTTTGGGAAGAACAGCATGAAAATTATATTATTTTTACTTAAAATTGAAAATATAATATGCATGATGGGACCAGCAGCACCGAATACAGAGGACTTTACTTTCTTTTTCCTGAATAAAGTCCAGAGGCAGTGCATTTACTAAAGCAACAGCGAACTCATCCTCTCTCAGCCGCACACATACCCTTTGGTTATCAAGGTGATCATGGTCTTTGTGAACCAAATTATCCACGTCATTGAACACAGGCCAATCTAGGAAGAATAACATTTTGTTAATTATTCTGGGAATAGATGATCATGTATCAGGCAGAAGTCCTACATAATGGAATCTGACTTTCATTAAAGTGTTTTCAAGAAGGTACCTCAAAGAAGTGAGCACATCATTAATTATACACAGACATAGCTGGGGTTTTATTATTATTTAGCAGAAATATTTAGACATAGAAAGGGGCACATGGAATGTCTACATTAAATCAGACTCTGTAAGTAAGTAATCAAACACTTGAAAAAATAAGAAGTGTTTTTGTTAAAATGTCCAGGAGCTGCAAACTTGGTTTTACAATGTTATATGCAAAGACACACAGTTGGACTTACGGAGCATATCCATTTTTTGGCTGTGAGGCGTTGCTGAGGAAGGAGAACAGGGTAAGGAGTCAAATGCCACGTCACTCATGCTCTCATCTCCAGAGTTTTCAGACAAACGGAAAAGCAAAGGAGGCCGACTACCAGAGATCGTCCTCACCCGGTTGCTGCCACATTTTTCCTCTGTGCCACGTACAACTGTCTGAGCAGATTCCTTAGGAGAAGCAATATGAAAGTCCTATGATTCTCACTTTTCTTTACTGAATAAGGAGTGCACACTAAACCATGTATTTAACAATGGTTTCATGCACATGGACAGATGATTACATGTGCATCCATACATTTATAGGCTTGCATGTATGCATGGTCAGATCTAGAATTTCCTAAAGAAGGCACAGCACACTGTCCCTCAAACCACATGGGGGTGGGGATCAGGAGTAGCTGGAGATCCCAAGCTGAGAAGGGGTCCACAGAAGCTGGGCTGGGATCAGGTGCTTGTGGAGGAAGACAACCCACTACCACTATCTCCAGCTGACCCAGACATGGGTTGAACACAATAGCTACTCTTGCTGGGGGCTGCAGGGAGCAGCTACGCAGCATGCAACAGTGCATAGGTTCCTCCTTCCAGCCTGCTTTGTGCCCGGTCACCCCTTCCCAGCATGTGCCCCACTGGCTGGAAGCAAGTGTGGGAAGAAGGAACCTGCATGCTGAAACTGTTCCCAGCTGAGCCTGGAACCCTGCAGAGCTACTTCACAGGGCCTACAGATGGAGTAGGTCAGGGGTGGCTCTGTGCTTCCTTCGCTCCCCAAGCTTGTGTCAACTGGGAACCACAGAGGGGGTTGGCTTCCTCCTTTCAGCACTTTCTCCCTACTAGCAGGAATTACAGTGGGGGTGTACCAGGTGCAAACAGAGAAAACCCATTCACGGCTGCTTCTCCCTGCTGTACCTGGCACCCTGAGCAGCCACAGCCCAGAGCTGATGCAGGACAGAAACGACACTAGGGCTCCCCTTGTATCCAAGTCAGTTGAGGACAGCAGCAGAAGGGGAGAGTACCTATACCACTGCACCCTCCCCTGCCCCAGCTATCCACCCCTCCATACATATGCTTTAAAACCTCCGAAAGATGAACTACATGAAGTCAGAAGGAATTTTACAATTGACTGGACTGAATTTCACTACAAAGTTTTAGATCAAATTCTGCATCCTTCAATCAAACAGAACACACCTAGCTAACAACTGGACTTGTGTCTAATTAGATGCACCCAAATAATCCAACTGTTCACTTTTTAACACAGCTCACTGAAGTACCATGCAGAGATACCTGAGCTAGCATCAACTGAAGCCGCTCGCATAACAGAAGCAACAGAGCCACTCAGCCTGGTGCCCTGCTCAAACCAATTAGCTCTACTAAAAAACTCTTGGCCAAGAGAGCTCAGGTGTCTCTGCACAGCACCACACTGTATTCTGCACATATAACCTTTGTTCCATAATTACCTTTTATCCACAGGATCTACAGAACCTCCTAAGGGCTGAATGCTTAAACATGTATCTGATAAATATGCTATGGGTTTTCATGCTGATTAAGTTTACAGCATCAGTTCAGGGGCCAAGTCTAAAGTAACTCAGCTACATTTTACATCACAACATGAAGTAAACCATTGTAATTATGGTCTCTTTTCTGGGGATTTCTGTTGCTCCACAAGGGTTTTTTCATGTAATTATAGATTTCTCATACTCTTTTATTAAACTTTTTGCAGCAAGCACTTACAAGCAGCTTGTTACTGTGATCCAAGGCGGCTTTCTCTTTGGATGAAAGATCAAAAGGTGCAAGTCCCATACTTTTACAAATCTTGTTGCAGGAGTGAGAATGAAAGAATAATGCCATACCTCGTACACCTGAGGATATAGAAAGAAGTTGATGAAGAAAGGTTTTACCTAAGGTTTTGTACATGATTGATGGGACAACAGGAACCAGAACCCTAAAACCTTGCCCTTGAAATTATCCATGTAGCCATGATGCTTTGATAACTGCATTCTGGAAAGTTTTTAGATTTTAGAAAAAAAACAAGAACTTATAAGGTTGTGAGTTAAAAGAAGAGATGAATTTAAAAAGGAAATTTTCACTGTGAAAATTTGCAGGCTTAAAAAGGTTGTTCTTCAAACATATGCATGCTCTTAAAATTTCTTTTTTAAAATCTGTGAGCTTTTCACTATAAACTGTCTTGACATCTGTAACAATGTTAAATCCTCAAAAGCTCTAGCTGTGACATAAGTGGTATCAAATCAATAACAATATATGAATGTACTGAGAAACAGGGCTAAATTTACAGCCCAACAGGAGACTCTTACAACACCTTCTCTTCTTGAATCCATTCTTGTGATTCAGCAAGGAATTTAAACAGCCAGAATTATTCCTCTCAAACTGCAGGAAACTTGGTAATTTCATTACTTTCCTGGTTTCCCCATTTAGCTGGCAGGAAGTAGAAAACACTTCTCTTTTTAAATCAGGTACTCTGAATCAAGGCCAGAAATCCCACTGTTGATCCCTTGATCTGCCAGCACATCACAGACAAAGGGGGTGTCGTCCACTCCAAGGACACAATATATCAAGAGCTGGGAGTGTGGAAAAGTCCTAGTTGTTTGTATTCTATCCAGCAGGACTGTGCCTGCGTTGGCAGCCTTGCGAGTGCTCAGCAGACTGCTAAAACAAGAACAGCAGAAAAGAAACCAAACAACTAATAAAAATATTAAGGACCACAAATGACTTTACCAAGATTGCCATCACCAAAGTCTGCACCACTCTCTGTGTGGATCTGAGGGTCTGTGTACAGGTCTCCAACTCCTTGGATATCAACAACAATAAGCTGGTGTCCTGAACGCTCAAATGTGAAGTGGCTAAAGGCCTGTAGGAAAATGAAAAAAAACACGAGTGGGCAGGCAGCAGGGGAGCGAAAGCCACAACATATGGGACTGTTTGCATTTTAAGTGCGTTTAGGATCACACACACTAAAAGTAATTAATTCATCTTGAGCCTGGCCCATTGCTTACAGCCCAGTTTAAAGACAGAGGAACACACAAGAGAATCAGACCAGGTGTTAAGTATAAGGATTCTAGCAACTAGTGACTGAAAAGACATGTGTGATCACAAACTTCTCCTTTTTGTAAGTGCAAGGAACAACTTCCCAGGATAGGATGCATCTAGGGTCAGGTTAAGAGAGCACAAATCCTGTTTTGGTTATTTGTGTGAAGTTGATGAGATGGCTCATGTGACTAAGGCTAAAAAGATGAGGCCCTTAATTTGAATTAAAGGCAAATTGCTTGACTGAACACAGCCCTGCACGTTGCACCTAAGCTGCCTTATCCTCAGTAACAACATTACTTAAAGGCAGTACTGTAAACTTACATGTAAATACTTGTTGGGGGGACTGTTCTCAAAGCTTTCCATGGGAAGGAACCACAGACAGATCACCTACATGGAAAGGGTGGGGGTCATCTGTCTCTATGCCATGGCTTCCCCAGCCTACAAACCGGGGAGGGGATGAACCAGGAGGTGGGTATAAATAGGCCAAAGGAGAGAGCCGAGAGAGAAATGCATCATCACATCCTTCTTTATTATGACCTCCATTATCTTCCTTCTTAAACATGGGATGCAGGAACAGCTCGCATGAAGGACAAGGCTAAAAAGAGCAGCAGTGTGGTCTAAGCCACTGCAGTTAAAGAGCCTCCTCACATATAGACCTATGCCTCTAGTCTCACAGCTATGCAGTCAGAGTGCCACCTATTGCTTCTTTTGTGGCTGGGAAAACATAGCCCACCTCTGCCAAGGGGAAATACAAGCATCTTCACAGAGGTTTTCTATCTCTGGGTTTGCCTTTGTGAGCTGTCCCACTGGATGTGGAATCTGGCCCTCAGGATACTAAAATGCAGCTGTGCTCAGGAAATACTGCATTTAAAGTGTGCCAAGCATAAAACTCCTTTTCTTTAACAGAGCAGTGCTGTTTGGAACCTTGTGAGAAGGCCCCCTTGTGAGAAGGGCACTACAAGGCTTGGGTGGGGGAGAAGTTAGATAAACACTGTTATTGCAGCTAATATTATGAAACATTTTGTTCCCAAACTCTAAAAAGGATAGTGCTGATTTACTGTGCAAAAGATCAGTCGGAAACTAAACCCCCTTCCACATTAAGCAACACTGCAAACACCAAAAAGTTTTAAAATGCTGATCACTTTGTGCATTCTATCATTATTTTTCAATTCTTTCATTAGACCCAGAAGTGTTAAGTCATTTAGTTGACAGGTTTTATCTGTTGTGTTTTGTTTTGTTTGGGTTCTTTAATTTGTAGCTATATATATATATATATATATAAAACCAGAAAAGACTCAAGTCAATTATTCAGGGGATTATCTTCAGTTGCTGTAAGCTGCCTGAAGTCAATGGAGAAAGGCTGATTTATACAATGAGTTGTATCATGTGAGGCCCCTAGTTATACTAAGTTAGCAAAACGCTTTTCAGTATCTAAGGCCTGATACCACTTTTGGTAGCAAAATCTCTCCCTGAAATGGATGCTATGACAGGATCCCTGGGAAAGTCCATAAACAGACAAGGTTCTGTGGGTAAACATGATATCTTTTATAAATTTAAATAAATTTAGATGGTCTAAGAAAAGATATCACATTTACCCACAGAACCTTGTCTGTCTATGTCCTTAGACCAACCTGGCTATAACCAACTACCAGGAAAGCCCAGGAACACCCATCCACCGATGAGGCACTAGGGACCTGACCACGTGCAAGCTCAACTGAAGCAGCTGGTGGGCCACACAGCCCAAACCCAACACTGCTCTCCAGCACTCATGAGGACCCATACTGGAATACATAGGTCAGGTGGGGCTGAAATAGGGTGACTCAGTGGGCAAAGAGGGCACCTGATGAGAAAAAAAACCTGGCATGGAGACCCTGTGGCACCACACATCCTGAAACAGCATCCATGGACCCAGAGTGCGCCAGGGTGAATTGGTGGTACCACAATCTTCAGGTAGGCATAACGGAACATACTTCACAGCATTACCACACCTGGCTGGGTGGCAGGATGGGTAGAACCTGGACAAGAAAGCCAGCCCACCAAGAGGTATCGCAAGCGTAGTAGGTGGGTGAATGGAAGCTGCACTGAGCACTGAGGTACCCACATGTATGAAGAAAGCGCTTGGCATGGGGGCATCACTGCCTTGCTCACTGTATCATCCAAGCTATTTAAGAGTCACCTTGGGACATATGGGGACCACTGATCACCACCTCCAGAGGAAAACCCAGTAAAAACAGCAAGTTGGGTGGGCAAACAGACCCAGGTATGATGTGGCTCAAGAGACAGGGCATGCCATTTGGCTGGTACAGAGGCTGTAAACCTGTCAGAGTTGTACAGTGAAACTAAAATACGGCTCAGTTCTTTAAGGTGCTGAAAGCCTCCAGAGAAGTACTGAACACCTTCAACATCTGGGGAAATCAAGCAGAGCCACAAGGCAACCCTCTAGCATCTTGCAGGATCAGGTCTTGCATAGAGAGAGCCTGTGCTGTGACTGAATAAATTAATTTTGAATCACCCTGGAAAATCTGCAGCGTCTTTTTTTGGCAATAACAAGCGTTGTTTAAGTGAAGCCAAGAAAATTCTTGGCATAGGTAGGAAGTACTCAGAAAAGGGTTGAAGCCTCACTTGTGGGGTTAGACGAATGTTGTCGTCCCGTACAAAACCAGAATTGGAATTGTATTTGATATATTTGCCCTCTATGTAATGTTCCAGATGAAAGAGGGGCTTTCCAGGCCTGTGCTCCATTTCAATAATGCAGGTCTGTACAATATCCACCTGGGAAGGGAAAGGAAAGAAGCGCTGATTAAAAGAGCACTTTGCTCAGACCAAGAATAAAGCATGTGAATGGTGCAACTGGGCAAACTTTGCCAATAAAAAGATGCACGATATTGCCAAGGCCTGTTTATTTAACAAGAGGAGTGGGGAGTCAAGTGCTTCTTAAGTTGCTGACAGAATTACATACAGTAGCAGTCACCAAAAAATTACCCACTGAAATGGTCTATTAAAAACAGCAGTAGACAAGCCCTTCTGAAAAATTCTGAGTGCACATCAGTTTCCCATTTGATTTCACTAACTATTTTTACCTGTGTATACAAACATACAAGATGGAACCTGAGTATCTACTGTCCAAGTTATAGGAATGGATTATCTGTGAAGGACTGATACCACCTTTGCCTTTTACATTCAGGTGTTTGGGGCCCTTAGATAAATTGCTTTCGGGACTGGGGAAAATCCACTTGAACTTGGTCTTGCTTGGTTAGCTTCTAGTCTTTTCCACTGACATTTCTTTTCAGCCTCTGAGCATCTGACATGTAAAACATCACCCTCACAACACGGCTCTCTCTTCACAGAAGCAGAATTTAGACAAACTAAAACCCAAGATTTTCATATTAGGAAACACTTTTGACCTACCCTAGAGCGAAACCCTAAGCCCTGTCTGGAGGAACAGGGGGAAGGGGCAAGGCCTGAGAATCTTGAGACCAGCCAAGGGTGGCTCAGACTCACTTTGCCTCCTGCACCCTTTTGAAGTAAGTAGGGTCTGGAGGGCTGGGGCCTGGAGGTCAGGAATGAAGGGACCAGCAATTTCCTAGTTCCTGTATGGTCCGAGCCTGATTTTGTGGGTTTGGGGGCCTGCTGATTGGCCCTGCAGGGAAGAGAAGCCTGGTGACAGACAGGACAAGCAGGATGGAGGATGGGAGGGAAAGGAAGAGGAAGAGAAGTAGGAGAGGGATGCAGCAGGGGCCACTAACAGGGCCAGGCAGGGTTTGTCCCAGCTGCCTTTTAGCACCTGCCAAGCAAAGATCACTGCTGTCTGCCCACTACCCTCCATGTGAGACCCTGGCCTGCCACAGTCCCCACCCTGCTACGCCTGCCCCACTGGTCCTAGGCACTCACCACCCAGATGGTTCCAGCAGGTGTCTAGAAGACCCATCCAAACTCATTTGACTTGATTTTGTCTGCTCTCTGAGAGTGCATTTGCACAGTCACACACTCAACCTATATTACTGCACACAAAACTACTTTATTTCACACCCCCTGCAAAACACAATTAATAAAAGTTCACAATGGAAGGTACAGCTTTTTCTGATCATTTAACTGCAGAGCTAAACCCTCTCTGAACTGCTTTGAAAGCCTACCTTCTGAATGCAGAAAGGTTGTGTTTGCTTATTGATTCTGTGTGTGCTTTAACAGACCTGTTTTGGTGGTTTGTGCCGGTTATACTCCTCTCCCCAGAGTTTTGCTTCCATTTGAAGTCGGACATCCTCAAAGTATACGTCCCTGTCAACGGTCTCTATGTATCGCTTGGCAACATAGTTGAAGGCACCTTTCCAGTTCTGAGTGTGCAAAAAATTGGACAGCTTTTTCCTGCAAGACAAACCAAATGTGGGCAAAAGGGAAACTGAGATCTTCAATTCAATATTCCCCATTCCTTGCCTCCAAACACACCAAAAGTTGAAGGCTCCACAAATGAACAGCAGCGTAGATCTGCATCTGAACCTGTGAGAGTTCCCAAATACTCCAGCTCAGGGAATACAGAACTGCCCAGCGTTTAGCCCATATAAAAAGTTTGGAGAAAGTGGAATTTTGCCTGAATCTCTGTGACAGGCTGAAAGACATTTCCCACCCACAAGATGCCAAAACGACCTTGTGGCTTGGCTACCATAGCATGTTATTGCTTTGTACTCTTCCATTTCCTTTTTTATCTCAAACAGAGCATGAGATCATAGTGTTTGCCTTAAGCAAACCAAACAAAAGTCAAAGTCAATTATCTTGGCTTGCAGAAAATTAAAGGGCATGGCAGGTAATTTTAAAACTATGAGAGGAAACAGCCCTGTCCTCTGATAAGGGCAGCCTGCTGCTTTTATAACACAAGAGCTACTGCTCTCGAACCCTAACATTCCAGGAACCAGTACTGCAGACAAGAGTTCTTTCTTTTCTGATGGAGAAGTCCCTAAGCCACAAATGCCTCAAAAGTGAAGACACAGTCTGAGTATAGACTCTAGATGCTAACAGATGGATTAATACATGTGACAAAGGAAACTATAGAGGATGCCTGAATTCAAGTCAGATAGAGAAAATAAATGGCTTTTAAGAGTGTCTAAGCAGTCATGGCCAGCTTTCAACTTGGACCTTGCTCCCTTCCTAATGCATGCTGTGCCTATTTATGTGGGACAACAGGGAAAGAAAAAGGCCTGCAGGGTCTTTCTATCTGCATTTAACAAAGGCAGTTACAGAAACTAGACAGACTAGCTTGAAAGCAATGATCTGGCAAGCAAGTCTAGCCAGGCTGGGAGTGCATCAGTGGCTATCTGGAGGAAATGGTAAGCAAGGGAAAAGCACATCTGGAGTCACATGGAGCTTGTTTACCATCATTTCTCAAACTATGCTAAATGACAGACCATGGTACCCAAGGCCTTTCCTTGTGATCCACAGAATTAAATGCATTGAGAAGCACGATGTGCCAGTTAAGCGCCACTCCCTGGTTTGGAGAAAAGCACTAGACAACTACTGATGCTGCTAAAGGAGAAATGCTGGCAGGCTCTAAATGCAGTTCAGCATATTCCTGCTATGACAGACAGACACAGACAACTATGCATGAAGAGGTAAGTGGGCAAAAACAAGAATGCTAAGGAAGTTTCAAAGATTTCAGAGCTCCTGAGAAATAAACCCATCCTCAGAAGAAAATTCAGCTCTTGTGCCCTCCAGCTCCCATCTCTGCTGTTTGTAAAGCACTAGGCAGCTAGTGAAGTCACTGGACGTGGAAAAGAGTTATGTGGAGAACAGATGCATGTACAAGCACAGGGCCTTCAGGAGAGGGTCCCTTGCCTTGTAAGGACACAGGAGATGTTCCTGTGTGAGAAATACCTTTGCATTGCTGCCAGTGACCCTTTGTCACATCCAGGAGAAGGGACACTGAACAAACACAAATTAAACTTCTTCAAGAACAGAAACGAAAGGAATGATGGGCCACAGTGATGCCATTTCCATTTACAGAGCCTGGAGTCACTAACTCAAAAGAGCAATTTGGTCATTTAGGAACCAGAACTGAAAGCAAGATGTTGACAAACTGAAATCTGTTGCTTCCTATTTGTAACTGCATCTAATTTTGCAAGAATGAAAACCATTTGGTCCGTTTCCAATCCTTGTTGTGGGGCAAAAGGCTATTTTGTCCCTTAGTCCTGAATAGCCAAAACGCTGACTTCTAGCTACAGCAGGTGCTCTCCGTTTAACCAAACGTTAAACCCAAGTTATTTGTATTCCAATGTTGGAAAAGCAGAGGAGCTTGTCTAAAACTTGCATATGTTCATCCTCCAGGAGACATTCATATGTGGAGGCTTGAAAGAAAAGTGATTATTCTGGCACAGACTGGTTCATCAAAGGTGCTGGTGTCCACAGCAGTATTCTCAAGCTTTCCTAAGCAAATGAAAATCCTCTTCATTCACCATTTTACCCTGTTGGAAAGAACCTTCCCACTCCACTCAGAATCACAATGATTAATCTAAAATCTATCTGATCCAAATTTCACTTTCTGGTTGGAAAAAAGCATTCCTGTGACTCTGTACTGAATCCAGCTATTCCTTTCCCTCAAGACAGTATAATCCTGAGCCTGTGTTTGGACTTAAAGACATTGCCTACATGAAATGTTCCAGGCAATTGGGAACCCGCTGAGAATGAGACATGATGAACCTGCTTCTGCATCTGAGTGAGTAGCTGGGTTACAGCAGATTGTGGAAGTGGTATATTCCAGTCCTCGTTTTTACAGATCTAACTGCTGATTATGTTTGCACTGGAGCTGATGCAAAGGCACCTGTCCCATGGAAGCACCAAGGAATATTGTGCTTCAACCTCCCAATGCATTTCCATGCTTTCCTGGAGCAGTTACTGAATTACCCCAGTAAATACAGCAGGCAGCTCCTTCAATGGTCTGTTCCCTACGCTGGATCTTAAAAGCTATAGGGAGAAGAAAGAACAGCTACAACTGTGCCTGGCACTTGCAAGACATCATAGCTGAAAAGCCTTCTGCTGATCCTAGAGCTGGGATGGAGTTCTCCATCCAGCTATAGTAGCTATGCTCTCACCTAGTAGGGAATTTTACTCTCTCTGCAAATTCCCTGAGCATGTCAAAGCAATGCTTACAATGGCAAGAAATACTCCCAGGAATCCCAAAGGAAAAAGCCAGCAGACACTTACGTTCTGAAACACTCTCGCATTGCTCCACGACCAAAGGGCTAAGGGAAAAAAAAAACAGAGTCACTTGCATGGAGTTAATCTCTAACAATAATTAAAATTTCCACATTGCCCCTTTACATTGTGAGAGATGCCTAAAGCACTTCCCAGACAACCTGAAGAAAACGCCACTGGAGAGGAAGGTCTAGGGATCAGGACCAAAATCAGGGAAGGGGAATTTGGATAAAGCATCTAGAGTAAACCTCCTTCTAAAGCAGAACCAACTGGCTGTTGCTTTAAGGCATCAATCAAATACCTGCCCAGCTTAAAGTGAGCTCACAAGCGACTGCCCCAAACAGGTGACTTCACAATCCCCAAGCCCTAACTGAGCTCTACATGTCAGATGTGACATTAAGACTTGCATCTTGCCCAAGTTCAGGTACTTCTGCAGAAGCACAGAGCAAAAAACATCCAAAGCTTCTCAACTCACACCATGATTTAAGCAGGTGGTGGGGGCCCCAAACTTACTCTGCAAAAAATCCAAGCAGTATTTTATCCTAAGAGCAGAAAATACTTGGAAGCATAGCGGAGATGAAAGCAGACTGGCTGCCAGGTGGGAGCTGTAATTAAAGTCCTGGCTCCATCCACATTTCCCTGGCCAACAGGAACTAGGAATGTTGCTCAGGCAGCAGACCCAGCTCCAAGAAAGGAGTGAAAACCTCACAGTCTCCGTCCCTGGCTGACCCATGCATAGTTACTACTGGGCTAGGGAAGGACTGCCCTGCCCTCTTCTCTATCCCAGTGGAATGAAGGCTGCTGTGAACTGAACGTAACAGGAAAGCAAAGGGATAAAATAAAAAATGAGAAGTTTGGAAATTCCTGTGTGAAACAGAGTCAACTTTCCTTCTTCTACATGAGGGAGGAAGTAAAATATGGTTGCTTATAACAATAACAGAAGAAAGAGACAGGCGCGTTCTTACTTGTGCAGCCATTTTGATTAGAACTTCATCTTTGACCCAGTCTCCGGTAACCGCATTGTATCTGCAGAGATCAGAAGTAGGGCTTCTGATTAAAATGCACAAGGAACCAAAGAAGGATTGTGCACTCATCACACCTAACCCTGACTGAGGAGGTGCTGTTTATCCTCAAGAACGTTCAACCCCACATATTCACACTGGGCTTGTCTGTCAATAAGGGAGCAGCCTCTTCAGAGGACCATGTGGCTTAGCTCACTTGAAGCCTTTGAGCTAGTTCTAGTATCCTAGACCTCAGGTCAACATCTCACCACAAACTAAAGCCCCATCTACACTATTGGTTGGTTCTGATTTGCTCTGGCATTAGAACGCTTTCCTGCTGCTCTAGCAGTTGTAAGAGGGGGTAGAAATGGCTCATGGAGCTTGTCTGCTACACAGGGGCTCTTTCTTGCTGGCACTAGGTTAGAACAAGGACTCTAAGCTGCTCCCAGGTCTTGGTATGGGGGATGTTTGCAGGCACATCAGAGACAAGAACAGAAATGGACCGTGGGAAGCATATCATAAATCAGATACCTCAAAGCTGCTCAGAGTTGCACCAGGATATAAGCAAGTCTCAGCACATCCAGAGAATACAAAAAACACAGGTAGCTTTGCCCCACCCTGCATCCTCCAATTTCCATGTGCCTGAACAAGATAACTGAGAACTATTGTGTCAGCAGTGCACCACTGCCTAAAGCGTGGCTTGCCTGACCAGCATGGACTCAGACACTGTTTTATGAAAACTATGCTAGCCATTCCCTGGTAGAAATGTCTCCTTTCAATGGTCTGCACTGTACAGTCTTACAGCACTGTTTGCAAATGGCAGGGGGATATTTCTTTCTTTTCTTATCTGATTATCCTGATAACCTGGAAGCTGCACTTCCATAATTAAAAATATACAAGTAGTCAGTGTAAGTCAGTTCCTTATATCTGAAGGCACACAAACATGTCACAGCTGTGTGGTATATACCTCTTGCAAACCATGTGCCTGAAAGGCTGTCTAGAGGTCAGAGGTCAGGCTGGTTTTGGCACATCGGCTACTCTGTGGTGTTCTGGTCCTTTTAAGGGTTTACATTCCAGCCTCATGCAGCAGAGCTGCATGTACATGCAAGAAAGAAACTACTATTTTAGGAAAGGAACAGAGTGTCACGAGCGGGCAGATCTGTTTACAGTTTTCAAAAAGAATCAATTGTATCATTTTCCGTATTGAAGTCATTCTGCAGACTTACAAAGAAAATCATCCAAAACCACTTCACATTTATTTCCTATCCATTTCTCATGACACCTTAACAAGCAGCTAATGTGGGGGAGATTAGAATGTGTCACAATTTTTTGACTGAGCTCAGTCTTTATACAATCCTGGGTAGTTTCAGTTTAGACAAGCTCTTGCCTTGGATACTGCAGATACTTCTCTATTTATCCAGAGTTTGGAGGAAAAATTAATGCAACCGTCTGAAAAATAGTCATGTAAGATACTTCAATCTAATGTCAGTATTAGAAGCAGAAACAAACCTGTAACGCGTGGCATATTCTGTTTCAATGTCCTCAAGATGAAATTCTGCCCAAGGATCAGGCATGTGCTTAGCTTTCTCAATGGCATGTTTCCAGGTTTCCTATAGAAGTTGAAAACTAGCAGGTTATTTATAATCAAACAACAACCCAAATTTGACCCTAGTCAAATTTTCTAGTGCATGTAGTCCCCCAGTGCTGAAAAGGAATCTGCACAGGTCCTGCTGCCCACAAGGAACCAGTAAGGCACAGTGCTGGGACCAAGCAGTACAGATTTCTCTGCAGAATAAGGCCACATTAGAGACCATCCCCCTCTTCTACCGCTATTTGGTTGTGGTCAGGCACAAACCACCACGTCACATGTTACAGTTTCAAATCCAATCATACTAAGGTTAGAAACTTAAAACATCAGATTTTTATTTCATTTGCACCATTCTGAAGTTCCTGTTCTGAGATCAGAATGGTACAAGGTGAGAGTAACACACACAATATGACATAACTTTTTCACTGCAGCGTCTATTACGGTGCTCTGCAATCACAGCTAGTTGCCATTGTTAAGCTCAGCAGAGAAATTTACTAAAGCGAATTATATGTTAACTAAGCTAGCATGTGCTGGCAGCACAAGTAAAGAACAATCATGCTTTATACCATAAAAATCCAGAATCAGAAAGTCTTCTAACAACCAAGGCCCCAAACCACAAGATGAAAAAGCAGAATAAATTAGTATGTAATGAAAATGGATGATTTTTACAGTTCCAGACAAGTAGCTATTTCAGTCTCCATCAAGCCACAGTAACTCTACAAATCCTTATGTTGAAAATTTGATAGTTTTCTCCACAGATCACTCTAGATGCTTTTCTCTTGACACTTTTCCTGTCTCCCTCTTTCATACCAGCCCTGAGATGTAGTCTTGCAAAATGCCAAACTCTTTC
Source organism: Caiman crocodilus (assembly GCA_030014935.1). Taxonomy (NCBI): domain Eukaryota; kingdom Metazoa; phylum Chordata; order Crocodylia; family Alligatoridae; genus Caiman; species Caiman crocodilus. Next base: position 15,679,148 of record JAGPOW010002202.1, on the reverse strand, counting down.
TGCAAGGCAGCGTGTGAATGAGAGGAAAGAACATCGTAATTCCCAGACTCCACATCAGGCTCCTCTCTGAACGGGAGGCAGGAAATAATGATTTCTGGGACACTAGTTATTATTTCTGTAACTAAATTTGAACCATTAAGAAATACTTCTAATTTCCAAATAAACTTGAGAAGTAATCTCAAGTATAGCTAAAGCCCAGTAAAAATCTGTATCAGTGTTGAAATGTTACAGATAATCCCTGCTTTATAGCATGCGACAGAAGGAACTTCTTTATGAAAGAATGTAAGTTTTTAAATGGGCAACAAGTTTGTTCTATTCCAATCTAAAAACAAGCAAAATACCCATCCAGTCTCATAAAAAAAAAAAAAAAAAACCATGAATGATCCCTTAAAACACCATTGAAGTACCATTTCTAAGAATTAGTGTCATGAGGTGCAAGAGAGAGACACACAGAGAGGCTAGGGGAGCTTGGGAGCTGATATTCTTCCTCAGTCTGTATACTGGAAGGTGCCACATGTCCTCAATAAGTATTAATGAGAGTTTAGGGCACAGAATTGAGCCCTAAACTTGTTCTGAAAACTAGAATACAAAACAAAACAATTATTTGTAGCACCCATTATATAAACATCCCACTGCTTTTCCCTAGATCATGCATGGGGGACAAACCGGAATATATAAACAGCATAAAAATGCTCTTGTATACATTTGCTTCTATTAACAGTAGGAAACAATGTGAAGAAACAATATAAAGGAAGTGACTATTTAGGAACAAAAGATAAATTCCAGAGAACAAAAATAGTTATGAGCAATGTTCTGCTTTGATGATTTCTATGGACTGACTTGTATCCGCTTTTTCAGGGGATAAAATAATGAATTCAAAATACCATTAAAAAAAAAAAAAAAAAAAGTCTTAAGGCATCTACAATGCAAGTTGATCACATCTCGTTTTAACCTACCCGACTATGGTCAATCACAGAGCCATGCTTAGAACGTTGCTGTGTGTCACTCTAAAGAATACATGAGAAACATTAGCATAGCAAAATTAACAAGGCAAATTAAGTGCTCTCTTCTTGTTTACTAACTGAACAAATTAGCTTTTCCTTATTTCAAAGCTGATTTTCAAAATGCATATTCCCAAAGCAAATGTATCCACAGAACATATGAACACAAGTCTATTCAAGTGAACTGGCAACCTCTTTACTGACAGATAGGAGTTAAAAATCTCTCACTTAATAACAATAAGTTAGAAGCTTATTACATTTCTCATGCCGCTGACCAAAAAGGTCCACCACGAAGTGGAGTTTATGTTAAATTCTGCCTTGTTAAAGCATCAGTTTTTCCATTTCATTATCACTGTGCTAAGTGGACCCCTAAGGTTTTACCTAACTAGGTGTGTCAGGTGACACATGCTAACTAATGCTTTCTAAAAGTCTCCTGTAGACAAGGCAAAACTTAACTGAATGCGCTGTAACTGTCTTTAAACTTTAGCCCATATTAAAGTCCTTGCTGCCTCATCTATATTGGATTTTTAGGTCTTGTCTTCACTGGAGAAAGCCACATTTTTGATCAAGTGTTAGTTAACTAGCACATGTGAGACTTTAGCCTAAACAAAACAGTTCTTATTTTAGTTCTAGTTCCAGTGCCTGACAGCTCATGCAGCCGCAGGCTGCCGTGCCCAGACTGCACCTGGTACCCATACAAGCTTGGATATCTCTGTGTGACACCACAACCTGCAGCACAGACAGATCCAAGGTATCGCAAGATGTTAGTTAACGCTTGTTAATCAAACACCTTTAAAACCTAGTCTAGATGAAGACTAAGACATGTCACAAGTTTGCAGTCCTCATTTAAATGGAGTACATTAGAAGCGTGTCAAACTAACTACAGGCTGCTTGTAGTCCTCATGCTCCAAATGCGGCAATTCAAGGGCTGCCTTGCAGACCACACCTCCTAGGGACACCCCCAGTAGAAATCTTGCCAATGGGTCTCTTCCCTTTGCATGGGATGGTGCAAGCGAAAGGAGCAGAAGGGAGTGTAGGATCCAGCCACTGCCTGCAGGCCCCTGACTCTTCCACAATGTTATGTCAGGCCTTCAGGCTGAAAAGGTCAAGTGTCACTAGAATATACTGCCTGGAGCTCATGGTGGAGGTCACTGACATTTAATACCTGAGTGCTAGTGCCAAATTTTAGAGGACTCACCATAAAATACAATTAAATCCAAATCAGCTTCTTCCACAAATTAAGAATGGTTTCACGACACAACAATTTGCCTCGCCCCAGTCACAGTGTTTTCAGGCTCAATGCTTTGAATCCTTTATAAAGGACTGTGTTACAACCAAAACCAGCTTTCAAACTCTAAAACCATTTTTTTTTTCTGTTTTAAAGTAGCCAGCCCACAGCAGCTGTGCCATCTGAGACTCGATCTAGCCATTGTGGCGCATAAGGAGCTACCACAGGACTAGAGAGGAGGCAAATCAACAGCACACTCAAGTTATTGGCTTAATGGATTTAACTTCAGGTCTGGAAAAACAGCAGCGATTTTCATGGAAAACTGTTAGTTACAAGAAACGAAAAAGCTAGCAAGCTGTAGCCCTTGCTTCCTATGCCAGCTACATGAGATCAGAAGCCCGTTTCAGCTTGAACCTAATGCTTACCTTAAAATGGAATGAATTTCTAGGAGAAGAGCTGCAGCTGTACTGTTCATTTTTTGCTAAGTTGCTGTAGTAGTTGTCAACTTTGTTGTTGATAGCTTTGTTTGATATTGGGTCATCTGTTATAGGGCAGATGTAATAACTATCTTCATCCTCACTATCACCATCAGTATAACTTCCAGAGACAGCTTTAGCCAGTCTGCTATTATCAATACCTTCCATACGAAAGATAAGGTCCTCGTCTGCCATGTTTGCAGGAGATCAGTTTAATTCGTTCAATGATTAAAGTAGCCAGTATTACAATATACATGAAAAAGGAAGAAAGAACCTGGGGGGGAAAATTAAGCAATTAATAATCCTATTGATAAAGAAAACAAACTTGAAAGCAATATTTACAGTGACCAGTATTAGTAGAAATCCATCTATTACCTGCACACAAGCATGTAAAATGGGTATTTGGGGCAGACAAGCGTGCACCTGAACACCCACATAGAAGTTTGAGTTTCCAATATAGGCATCCACACTTAGTAGTTTCATAAAACAGAAAATAATTAGCCTAGAATAGAATAAGATTATAAAATTCTCTGAACCATGAACACTAGACACTTTTAGCTGATCACTGTTGGCTGCCTGTTTCCATTTAGCAACTTCCTCCTTAATATTTCTACTTTTTCGTGTTCAAAAACTGGTCCTGAACATTACATAAGTGCCATACTGGGTCAGACCAATGGTCCCCCTAGCCCAGTATCTTGTCTCCGACAGTGGCACATAATATATGCTTCAGAAGGAGTGTATAAGTACCAGGCATGCCTAGAGTAATCCATTCTCAGTCATACTCTTCCTGACAACAACTATCACCAGTTTAGGGAAGTCAGAGGATATTTTTCTGACTGTTCTATTTAATAGCTTCGCCTCTTCCTCAAACAAAACCCAGACTTCATAAGGCAGTAACTGTGAGTTTTGTCCACTCTGGCTGCAGGATCAGACCACCTGTTTTTTTAACAGCAACTTTCTATCAAGGGACCATGTACAACACAGAAAATTAACAGACCTAAGGGAAAAAATAATCTGTGGAATATTATTGCGGGAAGACAAAAAAAAAATCAGAAAAACGCACCCTGTACAAAGAAGGCTTTGTAGTTTTCAGGTATCAGACCATGCTGACTTGTCACTAATGCCAGCTGATGCAGAGTCAAGTAGGGAAGGACTAGATACTAGGGGTGCACTGATAGAGAATTTTTAGGCTGATATCGATGGCTGATTTTTAACAAGCCATACCAGCCGATACTGAACCAATTGCCCATATGTGGCCTGGCAGCATGGAGAACAGCATCCCACTAGTGAGTCTGCTGGGGGGAGGGCGAGAGGGTAGGGGCATCAGATTGAAGCCCCCACAGTAAAGGAGACAGTGGGGCAGGGGCTGCTGTATCTATGTATCGGTGCACCATGAATACATATGACACACCTCAACCTCTTTGGTTGGGTTTAGAATCGCATCCTATCTCCCTTTCCAGCAGGAAAGCTTTTGCTATGGGTCTCTTAACTGAACTTTCCAGTGGAAGCAGCTAGGCTCTCACAGTACAAGGCCTTTCCCATTGACTGATTCACCAGACAAGGGTCTCGGTTTGGCAGCCTTCAGGGCACAAAAAACATTCACATTTATGTACATTTTGCTCTCTCTTTTGTTCATTCAGGGCTCATAATGATATGCCTCAGACAAATCCACTGAAATCAATGGAAACATTCCCAATGACTTTGATGGGCTGGCTTAGGGCTCAAGATGACACTTTTTAGCAAAGCCAGGTCCTTGTGTTGAAAGTAAAACACTTGCACTCACTTTTCCCAATCTTTTCACCCAAAAAGTTTTCTATGAATTCCACTGGACTAAGATAAATCCCTATTTTTCTGCTCAGAGTTCAGCTAATGGCAAGCATGACAGTGTCTCTCTCTGACCTGCTGTCAATAGCTTGTGCACTTTATCAAAAGGCCCTTCAACCTTAAATAGTAAATCATGCTAATTTTATTACCTCCTTGGTCTGGTCTCAGCCACTTACTTCATCTGTTCACTATGGAACAAAACAGAAGTATGTCCTCATTTTCTAATTCCCAAACCCTTGCTCCTGGCTTTGTAGTAAATAATGCTAGGACAAAATTGTCAAGTAAAACACATATTTAATTAAATCAGGACTGGGATACAATTATGAAGCTCTTTCATAGGTAAAAATAAACCCCAAGACAACTCAATATTGTCCCAAAGTCATTTTTCTTTCCCTTAAAAAAGAACCTAGTTCCACAAGACTTCCTCATAACTAACATCAATAACTGCCTATAGACATGCCCATTCATGTGCTAATTAGGATGCTCCAGCATCACCTCCTCATCATAAACATTAACCCTTCCTGTGCTTCAAAATGGTCGTGCGGGTGCTTCAATTAAACCTCGCTGAAAGAGCTTTTGTTAAAGCGCCTCTGAGGCCATTTTGAAATGCAGGGTGGCTTAATACACATGATGGTCATTTTATTTAGAGCGGCTGTCCGGAAACTGCTCTTACTAAAACATCCCCACCTCCGACCACGCGTATAGGTAATGATGCTAACAATCTGCAACCAAGAAACTGCATGGGATACCTGTCAAGATCCCAAAGACTCGCTCTATTTTACATAAAACGGCCTGAAGACGGCCCTTGTCTCCTCAGAAGAGATGTAGTTTCATTGACAACACAGGTCTCAGCATATAACATGCCACCTTATTCCAAACAGGCTCCACTCAGATCCCATACTGGCATGTACAGTATAGTACACAAAGACTGAACCTTGAGCTTGACAGTAAGCTGGTGGTGCTAAACTCTGCCTGTTGCACTTGTTTTGTGGGCTGTGTTTTGGCCATGTCTTATCACCTTAACTATTTATACAGCCTATACCCCTAACTATTCATACAAATTTACTTCCTCTGCATTGTCTGTGCTACTACAACTCTTGTCTTCTCTGACATGGAGGAAAATAGCTTGAGCCTAATTTAGCCTTATTCTTTATGACCATCCAAGCAGGAAAACTCTGGTGTTTTAGTTTTGGTCTCTGCTGCAGAACTGTAATGCAGAGCCACCATCAGAGTAGCACACAGCGATCCATCCCCACTCCACATGACTATGGCTCTGGGGTAGATTATCTCGCTTCTGTGCTCTTAATTCCTCCTGCTTTTTATACAACCAGAGGCATTTCTCACAACCAGCATTTTTTTCTTTGGACAAAGTAAATCATACACAAGTTGTTGATGTTCTGAACCAAACAGGGAGACTCTTAAATTATGTTTATCTGAAATTTCACAAAAAGTAATTTTTCCTGGATGGGGGAAAAAAACTGACCCAGCAGTGCTATGTAACACTTTACCTTTACAGAGCTGCTTTCAGGCTGTGAAAACAAAACTGTAATTGTCTCACTGATGCATATAGCAAAACCCTTAAGGAGGAAAGACTCCCTTAAATTAATTTAAAGGCCAAATAGTGACATGTAGCCACTATCCTCTATAACAGGCACGCTAGAGCCAAAGTGGCCCAGGAAGATCCCTCCAAACTACAGCATTCTGAAGGATTTGTCTACAGTTTTACCAGTTAAACCAAGAAGATCCTGCTACATTTTCATTCATATTAAAGGCACAAAGTAGCAGACAGTAATCAAACATACGGAGAAAAATATCCCAAAATCTCAATGCCTTTTCGATGTTTAACCAAAGTGGCCTTTGATTCTATTTATCACTTTGATAAGGTCATTCTCCTTATTTAGCCTATGTCCCAACATCCCTGTAGTTTCCCCATACAGTATCCGGACACTCCAAAATGAACCCTAGTCAGTTATTAACCAGATGGAATTCAGCAAATTGGGCTTTTCAAGCAGTGGGACAGAAAGCTGCACAACGTGCACAGAATTCCAGATTCATAGCATCCCTGTGGATACAGCACAATCCCTCATAGCTGGTGTTGGGAATCACCCACCCATAAATCTTCTTGATCCACTGAAACATCTGCTTTACAAAGGCCAGTCACTGGCTAAAATTACAACTCGTTTCTTTCCGTTGCATGTTGCATGCTATACTGTCTGTCACTCAGCAAAAAATAACCCACTCATGGTTTATGGCTCATTTAGTGCAAGCCACTAAAATGAAATAAAAGGCTATATTTCTTCAGCTGCATCATGTATTATTTAAACTCTGCTGAGTGTTGATTAATGTTGAGAAAATAGACATAGTACTGTAGGATCCTTATTCACTACAAACAGAACCGTGCCAAAACCAAATGTTCAGCAAGGAAATACAGCAATCCCCTATGTTTATATTAGTACTAGTTAAATCTCCTCCAGAAGGTGAGGATGGGGGCAAATGCTTCTTGTGGGCCTGTAATACATGCTACCGGGGCAAGCAGCAGAAAGCAGCTGTGTGGGTTTTTGTCCTACTATAATCCCTTCTTTCTAATGGTGCCAATTTTAGAGGAATTATGTGATAGTTATTAATGGGCTGAAGCCCTCAGAGCCGATTCACACAGCAAACTGCTCTATTATGTAAGAACATAGTTTGGCTGCAAAATATTTTTTGCCACGGCTCGTGTTCCACCCACAGAGAGCTTCAAATGGGTGGAGATTCCCCTGCACATGCCACCAAGAGAATATTAATGAGTCAGCAGAGTTTACATAGAAATATTATCTCCCAAGCAAATTCACTTCCAAGCTGTAATGTCTCACTCTGACAAGCAGAAGCTCTGCACAGATGGGGAGGGCTTTCACCCCTGTGGCGACACCCTGATGATCTTTCATGTTCTTCAGTGTATACTTACTCTCAAAATCCTATATTAAAGGACTTCCAAAAAAGCCCACTGACCTCGGTGTGCCTAAGAGTGAGTCTCATCCCATTTTAGCAGTGGGACATGATCAGCCTCTCTACCTATGCCTCTGCAATGAGGGAATGAGACATGGGATGCCATTAAGAGTGCAAAGGTAGGAGTGTTTCTAATGGCAGGGGGGCAGATTTGTGTGCAGGGCGGATGTGGGCTGCCCACTATGGGCTGGGGCTCTGTGCCCTGCTGCCTTTGCCCTGGGAACCGCACACACTTCAAAAATAGCATCTCATGATTTACATTCCAAATCTCTTGATGTTTAAGAGTCTGTCTCATGATTTTTGACACAGTGGGGTTGGTTGGCAATACTGTCCTAGTGTTACCAGCTGCAACTTATCTGAAGTAATGAGACTGCATTTGTGGAGACTGGGGGGAAGGGGGCGGGGAAACCTGGCCTATCAGCTACAGTATTTGTTGCCAAGCAACCCCAAATTAGGAGCATGTGCCTCATAAAGGATCAAGTTCTCTGCAGGCCTGCATCTCTCTCATTCATGCTGAAGTTTATACTTATTTTTTATACTGCCTTCTACAATTAGAAGAGCTCTTCTTTCCCATGGCCTGAGCTACCTCCGAGCCCTTTTTCATATCCACCCTGCAATGCCCTTCTTTTCTTTAGCCTTAAAACTCATCTCATCTCTGACAATGTCTGCTTTCATAGTCATGTAAAGACAGATTTTTATGTAGTAGCCACTTCTGTTTAAAAACACATAAGAATTGCTGAGGTGAAGCCAATCCACAGAACATCCCATCTGGATCCAAACCTGAGACCTGGCCTATTTTATTGTAATTGAAGTGATGGAGGGGCAGGGATTGTGTTCCCACCAGTATCTGCACTGGACTCTAATGAGGTCCAAAGTCTAAATAGCAATTTTGGTACTCGCTTCCACAAAACCAGTTGAGGCCGTAGCATAAGCGCTCATGGTGTGGCCATGTCAGATTCCAATGAATCTGCAAATTCTGCTGAATACCTTGACATGAGGACACGAAAGAGGAACGTAAGATGAGGCTAGAATTAAGCTGAATAATAAGATGGAAATTAATAACTTTTGTGCTATGAATATAGCCTTTTATTTGAAAAGTCCTTCTTTTATGTCTTTGATATTTTTTTTTCTGCTGAACATGCAACAGGACAGTACAGCTCACAAATCAGCCCTTCTGGCTCAGTTATTTTCACGGTCACTTCACAGTCTGCCACTGTTCTGCTGCCAGTTTGCTGTCCTTACAATTTACATGTCAATCAGCAAATCTAACTAAGACTGAACTGACAAAAACGAAATACCACACTCATTAAGAGGCCTCTGTGCCTGAGCAGGAGGAATCCAGGTGCATAATGCTGCAGAAGTGACAGGGGTACAGGTAGATAAGGTTCTTTGGGTGAATCTGGTATCTTTTATTAGACCAACTCAAATAGTTAGAAAGATTCTTCTTTGCAAGCTTTTGGATATAATGCAACTGAAACTTCCTAGCAGGACAAAATTCTCTCTTGGTTTCTGCTCTGCATTCATCCCCACAGGTCCACAGAGCCCCAGCAGGCTGGACCACAACTTAGGAATTACTGCCTCAGGATGTTTTCTTTGAAATGATCAGAAATCAAAAGTCTGAGCATGAGCTCCTGGATCCAAGTCATGGGAATCTTTCCACTGAATTTTAAAGGGGCCAAGATTTTATATTTAGTCCCTGAGCAACACTTCTTGTCCCCATGTGGAAGTGACAAAGCTCATGCACTGAATGGGTCCAGTGCAAAACAAGCACCCAAATGTTTGCAGTGGGTTTAGTTAAGTTTAAACAAATATTTACGGGTAAACAATTTTTGCAGGCTTCTCCAGTGCACAGTGAAAGGACAGTAAAAAGGGAGAGGAGCCTGCTCTGCTTACCTGTACAGGCCAAAGGTAAAACACACAAAGCAACATCTGCTTTCATTTGTAGCATTTGTAGGGAGAAGTCTTATGAACAATAGAGTGCTGAAAATAACACTGCTTTGTACTCACAGCATTTTATACACTCAAAACATTGTATAAGCTAGGGGTGCACTGATAAAGATTTTTTTGGTCGATACCGACGGCCTATTATTACCAGCCAATACATTCTGATAGCTGATATGCAGCCCAGCAGCTTGGAGAGCTGTCTGTGGAGAAGGAAGAGACAGGGGAGAGGGAAGAGGCATGGAGAGGCAGACTGAGGCCCCACATAGTGAGCAGCCCAAAGAGCCTTGTCTATTTACTTCCTTAGATCAACACGGCTACAACCTACACCCTTGAACAACTGTTGTGGCACACATTCTGTCTGTGTACCTAAGACAATGTTTGTAAGAGTCCCTGAGTTGTTCTTGGAACCATCATTCTTTTAAAGTGGACATGGTGTTTGCTTAGCCAATGCATTTATTTAATTAAGTTTTAAAGAGTCTGTGCTGATTGTAATTAATTTCAAATACAAAAAAACAAAAAACAAAATCACTCCAGTAACCACAATTGATTGGGACATGAAAATCTCAGGAACCCCAGCTTCATCCCAAAAAACCCCAATACTTGTATTTTGCATCTTTACACAATGACATGAAGTCTAGTGTTGATGTTATTCATTAATGCTAACTGCAATGCTAGCCACAATCCTTGTCATCTATCTTGCCATCTTTCTTTGCACTAAATAATAATGAGCATTGTATGGTATGCAGACCTGGAGAACAGACAAAAAGATGATTTTCTGCCTCATATACATGCTCTAGCTCAGGGATGTTCAACCTTTTTTAATAAGCGTACCCCTGGGGTAATGCTGCAGAAGTGACAGGGGTATAGGTAGATAAGGTTCTTTGGGTGAATCCCCCAGCATGGCCCTGCTGGGCCCTGCTCCTGTGAGACAGTAGTGCAGGATGGAGGTGCTCAAGCCCACTTGCCCCCGTGTACCCCCTGGGACCTTTCAAAGTACCCCCAGGGGTATGGGTACCCTCAGCTGACAACCCCTGCTCTAACTTTATTGCACCATTTACAGACAAGTTAACTGTAAAAGAGCATTAACTTTTAAATCCAGCCTTGGGATTATACCATGCTGATCAACACAGCACTGGGCTTCTTAATCAAAAACAAAAAGAGTTAAGGAAGTTATTAGAGAGTTGCCTTAGTCCCTCTGTTAATTTGCATTCATATTTATTCATTTGTAAATGTTTTCTCTCCCCTATCACCCAGAAGAACCACATAAATAACAAGGAGAAGTTACTACCTGTAAAAAGAAACGAGTGATATACAAGATGCTGTCAAATAAAAATGTGGGAAGAGTTCATGGCAGAGCCACTGTAAAGCAATCACAAAGCAACTGGAAGGGAACCTGCCGCCATAGGCTGTCCCTGGATCTGGAGGAACCCTCCAGGGACATCCCACAGCTGTCAGCACTGATGTCTGCTGTAAAAGGGTGCAGGAGTACTCTGGCAAGCAGAAGTTGGCCTGACTGGAGCATTCCCTCCAGCTATTGCCTGGTGCACCCTACAGCTACAAACAATTTAGCATAATTGTGTGTAATGCTCTAACCCACCCTGGGGGGCTGAATCAGCACAGAGAAGGTTTGTGCCTTCCTACCCATGGTTCCTGTCTCAAGCAGAAGACAGGGTAGATTTATATCTTATAGATGAACCAAAGTAGATACTATAGTACTACATACTATAAAATACGTAATACTCAGATCTACTTTGGTTAGTCTGTCTGATGTAAATCTACCCTGCCTTCCTCTTGATTTAGGACTAACAGAGCTAACTGTGCCTCTGGTCTCAATCTCAGAAGTGGAGCAAGAATGAATTTTCCCCGCAGTAATGACCATTAATCTCCTTCAGTTTAATTATATTTCAGTTACAATGGTGATGCTCTAACTATAAAAGGTAGGATATTTTCTTAGAGAAATGTAATTTTTCAGGTTGACAGTATTCCTATAAATTTCAAATTAAAAATAACATAGATTTAATGGAACCTGAAACTTAACACCAGAAACCTTAGACACTACTAACACAAGCAAAGTATCATTATTATTTATTAACACAACCTCTTTACCTTACCGTATTCCATCACACACCCTACTACCTTTATAATGCTTAAAACACATAATTTAAAAAGTACATTTAATAATAATAAACTACTGTTCCAAAAATAGGCTAGTAATGGTTCATCTTCCAATACTCCTAGAAGTACACCATGGTATTATCTGGAATTACAGCAGAGTACAGCAATAGTCTGTGTATTAGGGTAACTCATCCTTAGGAATCATATAACTATTCCTACCTTCAGGAATACAGATAAGAGAATGGGCACAGAAACAGTAAATTGCCTCAGCCAGGCACTCCAAAACAGACAGATATCCAAACTATCTTGCTATTTGGGGGAGAAGGCCTTAAAAACTAAATGAAAAAACATGCAAACAAGACGACACATTTTCCAGCGCTTTCCTGTGTGTGGATGCACCATCTCTGTATACACTCTGTGCTAGAAATCCTTTCCAGCTTCCCTGTGGCTAATCAGGACAACTCAGTAGGTTAGCAGGTGTTAATAGGAATGAGGCAACACAGGGACTGTGTGCTAACTCCACCGTGCTTGTATCACCATTCCAACCCCAAATGAGAGCATTTTTAGTCAGGTAACATGCTGTAGTTTCAGGTGCCAAAGGGTTACTAAGTTTATAGCCATAAAGGTGAGAAAAAACCTTTTCAATCACTCCCTTCTGTCAATTCCTAAGTCCCCAAAATGACAACCTATGAAGACAGTAAATTGACATGACAATCAGCATTAGGCAGGAAGCCAAGATATACAACACTGAAAGAAAAGCTCTTGCAAAAATATCTTCATAGTGTCCTTTTACTACTAAACCACCTGATACTTCAACTGTCCTTAAATATCCAGGGCAAGTAACAATAACTGATTTTCTCTGGGTACTGATACTTCATATTTCAAGACTATTATTTAGACAGATGGTTATTATTTGCATTGTGTCATGACTGTGTTTCACTACAAACGAGATCTGAATATTAACTAACTCAAAGGACTTTTATAGCCTGTCATTGTGTATCTACCCAATTGTTTACTACAAGGATCCTTTCCAGCCCCTGCAGTCAGGGAGCACATTTCCTCCTGTTCAATGCAAGTGCAGGAATTTTAAATTGGGTGTGCTAGATACACCAGTGAAAATAAAAAAAAATACCAACTGAAATGTTCCAAGTGGTAAATAAGGATGTCTAACATCTTCAGGTGCAGAAGAAAGGGTTCGTCTATTACAAATCCATCAGACTAGCAACACATTTTACGTGTATGCATTTTTCAGCTAGATTCCTGGCATTGTTTAATTTGGCTTAATCATAATGATAAAGAATCATTATCATCTGACATTCTATCTGTCTGCCTTTTTTCAGATCTGTGCCCGTGAATACATCAACATGTGAACAGCTAATGACAGCTTGGTATTAGCCAGGCAGCCTTAGCTGTGGCATTCAGCTGTGATGCTAGGTGTCTTGCCCCTATGTTTGCAATAACAGATTTGAGGATGTGAGCTGGGTTGGTTTTTTCCCTCCCTTCTGTTTGATTCTCCCACGCCATATGACTTCGGCTATCTGGACACAGCCCTGTGCAGCCTGCCCAAAAGAGAATCAGCTGACTCAGACATTTTAGCCTGCAGTCAAAACAGCCTGGTCTCCTATTGTCCTCCCTTTAGAAACAAGCAAAACGACTTGTTTGGAGGGAACTGTCACCAGAAATGGGGTTTTCAAATGAGTAGGTCCCTACGCCCAGATCAGGAAACAGCTCATCCTCCCCCCAGCCCAGGACACGCTTACCGCGGAATTACTCAGCATGAATAAAAAAGGAAACCCAGCCACGGGTCCCGGCTCCCGAGCAAAAGTTGTAGCACACAAGGCCTGCGCTGCCCGCGCCCGCCCACCGAGTACAGCTAAACGCCTCCCCTTAATAAAGCAGGGTCTCCAAGGGCACATCCGTGACGGCTCGGCACAAATCAAATCCAAAACAGGGGTGGGAGGGAAGGACAACGGTTTCAAACGTGTGCGCCGGCCCGAGGGGGGAGGCACGGGCAGAGCTCGCTGGTGCTGTGAGGAACATCCTTAGTGGATGTTGCCCCAAACCATGCAGAGACGAGGGACGTGAACGCAGCCCTGGAGCCGGGAGCCAGAGCCAGGAGGCCTTGGCGAGCTGGCAGATGGGCCTGTGGCAACACCCCGGGGGAGCCTGCAGCCAGCACCCCCACGGGCGGGGGGAGGCGCGTCCCCTCGGCGACACACGAGGGCTGCGCCCTCCCGCAGCCGGGGGCAGAGCCGGCGCTTGCAGCGGGAGCGGGAGCAAGAGCGGGGCCCCGGCCTACCTGGTCCGGCGGGACGGCGCCTCCTCTCGCGGGCCAGTGCGGGGAGCGCCCGGCTCCGACGGCAGCGCCTGCCCCTGCCTCCCGCGGGCGGCGACCGGCTCCAGCCTGCCCCCCGCGGCCGCCGCCCGCACTGCAGCAGTAGGCCCGCTGCTCGCGCCCCCCTCGCCCCTGGGGGCAAACCCGCCCCCCCGAGCCAGGGGAGACCTCGGCCCACGGGTGTCTGGGACCCCCGC
>JAGPOW010002202.1:15632032-15663443 GCA_030014935.1 Caiman crocodilus | reverse complement strand
TACAATGGAAAATCTTTTTTTCCCCCAGAAGTTAATAGAGTCTACTTATATGCTGCTTGATTAAATGTTAGCTAATTATTTGTACACAAAAAGGAAACAATTTTGCTGCCTGTAGGTGGAATTCTAGTTCCTCTGCACAAAATCTGATTATGTTAAGCCTCTGTGCATGATGAAGAAGAAAACAATGTCCCCAGAGGCTGGAGCACAATCCATATGAACAGCATGCTCATATATTGTAGTTAATAGAGTTAATATGCCTTTTCTCCAGTCAAACTGGTCTGAATACTGATAAACAGTACATTTGGCAGTGACAACTATAATTTCTCTTTCTTTCTATTTTTACTATGCCTATCACCATAATCTCTAGATACCAATGCACTAAATCCCTAAACGCACTAAATGTTCTCTATACCATGTTCTCTGTGTTCTCCCATCTGTCTCCCAGACTGAATGCTGTAAGTGCTTTTTATCGAGTCATCTATCTATGGGATGCATGCTCTAAACACCCTCTCCAGGAATACACACTATATAAGGTTGCAAAACAGATCCCATTCCTAACATTTAAACATCTGCTTGCTGGGCTGAAATATTCCATGCTGGGTTTCTAAAGCTGGATTTTATAGAAAGTTTGAACAAAGCCTCCCAGCCATTTACAAGTTTTGGGTAAGTGGGGGAAAAAAGGCTGTAGTAGCACTTATTAGTGAGCGCTACCATTCATGAAGAAGGGTTATGGGGACTCCAGCCCCAAGACAGTGTAAGCCTAATGAAAGATGCCTTTTGGGGCATGATATATTGATTGAGAGGGTTACACAGCCTGTTCTAACAGGCCTAGCACAATGGTTCTCTAGCTTCTTAGACTTGAGCCATCCCAGAGAGACTTGAGACACCCCAGGATAAACTCGAGTCACTCCTTGGAAAATGCCACCTCTTCATGTTTGCTGGGTTTTTTACTACATAAAAATTAGAGTAGTTTTTCTGTTGCAAAGAACTCAGGAAGACCATCACAATAGATTTTGATTTGAATTGAGAATCACCGACTTAACCACTGAGTTGAGAGTTGACAAGAGACAGAGCTCCTGCTCTCATGTACCACGTAGGACTACTTGCGTAAGGGAGTTTGTTAATGTTTAATTTAAATAAATACAGCAGACTCATTCCCCAAAAACAAACTCATTAGTTAAAAACAACCCTACCTTAGTCCCAGGAGAGGGATGTGTGTGCTGGGAGGAAGAGGAAAGGATTCTGTGTGTTCAAGGGCCTTGTAATGTTAGCCGCATTTGTTGGAACACATCTTTTCATTTTAAAAGAAAATAGTGATTGGATTGTGCTATTAGGTGACACCGCCCTAAACAGGAACATCTTCCTTCAAAGTGTTCCTACAGAATGGCATCTTCCATCAAACCTAAATACACAGTACATCTGGTTTGTGAATAAATCTGTGCAGAGCCGATTCATATTACAGCTCTAACCACCCTTTTGGAACAATGCAAAACTACACCCTTTTGAAATTCAAGAGGAAAAAACAGCTAGTACATTTTTCAGTTCCTTAAAGACTTCCGTGACTGTCTTTTTTCTAAACTAAACACATTGAGCCATAAACCTCATTTGATGAATCATAGCTTATCCATAATAAACATGTATAAAATTCCTCATAAAATCAAGACATGGTTCTTAACTCATGGGTTCAGTATATTGGAATTCAACTAGTGTAGACACAGACAGATAACACAGAGCAGCAATCCCCACCCCAGGAGACATGCTGCCAGCAAGACTGCACACGTTTCCCTGCTAACTGCTGGGGTGAAGTTCCTGAAAGTTCCCGTGGCTGGCAAAACCGTGGTTGGCAAGGCAAAAGGCCTATGGGGAAAATGGCTGATGCACA
This sequence comes from Caiman crocodilus, assembly GCA_030014935.1. Taxonomy (NCBI): domain Eukaryota; kingdom Metazoa; phylum Chordata; order Crocodylia; family Alligatoridae; genus Caiman; species Caiman crocodilus. Next base: position 15,661,561 of record JAGPOW010002202.1, on the reverse strand, counting down.
GGTACAGAAAACTGTGGTTATTCAAAACTGTATGCCATGTAGTCAAAATGGGACATAGAATATTAAGTGTGGATAAAACCATGGTTGGCAAAGGAAACTTGTAGCGTCACTAACAGCCACAAGAAATGTTGCTTTCCACAGGTAGGTGGTTCTTTGTGTTTTCAGGGAGAGCAAAGTATGCTGTTGCCTACAGCAGCAAAGTATGCAAGTAAATGTTGTTACTTGCTCAGTGTTTTTGCCCATGGGCTGACAAAAGCCGTAAAAAGAAATGACAGGGCTGCTTTAATCTGTACCCATTTAATGTACTGATTTGGGGGGTCTATTTTCATTTATAAAAATAAGTTTTTCCTCCTAAACACCAAATAGTAATGTTTCTTGCATTGCAAGGGACCAGGCAGCGAGTGCGCCCAGCGCAGCCCCCGCAGGCGGCCGGGGCCGGGCAGGGGGAGGTCGCGGGCCATGCTGTAGTAGCGCCCCCTGCAGCCCGCCGCCGCCTCCTCGTCTCCGCGGCTGCAGCCACGTGGCAGAGCTCCCGCCACCAACGCGCCTTGGGGGAGGGGCCTGATACGTTCCTGCTGCGGGCAGCTGCCCGCCCGTCGTCCCCGAGCGCCTGTGGGAGCAGGAAGGGGGTAGGGGCGGTGTCGAGTCAGTGCTCCGTATCTTTATAGGCGCGTCAAGGTGAGAGCTATATTCAGCGGTAGCGTGGCCGAGTGGTCTAAGGCGCTGGATTTAGGCTCCAGTCATTTCGATGGCGTGGGTTCGAATCCCACCGCTGCCAGCACATCTTTTTCGGCTCGCGGCATCATGCATTCGGCTGCGGGCGGTCCCTGGTTTGCGGGTCCCGCAGAAAAGAGCGGCGCTTTAATCCTCCCCCTACCCATCGTGCACCAAGTGGAGCATTTTTGGTGCGTCTCAGCGCCTTTTGGGCCAAGGGGGCCGCAGCGCCAAAGGCGGCTTTCGTTTTGCTCCGTGCTTGTTCATTTTGCGGAGCGGGTGATGCGGTCGTGCAGAGACGTGGAGGCTGCCCCCTTTCGGTTGCTGCTTTATTGCAACCCCGGGACCATGCACAGGTTTCTGGCGATGAAGAGGGGGGAATTAAAGTGCAGCTCTAAGGAAGTAACGACAGCTTCACCCTCAGTAATTTGGCGAGAAGTAAAGTAAAGCGGGGGGGGGGGAGTCCTATTTTATTTGATGGCTGAAAGTGTACCTAGGCGGTGTCCTGAAACTTGGTGCGTTTACATGAGACAGTGCGCAGCAGCCTAAAAACACTGAGCAGTAGCCACGTGGGCAAAAAACGAGCTAACCTGCCCTACTGCATAGTAATAGTAGGCTACTGCACAGTGTTACGAAAAACTCGTGCTGGCACTACTGCGAGTTACTGTGCATTGATTTCGCACTTGATTAACCAAGTACTAAACGTAATGGGCAGCAACTGGCCCATTTATGAACAGTTAAAAACACTCCCAGAGGGAACCAGGAAAAGACCTTTCAAAGATAATTTTTTCAAGAGATAAGGAATCCATAGAGGCAGAAAATTACATTTCAGGTTTTAAAATCTAGAGCAGAAATGCGGGAAGATGGTTTCCTAACTTGTTGGCAATGTTATTTTAGTAACAATAAGCTAACACACGTTTCCACCAGCTCTCCGTTGGCTGATGAAACACCTGAGGGAAAATGCAAGGTAACTTATCCCCTTTCATCCATGGGGCAATTGATGTCAACCGACAAGGCAAAAGCAGGCACAGGAACAGTTACCATAGCAAGGCTGAGACACTAAATTCACACCATTGCTCATAACTTGTTTGTGTAGCCATATTTTCAGATACTTGCCTTTTGCTATGTATAATCCCTAATCAATGAACATGTTGGGCACTGACTTTGGAAGTCCTCCCAATTCTGATATAAGCCCATGGAGAAGAGGCATCTTGGGGGAGGAGGGTGTTGTGAATGAGCACTAATGAAGGCCAGAACAGGTAAGAGATTTAAGACATGCACAATTTTAAGCACGCTTTTATTTCCCTTCCTACACAATGTCACAACTAATTCACAAAAAAACCCCAAACCCCCCAAATTACATTGTGCATCTTTTCTGTACAGCTAGTGTGCATTATTTACATAAATCTATTTTCCACCTTTGATCTGTTTCCCAGCTCCTCACAGTAAAATGCAGTGGCAGCAGATCTGGTCAATCTTTCATTTTATTCAAGTCTTTCTCTTTATGGTTACAGTATTACAGGTTTACTACTGTGGCAACTCCTCCAGTTTCTCATCCACTTGAGCAGCCAGTTTGGAAGAGAGCGTCTTTGGTGAGAAATACATAGCTCCAACCGATGTAAACCCTGTGTTTTTTCAGTGGTGATCTCCTTTGTGTTTGGGATCATACAGTCCTTTAACTTCCTAAGAGCAGCTACTGATACACCACATTTTTGGTTTAAGTCTCAAAATTAGCTGCCAGTCTGCTATGTCAAAGCCAATAACTACTACAAAGCCTAATGCAGCCCATGTGGGCACAGAACTATACTGTGACTTAGTACAAACCAAGTTACATATCTTAATGTTGGTTTTCTTTGAAAAACTGCATAATTGAAAGGCTTTCAAATTTAAAAGAAAGCAAAATTAAACTTAAGAGGCTGGCAATGAAAGAAAGCAAGATTTTCAGGAAGAAGTGATGATTCTGGGATTTTGGTCTTGTTTGAATAAAATGATCCACAGAATCAGCGAATGCAAACTTCTTTGGGCAGTACCCTAGCTGATTACGTGCCTTGTCTATTCGGAAAGTGTGAGTTACAGCAATGTTCCACACCTATGATGAAAAAAGAAACCCACCAGACAGAGAGATGAATGCATTAGAAACCTTGAACAAACATCTCTGATGTGACAGTAACAGGTTAGAATTTACAAAACAACAACTCTCAAATTAAAATAACATTGAATCAAATTGTACAAGTTATCAACCCACAGCTTAAACAGGGATAGCAGTATTTTTTCAACCTTGTGGACATCCAGAGTGTGTTCAGGCATATCTTATCAGCATCACTTGCTGGAGCTGAGCTGCCATTAGCCAGTCACCCTGCTTCTATGTATCTAAGGTACTTTTACGGCTCCATGATACTACCAAATCTGAAGGCTTCACTGTCTTTAAAGTTCTATTATCACATCTGTTTTATAGTTGGGGAATTGAATTCATATTTTCAGAGATATTTAGGCACAACCACATGAAGAAAGATATTGAGGGGGATTTTCAAATCTAAAGCACCTTGAGTTTGAAAATCCTACCAGGTGCCTAAATACTTTTAAAATCTGGCTCTGCCTGACATACCCAAGGTCACACAAGAGATGTGTAACACAGTATGCAACTAAATCCATCTCTCCCATAGCTTAAATAAGTACTCTTACCATAAAGCTATAATTCCTTGAAACATTGCTATTCCCATCTTCTGATGAGGTGTACAGTTAGGTGCTTCTGAAAATGTTATCAGTGCTTTTTAGGCCCTGGCACAGGGGTGGGCAATCATTTTGGCTGGAGGGCCACTTAATGAGTTTTGGTGAACTGTTGAGGGCCACAAAGGTAGCCCTGTTCCTTGACAGGTGCCCCAGCCCCTGGTCACCATCATGGTATGGAAAGTCCTGCCCCTAACCCCTGACCTTTACCAACAGAAATCCCTTCCCTTGCCCCCAGAAGTACTCCTAGGTAGGTGGCGGGGGGAGAGGGTGTTGCCATGTTGGAACTGGAAAAAAAATTGCTAAATATTAAACATCTCCTATATTTTCGTTTAAAATATATTTTTGTCCTGATTTACATGTTTGCATAATGTACATAGAGATGATTGCTGAAAAAGAAAGTCTTACTGTTGTATATTGTGTGGGGGGTTGTGGGTTGTGGATGTGGGGGAAGGTGTGGGGTTTGTTGGGGGTGTGGGAGTGTTTGAGAGCAGGTTATGGAGGAGAGTGTGGTTCTGGGGTATGTGGGGGGGTGAGGGTGTCGAGTCTCCCTACATGCCCCCACCAATAGCAGCAGGTGGTAGGCCCTTGGGGCACTCATAGCTTAGGCAGGTGGTACCCCCAGGTGGCACGTGGCTCCAGCCACTTCCAGGAGCTGCACATGGCAGTATGGAACAGGGTCAGGCTGGACCGCCTCCATGGTGCAGGGCTCCCTATGGTTGACATGCAGCTCCCAGGACCTGGCTAGAACCCATTCCTATTGGGGCAGCATGATTTACTCCCACCCTCGAGCAGTGGAGAGCTCTGGCCCCGGCCCTGGCCCCGGCCCTGGCTAATGCATAGGTTCTGGGCGGGGACACTGCTGCTGCTGCCTGAGTAACTGCCTGGCTCACCTGGCTCCTCCGCATGTCCCTGCTGCAGTGTTTTAAGCAACAGGTAGGGCAGTGCTTGGGGATGGGGAGAAGCTGCAGCTGGGTGGGAGCACGGAGCCTGGGGCCTGTGTCCAGTGGGGTGGCGGGAGTGCAGAGCCCAGGTTGGCACAGTTCTATCACACAGGGCTCCTTGTGGCTCATGTACAGCTCCCAGGATTTGCGTGCCTCCAGGGTGGTAAGCCCCATGTGATGAAGCAGCAGCCATCCCCACTCCTTGCTGCCACATGCAGCTGCTCCCAAGAATCTGCCAGGAAGCAGGGAGCAGGGCTGAGCCAGCCTAACTCCATCGTGTGGGGCTCCCTCCAGCTTCAGGCACTGTGATCCCACCAGCTGCAGATTTTCTCCACCCCTCTGGTGCTTTCCTATCTGCTGCCCAGAGCATTACAGCAGGGACACGAGGATCCCGGGGATCTGAGCAGTTCCCCTGGCAGTGGCAGCAGCAGCAGCAGCCCTGCCCAGAAGCTGTATGCTGGCTGAGCCAGGGCCAGGGCTTTCCACCATGTGAAGGTTGGAGTGAAGCACACTGCCCTGGAGGGACAGGGCAGGGCTTAGGCCTCATGAGAGTACATCACAGGCAGCCACAGACCAGGTGGTTACGACTACTGATGGGCACCTGTCCATGGGCCAGATGAAATCACCTAATAGGCTGCATCCAACCCACAGGCCATCTTTTGCCCACCACTGCCCTAGCAGATATTGGTTGCCTTTAATGGAAGGAATGACATAGTAAGTAGCTCCTCCTAATACTAGCTCTTCAGCCAAATCCTGCAATTTTAACCCCAAAGTTAATATTTGGAGACTGGCTCAAAAGGTAAAGGTGGTATAACCTAGGTCCTCAAGTTGGCTGTATCAGAACAGATTTTCCTCTTGCAGCAACAAAGAGAATGATCTGTCTCAGAATTTTTTAACACCTAGTAAAAAATTCATTTAGACATAGATTATTTCAGTTTTTCTGTTGCAAATTATTTTGCAATTTTCATTTACCACAACAGGCAAAAAATACTTACTAATTTGTGTTTTATAAGAATACCTTAAAATCACTTGTTTTGGGATGTGTTAATCAACCTAAATACCATATTTTCTTTCATATAACACCCCCCTTACAAAAGCTGCACCATGTTTCTGAAAGGCAGAATGAAGAAAAATTATTTTTCTTTGAGACCCTCTGCTACAGAGGAAGCAAAGTGTCCACTGCCAGCAGCTAGATACAGGCTTTACCTTAACTTTCCCCTGGGAGAGGCTTAGGCAGCAGAAAATGTATTCCTCAATATAATGTGCATCCTAATTTCCAGCAACTGAATTTTTTGGGAAAAAATGTGTGTGCATATGAGAAAATATGGTAACACAAATGTGCATGATTAGGAATAGATTAGTCATCTATGTTTGATTTTTGTTTAGCTTCATTTTTTTCTAATCTCAGAACATATGAGCCAAATTATATGAAGCACTGACTGAGAAACTTATTTTTTGACTTTCATATATTAATTATGCAGACTCACCAGAAATTGTGCCCAAATATACAATGATACACTTCTTGTGACTTCTAACTGGTTGTTTTATGAAAATATATTTTACCTCATTTCTGGTCAGCAAAGGTGACACTTCAAGAAGGGGTCTCAATGTGAAATGCAGATATTCAATTGTTGTGGCTGTGCAACAGAAAGTTACTATTTGAGATAACAATAGTAAATGACTAAATACTGTAATTTTAGGGTAACAGTCATATAGTTAGCGCTGAAGAATACTTAGGTTCTGAAGAACTGAGCAAAATCACTGAAGTCAGTCGGTCTGTTTAATTGAGTAAGATAAAATAGGTTGGTTTTGGTCCTTTTTGGCTGCATAAGGTAAAGGCTTAATTGAGAATGTGTGTGTGAAAAAGGTTTGCAGGCTTGGGCATTAATTTAATTAAGACTCAAGGACTTTAAGAAAACATAGTGAGACTAAACCAATGTAGATGGGATTCTACCTTTGTTACCTATCCAAGACTCCTTAAATTTAGAGGGAACTTGGGTTACATAAGATGTCTACACATGCAATTAATGCAAAGCACTAAATGATGGAGCAGTTTGGGTTTAAACTCTGGAGCAATAAACTCCTGGGTGCAGTGTCTATACATGTGTCTGGAGCACCAGCAATTTGAGCTGGGGTACAGCAGGCCAGGACTGGTAAGAGGCATGGGAGGGCGGGGGGAAGTCAGCCTTCAGCTCTGGGTGGAGGTGTTGGGCAGCAGAGGGGCTGGTTGGGGCATGAGGGTGTTGAAAGTGCAGAGTTGTGTGGCTAGGCAGTTCGGAGGAGTCTGGCTCCCAGCTGGCTGGGCTGACTGACTACAATTTATGTACATGGCCAATATCTATACGTGTGTTTAATTGCAATAAATTACCCTGGCCTAACATAGTACTGCCCTGACAGTACTATCTTACTGCAAGATTAATTAGTTTACTGTGGCCTAATACAGTTGTGCATGTAAACGATGATGTTTTAGTCCTTAGCTAGTCTACTCTGCAGTAAAGTACATGTGTAGATGCAACCATTTAAGACATATTTTAGGGAGGGGAGTTAGTGGGATTTATGTGATGGATAAAGCTGTTGTTAGCTCTGTGAACAGGTGTGACTTACACTGAATACATAGTCATTGACAAATTACATTGGAACTGCATAAAACAAAACTGTATAGTCTTGCATTTCACAAAGGTGTTACATAGATTAATTCAGAAAAACTCACAAGTACAGCTAAGTAAAGCATAATATATCAATATATGGTACTCGGAGCCTACAGTGATGGAGATATAGTAGACAGAAAGTTATATAAAATATATTACCTGCTGCATAAACTAAGGAAGTAGGAATACGTATCCATGGTTGACTGTAGCCTAATTTTTCAAACTGAAAAGGATTTAAAAAATAGTGATCAAATCACTTCTGATATTATTTATAATTATTATTTTTTTTCTTTAAAAGATTCCAAAGACAAGTGGCCCATAAACAATATTATATTATTTTGAAATAACAGTAGGCATGTCTACACATTTCCCTACAGCGCCTTTGTTACGGTACCTTCATTTAGTACTTCCTTTTGGAACTTTGGTACTGAATGATGGTGCAGTAAGAGCCCATACTGCTCTGTGTATGCAGTTATTTTTAGCTGCTACATCACTGTAGCAACGCACTATAATGAGGGAGCATAGTCTTATGGCGATTTAGCTGTGGCATCACGATTCTTGCCTGCGGACTCTACATTGGCATAGCGCATTGCTGCAGCAACGCAGAGTCACTTGTAGATGCGCTCACTATGAATAGAAAAGAAGTTTTAATATTTGGGGCTTAATCCCACTATCCTAGTGCACTGATATCCCATTTTACAGTGCTATAGTTCTATGTTTTGGACCAAATCATTAAAAGTGAGATGTTTAATTGAAAAATTATTGATATTGCAGAATGACAGGCTGAACCTATGTTCTTTATACATCCAAAATTTCTACTGGCATCAATAGTCTGCCTAAGAATGTAGGGTCGATTACTAATTAGATAAGGTAAATATAACATGGTAGTTTCTACTTATTGTATTAATTCCACTGTCCTGGCTTCAGTGACTTATTAAGTCCCAAATTTGGAAAGGATCTCCTGCTCCCAAAATCAGCATGTAAAAATTTAAATATGTACACCAAGGTTGGAATTGTATATATGCAAATAAATATACAGACACAATTTTCTGGCTTGTGCATGTATAATTGAATTCATAATTTTCAAAATGTGAGCATACAGTTTTTTCTAGATCAGTTGTATTTGAGATAAACGTATGTATTTTACATACTAGTGGAGTTATCCATTCAAACAGGTTGACATTCTCGCCATCGTTTATGTAATATGCCTGACCACTCTGTTAAAGAGGCAGAGAAAAGACATCTTAGTAACATGATAGGATGGACTGACTTTTATATGCTCATTCCCTTTTTAAAAATCTTTAATGACTGTGAAAATAATACAGTAACATCAAAAACAAGTATATGTAAGAATATAGACATCAATTTTAGCTACATTTATGTTTTAATCAACTGCTATGTTATATGTAATTAAAGTGACTGACTTAATGTTGTTTGTCTGATTTGGCTAACATTCTTCCCTTAAAACTTGCTTATATAAATTTACCTCTGATAAAGATCACACAACAAATAGCATAGTGTATTCTGCTCTTCTTTACACTAATTAAACTCCAGTGAAGTCTGTGTGGCTATGGACAGATTTTGGCAACTTTTGGAAAAAACTCTCACTAATGTTCTTTGATAATCTCCCCAATGTACTTTTCTTAGTTTAATCTTTTTAGGTTATGAAAGATATGTATTTACAAATAGGAAAAGAGCTACAAGAACATTTTAAATGGATGCACCTGTAATGAATGTGCTGAGTTGGTAGTTTGCATGTACCAACACTGTACAAGAAACAGGCAGTACACCTACAATTAAAGGTGTCTAACACTTTTTCTGTATTAAATATTATTATATTAAATACATAGGCCCTGACTCTGCAAGTTGATCTGTACAGATAGCAACACTAATATCACAGCCATTATTACCAAAGGATTAAAAACTTGATATGTACTTTTCCCACCCTCAGTACTAAATCTGGCTTTGTTTATAGAAGCAATGAGAAATGTATATATGTGCCCCAAGCTGCATACTGCCCCTTTACTCCTGATACAGAGATAATAAATACCCTCTCTTTGGGAGAGACTGTGGGGTGAATAATTTAATTAAAAATATTTATCTGGTACCAGCCTGGCATGGCAACATAGCAAGATGAAGAGTATTTGCCAAAGGACTGCTTTACAAACATTAAGAGGTAGCACCACATTCCTACTATAGCTATTTTAATTTTAAACCTGTATCAGACTAGACAGGGCATTGCTTTTCTTGTTCTTGTTGTTGGGTTTGTTTTTTTTACTTACAGCTATATAGTTCTTTTCAGAGGTGAGAGCTTCAGCAGCTAAAATATGAGCTTGTACAAGATTTTCTACATGAACCCAGTTCATTTGAGCAGTGGGCTCCCCAAACCTGAAGCGAAAAAACCCCCTTTCAATATTCCGCTGTGGAAACAAAAAAAACAGAGACTACTGCAAGAGAGATTTTTTATATTAGGCAACACGCCTTTTCTAGTTGGTCTACCATATTAAAATTAAATCTTGTTTCTAAACATGAATCCTAACATAGTGTTAGAGAGATCTACTGTTATGCATTACAAAGTACTGATGATTAAGATGAAAAAATAGATTTAATGCAATACAGTATATTTTAAATAAATTGACAGCTGACGGTATCCAGCACTTGGACCTTTCTGCCCGTTATGTTAAAATAGTTATTCAAACCCTTTTTTCCAAAATACAGTAGGGCTAGGATTTTCAGAATACCTACATACCATTTAACTTTTCAAAATATCTATCATTAATTTTTGTCTGTCATTTTTTGACTTCTAAAACTTTTTATTTCATTTCAGGTTTAATTAAATGTTTCGTCTGACCCAAGTCACAGCTTAAATTTTGTAAATCTTGTAAGAACGAACAACATTTAATTTTGGATTGAACATTTTTTTTTCCAGTTTGGCCAAGAAGTTTGCTGAGGATTATGTAGGCTAAAGAAACTGAATCCAGCATTGTTTAAAACTTTCTTTCCTTTTTCTTGTGAGCTACTATCACATTCATATCTAGAAAGGACATATGTATTTCATAGTCCTATTTGATACTTGGTGCCTACTTTTTTTTCTATAGGTTTTAGGCTTGTGTGGATGATCTGAAAGAAAGAAGCCAGTTTTATAGGATCTGCCATATGAATATATAAATGGTCTAACATCAGCAAAATATTTTGAACATTTGCCACTTTCTTCATGTTCATATACAAGTGGCAGGTGGTTTGGTACCAGTTATGGCATGTCCAACAGGAACAGCAGATCTGTCACTTGGTTTACTTTTCACAATAAAAAGCCAAAAAGAGATTGGTAAAATTGTGGGCTTTTTAGCTTTCATGAGCAGGTTCTATGAAGTGTCCCCGAGAACAGCCAACTGAAATGGCTTAAATTAAAAATGGAAAATAGCTAGTGGCAGACCCGATGTTTCAGAAGCACTCGGGGCCCCTTTCCCACACTCCCCTTGCTACTTCCCTTACACTAGTGGGCAAGCTGGGTGTTTTGTGGGCTATGCCCAGCAGCCCTTCCAGGACACCCCCCTCCTGCCCTTGGCGGCAGACACAATACAGTGTGGCTGTAGTTATCACAGAGCTATACTGTACATCACACGCCCTGAAAGAAGGAGCAGCAGGGAAAGTCAAGAAGTGCTTCAGCGGGTGGGGATGGGGGCACGCGATGGATACAGGAAAGGCCGGGGGAATACGAGGGCACCTCAGAGTGGGGCAGAAGGAGGAGAGTATGGAGATCTGGGATTCACGGAGGGAGGAAGCATTTGAGGGTCCACAAAAGGAAACTGAAGCAGAGCTTGGGCACCATGAAGAAAGTGAAAGGGTTTGAGAGAAAGTGGAGGGGGGAGAGCCCGAGGGCTTGTGGGAATGAGGGCTTCTGAGGAATAATAAGGGAGGGAACGAGGAGGTTGGGGAGGACAAGGGGTGTGTGTTGTGGAGAAGTGGGAATAAAAGCAGGCTGGGGACAGCAAAGGAAGATGGTGAGGGGGTAGATGGGAAAGAAAGGGGAAGACTGATGGAGTTTGGGGGAAAGAAGGGCAGAGAGGATTTTGTGAGAAAAAGGGTAACTCTTGAGTGCAAAATGAGCGGAAATGGAGAATAACTGGAAAGGAGTGAGAGGGTGGAAGAAAGGTCTGATATTCAATGTACTGGCCTGGGACTCGGAAAGCCCAGGCTTTACTTGCCCCTGGGCCACCTCACACAGCTTGCTTGCACCTGCCTTAAATCCCCACATGAAGAATCTGGACAAGCACTTCATTTACCTGATGGAGTTTTGTGGCCATAAAGCCATGCCTGTCTGGGAACCATACGATGGTGAGAGAGGCTGAGTAAATATTAATACAAGTGCTTTATAGGCACCCGGTGCAGGGAGAAATGGCGAGGCAGTCTTAGTCACACTGGACTGGGCTCAAGGAACGTGAGGTAGTTTTGATGCATTGAGCGTTTGTGGAATTAATGAGGAAAGGGCCGTCAAGCATTTCTGGGAGATGTGAGGGGAAGGGGTACAGAAATATGGAAAGCAGGGACATGAAAATTAATGAGGACGTTTGCGATAGTGAGGAGAAGTGCTCCTAGAGAGGAAAAAATTATGAGGGAATATTGAAACAGGGTTAGCTTGTGTGGCTGGAGGTAGGAAGGAAGGAAGAGGGGAGATTTGGAGAGCATGAGGGGCTCTGAGGTGAGGGGTTTGGAGGCAGAAGAAAGTATAGGAGGGAAGACAAAGAAAACGATGGTGAGAACCAGAGGGGAGAAAATCTAGGAAAAGGGAAGATGAACACTGTAGCTGGGAAAGGGGAAATATGAGAGAAAATGGGGGAAGGAGAGAAAAGAGGGGACCGTCGAAGGGAAATGGGTGAAAAATAAGATACTGATATGAAAAAGGATTGGAAAAGAGTCTTGGAATAAGAGGAAAAACATAGAAAAAATGATGGAGATAAAGAAGTCGATATTTTAAAAAGTACTGAACTGAAAAAGCAGAGAAGCAGAAGAGCAAAAAAACCCCCAAAACCACCACCAACAAAATTGGGTTAAAAAAACGAGAGTAAACAAACCTTAAGTTAAAAAAGCACAATGAAGAGCACAGTTCAAGAAGCAGAAAACGAAAAGAGAAGAAAGAAAAAAATGAAACAACCATAGTAAGTGCATACAGCTAACTGTACATACATACATTTAATCCAAAACTGTTGCAATTAAATAAACATCCCAGCACCCCATCATTCATTTCGTATATGTGGCACACTATATGATAGGATGGTGTCACTGGAAGGTTAAGTATCAAGATTTTGGGAAGAGTTATGCTACTCATAACTTTACGTAGATGACTTTGTATGAATGCAACAAAACTATTTGCCACAGTACTCCATGTTTTTTATGCCACATTTTTACACAAAAAATATTTCAGGGCTATAGTCAATTTTTCATTGGAATGATTAGTTGCATCCTGTAACTTCTGACACCAAGTTCTTTAGTTATCGTGACCCAGTTGTATACAAGCAAATTACTCTTTCACACAGAAGGTATCATCTTTATATCAGGATCAATGCAATTTGAAAAGGCAGCCTTGCTCTTTTTTACCTGCCCCATGGAACAGACGGCTGATATTCTTTCCAAAAGCTGTCAGTCAGACATCATGCCTGAATTCTACATTTTAGCACAGCTTTTCTTGTGTTTATGAAAAATGCAGATCAATCCTAGAGCTGGATGAAATTTTCTTTTGATCAATACTAAATCCACTGGAAAAAATGTAGCTATGAACTACTCACAAATTGGGCTGAATTTAGCAATAGTTTAGGGCATAACAAAGGGAAAAGAGATTTTGAAAATGTCAAAACATTTTGTTTGAAGATTTTTTTTTAACCTAATTATTTAATTTTGGAAACTCTGAAACATTTCATTGAGATTTTTTTCAGAACAAAACTTTCTTACTTTTAATTTCAGAATATCATTTGTCACTTAAAAATTGATCTACATTTTTTAAAAGAAAGCAGGTTTTTTTAAAGGATTACATAACCTCAAATGGAACAAGAACACTTCATCTCATATCAAACAAAACATTTGGACTGACCTAAAATTAATGTTTGTTTCATCCAAAAAAACCCAATGTAAAAACAACGCCTATCCTTTACTTTGTTTTGGTTTAAACAAAAATGAGTTTATTTGACCAGGTCTAATCTATTCCTTATTCAAAGGGTTAGGTAACTTTAAATAGTCATGATGCCCTTAAAAGAGCAGACTCAGGTGACCATGTGCACACTGTCTTCTAAACATTGTACTAAGCCAAACAATTTAAAACAGAGTTAGTAAAAAATAGTAAACATGAGCACCTGGACTGCTTACCCTTTGGTAACCTATTGTACTAGAAAGTGTTTCAGGCTCCTTAGCCTGTTTCATTGGATAATGAAAGCTGTTAACGGTTGATGATGGAAATAAGATATTTTCCTTGTATCGCGTTTCATTAATATTTTAAAACTTTTGGGTATAAGTTGCAAAGTGAAGTTTGAAATACCATAGATACACCCAAATCTGTATAATTACAGTACAAGTATTAAACCAGATCAAATCAACATACATGTGTTGGATTAATGTTTGCTTGTGATACAGAATGACTTAAAGTCTCTTTTTATATTTACTGAACATTTTTTTTAAAGATAATTTTCCCCTTAAACAAGCCATGTTCTACATTATAAGGTTTTGAAAAGTTAAGAGCAGTTACCTCTATAACACAAATTATTACTAATTCTATTATGTACAGAATGGAATATTTTATTAATCAAATAAAATAAAATGCATACTGCTATTCGTGGCAGATGTCTTTGCTCTTGGGGCCCATAGATGCCTGGTGGGCGAAGAACACATGTGCGAAGTTTATCTCCTCCTATAAGATATGATAAAATGTGATTCTCAAAGGGATTCCATATTATTACATTGTAGATACTTGTGACTGGTTTTGTGAGAGTCCACCACTGTAGCCTCTCCATTTATAGAAATTATTTTTAAATGAATTACTTTTCCATTAAAAAAGTAATCAGTACCCATAAAAGGTGCTAGCTTAATAGCTCTTTTTCTCCAAAGAACAACCAAAGCAATGGATAGTAGCAATACAAAATTCACCAGACATCCCTGACAATATGGTCCAAACTTTCATTTAGAAGGAATCACTCTAGTTCAATGCCAATTATTTAAAATTTTTTATCCATCCAATCCTTCATTTCTGTGTTTAAACAATCAATGCAGGTGCCAACTCTGGTAGTAGATTTTGTGATATTACCAAGTATCAGTAGGACCACCAAATAAAGTTTATATCAACCACTAAGCAGCTGTCAGAAATTAATGGCTTTCAGTCATTAGACGTATAAAATAGATTTGAACCACTGAAATTAAAAGTCTCCAATACACATCTTAATCCTGGTTCCCATGGCAATGGATAGAAAACTGCTGATAATGTTGGATGGGAGAAGGTTGAGGCTTACTGTTAGCTGAACTTCCTACCTTGGCAATGTACGTCTGTTATCTAGTTTATGATCAGTTGAAAATTAAATTCTTAATACCTTTTCTCTAGTTTTTGATAAAATACGGTACCCACCAGTCCTGATACAATGTTGAATCACAAGTTGATCTTTGAGATGGTGGATGATTAAATGCTGATCAAATATATATATATTTTTTTAATAGCTACCTTATATGGGTGACACCATGTAAGTTGTTGAGTTTTTGGTTGTGGCCGGGTTGGTCTAAGGACATAGGCAGGCAAGGTTTTTTGAGTAGATGTGATATCTTTTATTAGACCAACTGAGTAGTTGGAAAAAAATTCTTAGCAAGCTTTCGGGTGCAGTCATTCTTCATCAAGCAGAGGGAGTCTGCTGTACTGAGACTCCAAGAAACGAGAAACTAAAAGTGTAGCAGGGTGTCAGTGTCTATTTACCTTTCCAGTTTCTATCTATTTATACTCTCACTGACACCCTGCTACACTTTGAGCTTCTGTCATTTCTTGGAGTCTCAGTACAGGAGAGACTCCCTATGCCTGAAGAAGGGTGACTGAGCCCAAAAGCTTGCAAGGACTTTTTTCCAACTACTCAGTTGGTCTAATAAAAGATATCGCACGTACCCAAAGAACCTTGCTTACCATATAAGTTGTATAATTTACCATATTTACCCAAACCCAAGATAATTATGAATTTAAAATGACTACCTAATAATTAGATTAATGGAAAATGTAAACATTTGTTATAATTTTCTCTGTCTATAATCCAATTATTGGAGGGCCATCTTACGTTTATCCCCCACCCCTCGCCACTGCGGCAGTGCAACCAGTGGCAGGGGGGCAGGTGGCAGGAAAGCCAAGTAGCCTGCCCCTGCCCCAGCCGTGTGCTCCCTGCCCCCTGTCATCCCCCACCATTTGCCTCCCCACACTCATGCTACCTGCACGCACTGGCAACTGCCCCCCGCTGACATCTGCCATCCCTATTTCCCCCTCCTCATGCCTGTACCCCATGGCACCTACCTCCCCTGATGCCTGCAGCCCTTGGTACCTATCCCCATACCACTTGCCTCCTCACCGTCCTCAGCCACTGCTGCTTTTCCTTCCAGTATAAGGGGCTTTTATTCCCATGCTGAATGGGGCAAAATACCTTGTCTTGGATTCAAATACATACAGTGCTTCTTTTATGAATATGGAGCTATAAGCTAATCCTAAGAATGTAATATTCTTGTTATAAAGAGCTGTGGGCAAAAGTTGGAAAAAAAAACAAGACATAATCTACAACATAATTTAGTTTGTAAGAAAATAATCCTCCTGGCATGAAATTCACATTCCTGACATGATATTAGCCACTTTGCAGTACTTTGCAAGTATCAAGTGAAGAAAGTCTTTCCTGTCAATTGTCCACAGCTAAATTTAACACAGTAGCATCTGGTCACACAGTATCATGTTGCACTTTACGTTAATTTGTATTGCACTAGCAGTTATAGTATCTCGCAGGTAAACTTAAGTATTCAGGTGTATAACTGACTCTGGCAACATGGAAAACTGTGGGAAGCACTAATAAATAATTCCAGGCTAATGTATCACGTGCCTTTTACAAAGTCTAATATGTATATCTTTAAGGAACTAATGATTTAATCAGGATTCATATTTACTTATATTGTACACTACCTTCAAGACAAGTCACTTAAATAAGATTTGGTATTTTTAAATTCTTTTATTCCTTTGAAGTAAAAAAAGGAACACAGCGTTAGTGCATTAAAAGTTTTTGTGAGTGTGGGGAAAGCTGTAAATATTCTAACTTTTTTACGGAGAAAGTTTTAATTTCTTGGAATCATTCTGTTTTTCTAAAAATCTGTGAAGTATCTTGAGGAATGAACACGCAAGCCGAAGATGTTAATCAGATACAGTATCAGGAGAAGGATTAAATCCTACTGTGTTTTTAATGAATAAAGTTAAGTGACATTAAGAAATAGAGTACCTGAGAGTAGACTTGCATTAGCTGCTAGTACCATTTGGTCTGCAATTGATTTGGTCTTGGAATAATGGTCAATATGCTAGAGAGAGAGAGAGCAATTATGATTTTTTAAATTTAATTACTTCAACACAATCTGCAAATGACAAACTGAACAAATACCTTTGTCTGATTTCTTCCTTACTATCAACAAATATTTTCTCAAAATTAAGAAGTTGTAGGATAATTGTTTAGAGTAAAATGTCAAAATTATTTTTTATGGAAAGTTAGCATTTTTGTCTATATAAATTTGGATTTCCAGTTACTGATTGTAGCCCATTTACAGACTTTTTTTTAGACTTTTAACAATATACAAATATTTCTTAATGATGATTAGAATATAATTGATTATATTTTGTTTTCTAAATTTATTTCTGGGACAACAGAAGAGACACAGAAGCAAAGAGTGAATGATTAGGTATGAATTTTGGTGACTGCTTTTCCTGCAGTGCAAATTTAGTTGAATACAGATATGTTTTTTCCAGTTATTTAGAAACACGTTATTAAAAATATTTTTGTCTGAAAATTTATGGTAGCTAGATATTTCATTATATATAGTAGAGTATTTCAGTACTGTATTTTAGTATATATAATAAAGTACTGTTGTTAAAAAAGGAAGATGGGAAAACTGGAAAAAAAATTCACATGAATTGATAATGAGCACATTCTTCTTAGACGCAACAATTTCACATCAAGTGAGTAGGTTTTCAATCAATATCAGTATTATGTTTATAGAATTAACAATTATAGAAATTGTCTTTGACAAGAATTAAGGCACACAAGGGGTGGTTAAGTAATGATGAATATACATGCTCATTTGGGTCCCAATCTACAAGTGTTTTTTTATATGCAGGTAGAAATGAATTGCATGAACTCTCATTGGACTTTGCATAAGCATAAAAGCCTACACAGAATTTATTTTTTAGATCAGGGCCTAGATAGTCAGCAAATTAATATAAGCAAACAATTACAGTACTTAAAATAAGAATGCACTATGGTTTAAAGTAGTGCCTATAAAACTATAAAAAAACCTTTTGTTTCCATTTTTTTCCAGTAACAATAGAGTAAATCAATAAAAAGAGAAAACTAGTGCAGACAAAAATACCTTTTCTAGTGGGAAATATGGCACAGTTTCCTCATCACCTTCTTCAATGCGATTCCCTCCAAACACCACATTTATTGTACTAGTATATACCAATCTTGGGATGTTTCTTTGTTTGCAGACTGCAGCAATATGCAAAGTAAATTAATTTAATTACAACTAAAAGAATGTGGAAATAAGCAGTCTATGTGAACTTGGCTGTGAGCTTTTTCCTCAAACAAATGGCACATATTAAAAACAGTCCTTCCATTTTAGGATTCTTTTTGACTTGCTGATCATGTTTTTCATGTTAAATACACCTTGCCTTCCAAATAATCCAAAAACATTTTATAATCTTGCTCTATATTCTTACCAGGTACCTATGCCTGTTACTGAATGTTAGTTTTGTGGAGGGCTGTAATTAGTCTGTAAAGCCAGTACTAAGGGACGAACAGCAGAACTACTCTAAGGACTGCCTATGTATATTAGGGCTCTGCGAAGCTTCGGCCCCTGATTCAAGTCAGCGGAGATTTGGCCTGATGCAGTAGCCAAATCTCTGAATCCAAATTCAAGAGGAGGTTGGATCCCAGCTAGATGCATATCATCTAGACCCAACACTCTCTCTTGCTTATGCAGGGGGTCGGACTCGATGGTCTATTGAGGTCCCTTCCAACCCTAACATCTATGAATCTATAAATAGAATCAGAGGACCCTTTAATCTCTCCAAATCGATTCAGAGAGATTTGGAGATTCAGACATTGAGACAGCTTTAAATGTTTTTTCTATGTACTTCTAGGTAGCAGGGGCTCATGAGTGCTGTGATGCTGGGGCACATGGAGTGTCCCACAGAAGCATGGGGGGCTCCCCCAGCATGCTCAGCAGCAGACCTGGAAGTGGACCAGAAGCACTTTCAGTCCACTTCTGGGTCCACTGGGAAGCATGCAGGTGCCCCCTCACCCCCCCCCCGTACCCACTGGCTTGGCACCTGGTGTCTCCTGGGTTGGGGGGACACCTAGGGTCTCTCTGCGGTTGAATGCTGAGCCAGGGGGAGGCCGGCACACTCCCCAGCGGCGGACCAGAAATACTTCCAGTCCACTTTCAGGTTCCCTGCTGAGCCCCTCCTCCCCCAGCACGTTGCAGTGGGATGCTCCATGCAATCCATGATCACAGTGATCATGAGCCGCACCTGCTACCTCAAGGTATGTAGAAAAAACTTGTAAAGCTCTGTCTCTGTGTCTGAATCACTGGTTCACCAAATCAGCATCGAATCTTCAGATTTGGATTCATCTGAATCGAATCAGGGACAGTGATCCAATTCAACAAATGGAATCACTGTCCCCGATTCAGGCTGAATCCGAATTGAATAGGGCCTGCTTCACACACCCCTAATGCATATTCACAAGTTAGTAAGTTTATAGTAGGTAGAAGGGCAGGGTAGATCTGTACCTTTATAGACTGACTAAATCAGAGATGTACGGCATTAAACTTTCATAAGCAGAGTGCTTACTTCTTAAATGGAGGCAGATTCTGACAGGTTAAACATGTTTATGAGATGCTCTAGCCAGGCAACAACTAACTCCAAGGACTATTACTCCTTGTTTCTGGCCTTTCTGTGACTCTGAAGACACAGCCTTCCTAAAGGAATGCTAAGCGATGTTCAGAGGCAGGTCTCAGGGATCAAGGCACATGACAGATGTGTCTTTGCTCAGTGTGTGGCCTCAAAGACCTTCCATCACTCAGTTTGTGGAAACTTCTCAACACGAAGGAGAAAGAAGCCAAACTCAGCAGCAACATATATTTCTGAGAGAACCTTGTCTTCCTTCATTCCATTTGCCTTTAACAGGAATGGTCTTCAGGGAGTAGAGCTAGCTGTATACAGGACCCAGAGGAGGCAGAACAAGAGTACAAGCCAATTGGGTTTTGCAGGGTAAATGTCATTATATTTGAAAAGGAAAAAGAAGAGTAGGACCTTGGGCATAATGTATTCAATGCCGTTTGAAAAGCCATAGCTGTGAATGAGTGACTCAGAATATCATTTGTTGTTTCATGAGGTTGCTGCTGGAATACTACAATTTATGAAAGACAAAAGTTCATTTGATTGTGAGGGTTTGGGAGGCACAAAGGAAAATAAAAGGGATATTTTTTTCCTTTTCCCTGCTGCTGTCTTAAAAAAGATAAAGAGATAATAATAATAATCCTTGTGTTCATAGACCACTTTCATAGTGTTATAATTGTTATATACTTTAAGGATTTTTATATGCTATAGGAAGGTATTACTACACTAATTTAATTTTATAAGGAAAAGAACTGAGTTTACTATGATGGTTCTGTTGTGAACCGATGCTGGTGACTTTGTGAAGGCTGTTCAGGGATGTCATAGGGTGCTACTGGTGCAGGGATAGGGGCTCTATTAGAATATCCACCTTTATATATAGGAGAGGGTGAAGGAGACAGCAGGACAGAGACACCTTAAGGTCAGGTGCCTTTGTTTCCTCCTACTTGCCCCTGCAGAACTCTCCAGTATCCAACCCAGCTGTCCAGGCTACGTGCTGTGAGAAAATTCCACACGAGTTCTGTAAAAACCAGTGGAAGAGTGAGGCATAATATCTAGGGGTCCTGATTCCTAATCCTATGTACAAAAAAAAAAAAAAGTGGGGAAGGTCATTTTCTCTATAAAATACATAGCAAAACTAGTTTAAAGAATGCCTTGCATTTGAAAGCTTGTCTAACTTCATCCCAGAAAAGCAGTTGGTCTAATAAAAGAGATCTCCCCCTAAAATTTTTTCCTCTTAACAAATAGAATGTTACCTTGTACCAATACACAAAAACAGGCTCAGATACATACCATCAATGATGAATTTTGTTCCACCAATATTTATGGATTCAACCTGTTTTCTTTGTAGCTATAAAAATATAAATATTGCACAGTATCTGAATAATGTCATACTTTACATTCACTAGATGACTGTTGTAAATGTCAAAAATTAAATAGCAACATCCAATCCACTGTTTACTTTCCTCTCCTGCTCCCCACACATCCCTTATTCTGTTTGCTCACTGGGATGTCACAAAGTAAGGCTGGTTTTTTTGCAAAATACACTCATTTTTATCATCATTCTAAGAGCTGATAAACCTGAAGAAAAATGAGTGGTGGTGTTTTTGATAACAGATCCTTAGTGACTTTATACATTTTTAATGTACATATCTTGGTAGTGTCCAGAGGAATTCAGTGATTTTTTTTTTCTTTTGCAGATCAGTCACAAAAATAATTTGACAATCTAGTTGTGATAATTACCATTATTTTAACTGATGTGCTTTATTTCATTGAGTTCTTTCTTTTAACATTTAATTTTTAACAGCTATCTACCACAAAAAGTGATGTTAATTTTGACCACAGTTTACCAACTAATTGTGGAGAATTTAAATGATACAGTTGTTGTAGTAATTTCATACAGGCTTCAGTTCTATGAAAAAAATCACAGTGGGAGTATTTGTATATATATAACTGGGGTATGTATAGTTTCAGGGGAAGTTTCAGAGATTGTGAAATAAGACTCAAATATAGTTATAACATGTGCTGTACTGAGGTGTTATAGCAGTATATAGTAGGTAAGGTATCTCACTGCAGCTCCAGAGGCATGACTTCAAGACCTGCTCTGAATGCATGCCAAAGGCTATCCTCCGTCCACTCAGCTGTAAATGAGAAGCTGGTCATTTGGGCTGGAGAGTCAAAGATGACCAAATGTGATGTTACCAACTTTGCTCCCCTGCGTGCTTTTGTCTATAGAAACTGGCATACCTTTACCATGCTAGCCCAATAGGTCTGAATAGACCTTTGTCTTTGATATACTCTGTGGGACCAGGATGTAAATGAATAGGATTCTCATATGTGTTCTGTGAGGCTTAAATTCATCACACTTTCATTAAAGGGGGAAAGTGAGGAAGAAAGAGGTGAAATGACTTGTCCAAAGTCATGCACTGAATAAACAGGGGGCACAACTGTGAACTCAACCATACTCTCCTGTCTCTCAATCCTGTTTTCTAATCACTATACAGCTCTATATCCACCCTTCCTACTTAAAGGTTCTTTGGAGGCTGTGATTAGAGACTCTGATGATGAAATCACTTTCTCATCACCAGTAATATAGTTATTACATGCACAGATTCAGTATAATAACATTTTTGGCACAGCAATTCACTGAGATTACTTGAGAATTCAATTGCATAGTATTAGTATAAGTAAGGCTTCAGTATATCTGAATTTACTGCTCACTAATCTTTCTTTTCTGGGAATTTGTTGAGAAGACTGTGGCAAGACAACTCTATAGCCAACTGGAATCCTTGTATGGCATTAGTCTTGCAGTTTGATGACCTACAAGTGTTGGAACAAGGTCAGAAGTGCTGATACATTTAGATTTGAGAACAGCCTTTAATATTGTTTAGCAGCAAGTGTTGTTAACTCACCTTCAGACCTTAGTTGGAAGGATGGTATTCTCGAGTGGGTTCATTCCTACCTCTCTGGAAGGTTGCAAAGGGAAGTATTAGACAATTGCGGTCCCAATGGACCATTTATGTAGGGATCTGCAAGGTTCAGCTTTGCTACAGTTTCTTTTCAATGTCTGGGAGAATGCAAAACAAGTTTAAGATATACTGTCACCCATATGTAGATGACACCCTGCTTTCTGGCTTTTTTCCTCAGAACTGGACTTGGATTTCCTAGTGTGTGGCTGATGTCAGGACATGGGTAAAAATAAGCAAGTGAAATTCAGTCTCAAGAGTATGGAAAGGGGTGGGTTATGAGTAGAAAACTGACATACCTGATGAGACGGACTTAAGAAAATAGACTGGTTACTGGGAGGCCTGTGCACTGGGATTAGAATTTACCTCTAATGTTTAATGACCCCTTTTGATTTTCATGATCTGAAACATTACTTTCATTTTAAAGTGTGTGTGTTTCTTATTTTAAACCAAAAGTATAAAGAAAAAAATCAAGAACAGAAATTCTTTTTATTATGGCTCTCAGAACGTCTAAAAAGAAAGAAATCCGACACATCATGTTCTGACAACTAGACTCGGGTCCTAGCTTGATTTTACGAGAATTCATGTAGAAGAACATAAGAAAGTTATACTCACTTGCTCTAGTCCTGACATTCCATAGGATGCTACGTGAAACACACAGTCAGCCCCCTCACAAGCTGCAAATAGGGCATCATAATTTCTCACATCTGCCTGTAAAACACATGAAAAGATATTTTATATTTGGTTTCAAAACTGTACTTTAGAATTTGTCATTTGGTGATAATTGCACAGAGTATTCGTGAACTTAGTTGTGCATAACCCTGTGGAGGCCAAGGGATGAAAATCACTCCCCTTGTAAAGAGCTTTCTTTCCTCTGTTTAGCTCAGATACTTTTTACAGTTCGATTGATGAAAGTGCTATAAAAATGATGGAAAAACCTGACTTTTATAAGATCCTGTACATTATATATGATTGGGTAGATTCTATGAAAACTGAGATAGATTCACTTAATTTCAAACAGATTAATTTTATAGTTGTGAAAACATATTTTTGATCATACCTGAATAAATGCTGCTCCATTAGGAACTTCTGAAGGAGGTTTTTGTACATCATACAGGATAACTGAGGCTCCTGATTTGGCAAGAGCACAACCCAGACTGTATCCAAAGTAGCCTCCACCTCCTGTCACTACTGCCTTCATGTTTCTTTTACTTAGAACTCCAGCATGTCCATTCAGATTATAAGTAGATGTTTGGCGCCAGGGGGGTACTACCCCATTAGGTATATATTTTGTGTCATGCCTACAAAATGAGAGACCATTTTCTATCACCAGACACACAACACAATTTCTTTCCCATGCTGAAAATTGCTCCATAGTGCTCTGGGGTGCAAAGAATTCCATCAAGTTTCATATTAAAAAGCTCCATTCAGGGCTGAAAAGTTTTCCTTTAACCTGTTCAAAAGATAAATCACAATATTAGCTTCAGATTTCCAAACAAGACTAAAAAGGCTCACTCTTTAGGGTTTTTGATTTTTAATTTGTTTTTGTTCTGTGTTTTTCTTAAACATAAAACAATGTTCATGTTTGGTAAACAATACATGCTGTCATTGTAGTTGAGAAATTTAAGTTTTTGGTGTACATTTTCTTTATTAAAGATAGCAACCTCAATACACTTAAATATCTTTGCGTATATTCAACTGGTCATTTCTAGATAGCAACCTGCAGCATGAGAAGGGAAAATACGTTTTTATAAAGAACATAAGAAACGTCCACATTTCATGGGTGCACTGACATGTTCTGCATGCTAGTTTAAAATAGAATAATAGTTGAGAGCAAAATTTATAATGACACAAATTACTTGTTTGGTTTCCTGATGGCTTCAGTTTAGTTCTTGGTGTTATATGTCTGTTTTTGAAGCTCAAATAGCTTGTCACCCATGGATTTGGAATCTTGAACTGCCAGGGTCATATTTGAAGGAACAAAAATGTTTAATTTTTACAAAATGTAAAGAAGACGACAGAACTTTGCCTAAAACAATTACTAATACCTACCTAATCTCTCTGACATACACTCAGAACAATTTGAACAAAAAAGTTTGGTTTTGCCCCACATTACAAGCAATAAAAAAAGAAAAATCAGCAGCTGAATAAACACTGAAAATGTGTTCATGCTTTAAATATTGGTGCCTGCTGGGACTGAGATATTATGAGGAAGCTTGCACTACTGCTTCCTATTAAATGACCATATTTTAGATCAGTGGTTTTCAACTTCTTTGATTCCACAAAGTGCTGTGAGATATCACAGTGGCTTGGAGAACTGGAAGAAGTACAGCTGGCTAGACCAGTTTAGGTTGCAGATTGGAAGTGATGTAGTGTAACTGCATTAGTGCACTGTTTAAGGTAGGCTAACTGATTTGGGTACAGCACTGTGGGAACATGGTTGCACTATTTCTGTGCATAGGATGTCCTGCACAGAACTGGCTCAGCTAACTGCCTGGCACTACATATGGTGACGCTGGTGCCATGCAGAGGTATTCCACACAGCTTTGCTGGTACTATTGCTGGACCCAGAAGCAATGCAAACATGTACATTAATTAGCCTACCTACAAATTTTGCTTCTGGCTTAAGACAGAGCACGTGTGATGCAGCATGGCAGCTCACTATGATGCTGCCTGGCACTGTGGCAGTGTTTTGGGGAAAGGGTATGCTAACCTCACTAACTACTCCCTTTTATCTGCCCTTGTGGCCCACCACTAGAAGGTTCTGAAGTCCACTGGTAGGCTGTGGGCTGTTGTAGATAATGCAAGACAAATCTGTCAATCTGTTGCTTCTCAGGGCAACTAAAATATTACTGCAGAGAGAGGGAGTGAAAAATATATATTTATTAAGAAAGTAAAATAATAAATCATTCTGATGAAATAAAATTGTATTTTCTGTTCTGTTCTATAAGTAAATGGTATTGAGTAGCTGATGTCTGTACATGCTTAAAAAATTCAAACCACTATATGGATTCTAAGCAGTTACGATTATTATGGTGATTATTATTGAGGCGATCCATTTAATTTCACTTTATATTTATAGAACATTGTTTATATTCCTTACATTGTGAGGAATCCTACTTGCAGATCAGTCATAATTGCTACAATTAAAACTGTATGATCTCCTTTAAAATGTTAGAAACTTAGAAGAGATTTTCTATAAAGGCTGGTTATCTGTTGTATAACAATGTGTAGTTTCTTACAAAGAAAAATGCAGGATACATGATGCCAGGAATCTAAGCAACCAAATCAAATAATCCAGCATTAGTTTATCTCAAATAAAGATTCAAAAGGAGCTCTACAGCCATTAAAATATTTACCTGCTCCTTAAAGAACGGTTTTGAAAATTTAATCTGAATTAACAGTATTTTTTACACTTCTGTTGTCCTTGCCATCTGAGGATTTTAATGTATTGCACAAGGATTAGTTGAAAACATCTTCATAACTTTACAGATAGGGATGTTTCTGCTTTCTATATCAGAAGAAGCAGAGGCAGACAGGTGAAGTCATGTCATGACGTCACACAGTAAATGGTAAGAGGAGGGAGTAAATTTCAGAACTTCTCATCAGCAATCCTAGGTCCTAATGATTAGAAAACACTCACTTTCCATATATCACGTGTCATTTTTCTTAGAATCTGAGTTCTGAGATATTCACAGGTGAGGCATATTGCCATAAAAGCAAAGGTTAGACTGATCTAAGAGTATATTTCTAGAAATAGAAGAGTTAAGTTAAGCAACATTACCAAGGTGAAAAGCATAAAAGAGTTTTAAATAAAGCCTATTTGCTGTAGAACAGGTTTACTAGGGAAATTATGACAGCTTCATTGCTGAATCATTTAAATAAGGACTGGGTTGGGGTACTTAAGAATGTATTATACAGAACGATCCTGCCTTGCCAGGGGTGATGAACTGGAGAAGAGAGACCTACATTTCCAATTCTAATTTCTATAATTTACTTTCTAAGTAATCAAAAATAGCAGAGACAAGCCAAGTTAACCAGAAACATTACATTGGCACATTAAAGCATTGGGATTGGATGCCTTTGAGGTCTAATTTCATCTGCCTTGTAGAATGTTACAGTTTAAAAGGTAAGTGTCGCTGGCAGTTGATGCAGTTACCTGGAATTCTGGGCCAGCTGCCTGGAGGACTGGAAACTTAAATGATTATACTACCAAATAAAATAGTTATGACTTTTGCTTTAGTTGTCTTTATCCACCAGAGTTTTATGAATAACTATCTTTGGTCAATCTCTCTTGCTATTCAGTGTAATGGTAAACAACTGATTACAATTTGGGGAGAATGAGAGCTGTACACAGTTGTACACCCTTAGGACCTTTCACTAGGATATTTGCAGTACTTTTATATTTAAGAAACAGATGCAGAAAACTTTGACATTTTGTGTTTGTGGATTTCGCATCCAGAAAATGCTAAAATGAAAACGGTACTGAGATATTAGAAGAAGACAGAATAAAAAAGACAAGACAATCCTTAGTCCCTTTCATCACCAGGGAAGGGCCATTAAACAATCGTTTACCGGTTGTCATGCTGTTCAGCATCGTCTACTGACTTGAGTCACTTTTGTGTCTCCCAGGGATGGCCTGGCACATTGGCCCTGACACTTTGCTGGGCCAGTTACATACGTCCAGGACAGGTGGTCTCTGACCTCGGGGCTGCAGCTTGGATCCCCTGGTTTGAAAAACGCAGGTTGCCTAGGTGCGAAGAGCTGCTCCAAACACCCCTTTCTTTTCCCAGCCCCACAGACCTAAATGTATCCGGCAGGATCTTTCTCTCGCTCCAGGGAAGTGCGTCCATCAGCTCCGGAAGGCATCCACCCGCCCTGGGCATGGATAACTGATGCCCACTCTCAGGCGTAGGACCTAGTGCCTTCCTACCCCTCCCTCCCGAGCATTTTGGCTGCCTATTTTGCAAGGATAAATAAACCCCGGGTATTTTTGCAAACACCAGGTGACAGAGAAACAAAACATCACAAGCAAAGTGAGAAAGCATCTGAGCGCGCCCGGGCACCATCAAGCCTTGGGGAGCGGCCGGGAAGCAGGGGGTGATTACCCTGGGCAGGCTCCGAGGTGTCGGGGTGCAGGTCACTGGTCCCGGCTGCTCCTGGCCCGCCTGCGGGGGTGCTCAACTCTCTTCTCTGGATGTTGACTTGCACAAAGCGTCGCATCGTCCCCAGACCAGCTCAGATCTTCGGGGTCAGCCCACGGCCCGGGGAGCGGGGAGCGTCCGCCTGGGGCTGGCGAGCAAGGGACCGCGCGCACCGTGTGGCCACTCCGCTTACCTACTTACCTACCGCCGCCGTATTGACGTCAGTTGCGGAGCACTGCACTTCTGCTCTCGGCTTCCGAAGAGAGAGAGAGAGGGGCGCCCGCCCCGAGCTCCCGGGAGCAGGGAGGGGAGGCTCCAGCAGAATGACTAGATTTTAGGCACCTGGAACTAGGAATATCGGATTGTTGTTTTTGTTTTTAATATCGTAATCATTTTCACAAGGGACTCCTACCGTAGTGTCTGCAACAGAACTACACAGAGCTGTGCCCCACGCTGGAGAAGTGATCTTTGGAAAGCTGCCCCCCCACCCCCGGTGTTTGCCATGTGGTTATCACTACAAAAGGCTCAAAAAACCGTGTGAAATGTTTCTGAAACACAGCAAGCAAAACCCGTAATTTCAGGAGCAAATAAGTGGAGAGAATAGGTACTTAAAAGATATTTAGTGACAGTGAGTTTGTTATGCATCCATTTAAAATAATACATACGTAAAAGAAAGTCTAATCGGTATCTGACTTTCCAGTGCTTTGTAAAGGCAATGAGCAACCCGTGCGGAACTCCTCTCCGTAAAACAAAAAGCAAGGTCTTTTAAGACTGATTTTCAGTTCATCGCATGTTGTGTAAATGTATTCTCATCTTTAGTATCATCATCCTGGCAGCACTGCACCTATTTTTTATAGTAAAGTTTTAATAATTTTTAAAACATAGCTATGATGTATTTAGGGTGCTAGTACTCCTACTGATAGTAAATCATGGGCAAAGGTGTCAACTTGGTAAAGAGCATCAGAGTACAAGAGTTAGGCAATGGCTTATCTAAATTGGTAGCTAAAACCAACCCTCTCTTTTTAAATATTGTATATTGATTTAAAAGAAATGGAAATTAACTGAGGCTATTGTTAAGTATATTGCTAAACTTCTGTATGTAGAAAGGTGTTTTGCTTGCAAAATGCTACAAGTGAAGATCTTGCATTTCATCTGGCAGTTCTCATAGTTTCCCACCTTTTGTAATAACTGGATTAATAACTAAAATAACACATTAACATAAACAATAACCATTGCATAAACTACTTCTGTTCACAAAGGAGGATTAATATGTCTAAAGTTATATTGCATAATTTTCTGCTTTTATATTTCTTAAGATACAGAACAAGTTTCTGCCTGTGTTATCTGAGGTATCATTGTTTTTTGAAGTGGCTATTGCACACCTTGTCATGGGACTATTTTTATTAATAACTAATGATATATAATATTGGTTTTTGTTGTTGTTGTTGCAGCAAAGGAGTTAGTTGTCCTAGGGAGGCAATGTGAATTAGAAAGCATGCTGAAAAGCCTTCTGTTAATTTTTGTTATTCCTAAAGCCCTGAGAAAAAAGAGAAAAAGATATTTGCTTGATGGATGAAACCAAGTGACAGGGCTCTCCTATTGACCCATGTTGTTAGCAGGTGTTAGAACTACTGATGAATCATCATGACAGGTTCAGGTCCAGTTCCATAGTTCCACTCCAGATACAAGTGGTAGAAATTACTTTCTGGTGAGTGACAGCCTAAAGGCAGTTAAGCTTGTGTGGGAAAAGTAATTGGAAATTCATATTTTGTTGTTTTTTGAATTTCCAATAAAGCCAAACCCTAGAAAGGGGATACCAGTAACTCAGGGTTGTGTACTCTGTTCCCGACCATGTAGGGACTTCATGCTGGGGGGTTCCTTGAAGGTAATTTAAGATATTAGTACTAGGTACAGTTTTGTGGATTCTTTGTAGGTAGCAAATAGGTTTAGTTCCTTTACAAGGAAAAGCTGAAGGAATAGTTGTCCTTTAGGGAACAATAAGTGAAACCAAACTCTCTCTTTCCAGGTTATTGTTCCAGCTTCTAAGCTGAGACATATCAGGAATGTCAAGCTTTGCCTTCCTTGATTTAGATAGAGGAATGCTTGAAAAATAGAGTGAGATTAATTATTTTCCGTTATTGCATTAAAGTTGCACTGTACATTTACAAGCACATATACATTTTTATTTCACCTCTCATGTAGGTTCACAAAACAGCTTATTCACAGTAACTCAACTTT
>JAGPOW010002202.1:15594173-15631636 GCA_030014935.1 Caiman crocodilus | reverse complement strand
TTTCTGTACATTCACTGATCACTATTTATATTAATCCTTTGTTTCAGCTTTCTTCTTCAGTTTCCCAGATCCACTGTATTCTTCATAATAACATGCGATGGTTATGGCAGCAGTTAAGTCAGAAGCATTGCCTGACTCCACCTCCTTCTCTGTTTATACAAAACTGCAGACCTTTTATAGTTCTTTCTCAATTGCTTATCCACTTAAGTAACCATTTTCAGAAGAAATACATTTGGCCTGAAACAAATTAAATATCTCTCTTCCTGCATATATCATTATTGATCTGCTGGCCTGATGACCAACTTTAACTTTTAAGAACAGTTATTGATGTACCATGTTTTTTAATATTTGTGTAACAATGTAATAAATAAAAATAAGTGTGTATAACACACTATTAAAAAATAACTCGTTAAAAAGAATAGTGCAATCTACAAGGGTAGAGGAGCATGCTGTAACTAACTGCAAATCAGTTTGGTCCAAAAATAAGACAACTTGTGTTTCCCAAAGTGCAATTTTGGTGGAATTTAGGCACTGAAAGTCATGCCTGCACTACTTCACAGCACTCTTGTGCTCCTGAAAGATAAGCTTTGACTACCGGATCTGCTCTGCATTCTCCAAACCCAGAACTGAGCAGCTCTGGGAAAGTCCCTGCTGTCATTCCCCAAATGCTGCATCTCTCGCATGTGAGGGAAATCCCTGTAGTGCCCTCACCATCTCAGCTCTGACTTCAGCAGCTAAAAAGCAAGAGCAGGTAGATGGGTTCCAGTTTTTGTCACCAATTTAAATAAATTGATTCTATTCATAAAACATAGTTGGAGGAGGAGGTATCACTAGTACCTACTCTTTTTTGGTGGCAGAGATCATTCACCCAGAAAGTAGACGACTTGAGTTGTAGACTCCCTTTGGGCTGTCTTCTACCTCCTAAAAAAACCTACCTAAAAGAAGTGAAGTTGGGGGCACACTCTATCCTTCTGTTGAAACTGGGCCTCTGTATAGAAAGAAACACAAGATTCATGGGGCCAAAGAACAAGCAAGCCGGAGCTGACTCTAGCTGGGAGTCCTCGGTTATGTTTCCAGACCCAGTGTTTTTATCTATTTTATTCATTGGCTCTTGAATGCAATAGGAAGGAGGGCACTCTCCTGGAAATTGTGAGATGTATGTTTGAACCAGTCCAGGATAAAAAAGTCCTACAAAACAAACTTCCCCCTTCCTGGAGGAGTACTTTGTCCACTAGACTCTTCTAGGAAAAGTGCACACTTTTATCTCTTCCTCCAGTCATATCTTAAAATAAAAAAGTAAGCTAGCTCCTGTGTATCTTCAGTGTCTAAGTAAAGAAAGCAGTCTCAGGCCATGTATCCAGTTTCACATTAGTCCTTGCCTCTAACTGGCACCTAGGCACCCAAGACTGGAAGGGATGCAAACAACCTCCTCTTAGCATTTTCTGTTGGCTAGTGTAGCACTCCTTTGTTCAGCATGCTGATTTCTGAAAGTCTCATTCCTAGGCACCTAACTTTCCCCATATAAATTATGGCAGGGGCCAGCAATTTACGGCCCATGGGCCAGATTCAGTCTACCAAGTAATTGTATCCAGTCTGGCTGCAGTGCAGCTCAGTCTGGTGATTTTTTTTTTGATACCCTGCTCTCTGAATTCCTCTGGCTCCAAAATGTTTCTGTAGTACTGTCTGCTGCCTCCCTGGCCCTCATCTCTTGCTGTGAAATTAGTCACTAGTGACAAATGGTGGTGACAGAAATTAGTGGTAATGGGTAAGGGAGGAAGCAGCTGTAGTAGGGGGACGTGAGAGTAAGAAAGCAGTCCTTGGCATGGAGCAGGAAGGACTGGGGTGAGAGCAGGTGGCTTGGAGTAGTGTATGGGAAAGCAGTAAGTGGCCTACCTTTGGATCTAGCTGCCTTATTTTGGTCCACTGTTCCTTAAAGGTTGAAGAAAGCAGTCTAAAGCTGTGTATCCAGTTTCATATAGGCCCTTACCTCCAACTGGAACCTAGGCATCCAAGACTAGGAGAGATGCAATAATCCTCTTGGAGTGCTTGATGGCTTGAAATGGTGTTGGGGAAGCAGTAAGTGGCCTAACTTTGGATACAGCTGCCTTATTTTGGTCCACTGATCCTTAAAGATTGCTGACTCTGGCTCTAAAAGGAATGTAGGTGCTCAGCTTAGGTGTGCATATTCTATTTTGAGCACCAGCATCCTATAATTTTAGCCATGCATCCTATAATTTTACACATGCATTAAGCTGCTTTTCCTAATGCACATTACATTTAGTACCTCCAGCGTGAAGTACTAAACAAATGCGCATCAGGTTATCTTAATGCACAGTAACAAAAGTGCATTTTTTTTCCGTGTCGTTTAATGGACAGCAGCCTATTTTATTGAACATTAGAGTAAGAGCATACTTTTTTAAGCGACACTTTAATGTGCATTAGGCTAGCATGCATTATAGCACACATGTAGATGTAGCCACTATATACAAGCCTCTTGTTGGATCTGAGACTTATTAATACTTAGGAATATTAATATATACAGTAGATCAGTAAACAGTGGCTTTCCTTCAGTAAGTGAGCAACTTTGCGCTTAAGAAAAGTAAGCTCAAACACAAGATGCAAAAGGCAAGCAGGACTTTAAATAACATGTAGTTATCCTGACGCTTGGGTCTTGTCTTAAGATATTGATCCACGGAATCAGCAAATTTGAATTTCTTTGGGTAGTAACCTAATTGACTACGTGCCTTGTCTATTTGGAAGGTGTGAGTGACAGCAATATTCCACACCTAAAAAAGAAAAGAACAACAAATTAAGTTGATCATGATTTATAATTTGAACAAAACATAATGGTGTAGGTGGCACCATGGAGTAAAACCCAAGACTCAAGAGCAGAATCTCAACAGAAGAAAATATTATTTAGGACCAGATTGTACCATGCAGCAGATGTGAAAACTACCTCTTGGCCAGCACCACAGCTGTCCACAGTTTAAGGTATGAGTTGTTACAGCTTAAGCTAAACAGCCAAGATTCTGTAAGCTTGGGGCTGTAACAGCTCATATTCTTTATGGACTGCTCACAAACTGGGCTTGTAACATATATTCACCAATTGAATACACAGAACTTTGTGAAAGCTAGATAAAGGAGCAAGAAATAATCAATAACTGTTATAATGTGGTATAAATAAAATAAACTTCAAAGTAGAAATGAGATCAAAGGACCTTTTGCAGGATACATTGACTTTTCATTTTAATTTGGAATAAAAACAAAGTGAAATATGAGACTTTCTGAGCTTTGACCAGCTCTCTCTCATGGTGTCTGCTGATGATCCTGGTTTTGAGACTGCTTTTGTTCCTGTCCCATTGCTATGCACAGGTGGATCCATGAGGGGTGCTATGGCACAGATGTACCCCCTTTTCGGTCCACCATTCCATGGGAACAACAGCCGGGGACTTTTTTTCAGTTCCTGAAGACTCTGTGCTCAGCGGCGCCTTCCCCTTTTCTCCTGCCCATGGCTGTTTCTGTCTCTGGCTGCCTCAGGGGCAGGGGTAGGGGTGGACGTGGGAGCTCCACAACTGCTGTTACCCATTCCAGTTGGGCTCTGCTTGGAGCTGGGGTCAGCCAGAGACAGCAGCAGCAGTGGGTGTGTCCCTTCTCCCTGCCTGGTTCCCCTGCTAGCCCAGGAGCAGATGGGAGGGAAGAGAACTTGCCTACTGCCACTGCTATTCCTGCTGCTGTTTCTAACCAAACCTAGCTCCACAGGCAGTCTGGCTGCAGTAAGTCACGAGTGGCTCTGGAGCTAAGGACTGACCTTGCTGGTCATCTGGGGACAGCAACAGAAGAAGGTAGGGGAAGAGGGCAAGATGGGCTGCTGAGCAGGAGGGGAAGGGAAGGGGGAGGGAAGACACTTACCTGGCTTGAGGGACTCAAAAATAATTCCCTGCTGTTGTTCCTATGGCAGTCTGCTCACCCTAATGTAAGGGAGAGGCTGAGAGCTGGGGTACAGCCACCACAATAGCACAGGTCACTACTCCTGCACCCCCGTTTCCAAAATCCTGGATCTACCCCTGCCAGCATGGATTACCTGCACTTAAGCTGTTTTAAGAACCTCCATTTCATAAGCAGTTCCATGGTACAGAATTGTTTATTAAAAAAAATAATCAGATGACTGTTAGATTTTTTGTTTGGTTTCACTTCTAGTTTCTGGTACTGCCTTTGGGTATCTGCCCCCAAAGGGGGCTGAATTTATCAATTTATTACAGTTCTATGCCTCCCTTCCAGAAAACAGACTTAGCAGGGTAGCTTATAACAAAAGACAAAAAACTTACAAAAACAGAGTAAAATATGAAAATAAGAAAATATAACAAATTCTCCTTGCAATCCCTATCTTCAAAAGTGAAACTTCACCCCCCACAACCCAGTCTAATTTCCAAGTCCCAATTATTAGTTCTGTAAAAAATGGGGTAGAAAACTGGTGTCACAGAGGGGGTTGGTCTTGCAGAGAAAAGTGGAACTCTTCTCTATCTACTTTATATGTTTTTACCCTTTGGCCTCTACCCAGAGAACGTGTCCTACTGATATCATATGTTTCCTGGGAAATTGGTCAGAAAGTTAAAAAAAACTGTATATGTATACACTTAGACATTTACCTCATTTCTGGTAAAGACAGGTGTAAAATGAAATATGGGTTTCAGTGCCAGGTGCAGATACTCCATCACTACGGCTATACAACAGAAAGTTACCTTGTTAGAGCAATAACAGCAGAGTGAGAGCAACTGGGTGATGATAGCTGTTGTGTGTAATATCCTACATTTTGGTACATGCCCAATATTCTCCCACTGACACCCTAGGTTGCAGTGGGCTTTCTACAGAGGCAGGATCAGATGCTTTGACAACACCATACAATTAACAAAGCATATAATTAACTCAGTGACAGCTTGCACTTCCACTGATAGGAGACAATTCCAAATGGTACAAAATATACAACAGTTCTGTAGGAGTTAAACAAAGGGAAATGCTAAAGATTGAAAAACTGTTAGGCAGATTACTGTTAACAACAGCAGAAATAAAAGCTGAAATGCAACTAATAGAGCACAATAATCTAAGGTAGTGTTGTCCAACTTCTTTGCAAGTAAGGCGCACACACCATAGGTGCCACACCATTGGGTCCATCCTCCCCCACAACTTCCCTGTCTGCAAGCTCCCTTTGCACTGTGTGGATGGGTGGCTCCTTACCACTGTTGCATGGAGTGTGCAGGTGGGCAGCAACCCCACTGCTGCACTGTACAAGCAGGTCAACGGGCATCCTCTCCCTACCTCCTCGGCTGTGGGCCCCCCTCTGCACCAAGCCATGGGTTCCTCTGGCACTGCAGGCTGTGCTGCATTGCACCACACTGACCTCTGGAAAGAGAAGGGAGAGGGAGCCCTGCTCTAAGGTATTTTACTATTTTACCTGCTATATAAACAAGGAAAACAGGAACATGAATCCATGGTTTACTGTGACCTAATTTTTCAAACTGGAAGGGATTTAAAAGAAAAAGAGAGTAAGAAAAAGGAATTAATATCAAACTGATGGATGTCAGTACAACAAGATTATTGTTAAATAATACATTTGAACTTTTTTTCCAATTCATCTTACTATGGCCCTCATTTTAGTTTTTCTAACTGAAAGCTTTGCCACAAACACAGGTGACACCAGTAGAGGTGATGCTATTTCCAAATAACAGTGACATGAAAAGAGAGGATTTCTTATTCCTTCAATACAATCTTGTTGCATTGCTTTCAGTGAATTTCACCTGTGTGTACTGCAGGGACAATAGGACAGTTGCTAAACTCCAAATCTGCTAGTAACTTGAATTTCATGCTGTTTCTGTTGTAAGTTTAAAAGAAACTTTAAGGGCATGATTCTCCACTGACCTTAATAACCCATGCCTAAAACTCTGAAGCCAGTGGAAGTTTTGGGTGAGTGAGGAGAATAGAATATAATTCTAATCTAACAAATAAATATATAAACAAGATGTTGATTTTCAGCGCTTGCTTAGCACTGAATCCCCTCTAGATTAGTTATATGCTCAAGTCCCACATGTAAGTAGATGGGTATAATACATACTAATGGAGCTATCCATTCAAAAAACATGACATTCTCGCCATCATGTACATAATATGCCTGACCGCTCTGTTAAAAAAAGCAAAGAAAAGAGAGGTTAGAAGCCAAACACTGTTTATGTAAAGGCATTTCCCCCCTATTAAATATATCTTTATTGATTCTGTAAATAATATAGCAAGCCTAATAAAGGCAGTTAAGCTGCTTCCACCAGACTGAGTTCTGATTTCACAAAAGTTTCACACTGGTGGTAATCTACAGAATTTAATGGAGTTGGCTATGTTTTATATTAATATAATACAGAGAGCTACAGCCACTGTGTTTAGCTCTTATACTACAGTTAGTACAACCAACCTAATTCTTATAGTACCAAGGTTTTTCTTTTTTAATTTTCAGCAGCAAAAGTCATGTTCCTCAGGATGAATCCACTAAATTTGCAACATGGTTGTCATGTTAACTAATACAATAGCTTATGGTCATGATGTGAGAATACTTAATTTTCTAATAAAAATAAGCCTTATTTGCATATAGCTTGGGGTATATCTCATTTGAGCGTTGATGTTCCTGGTAATGCCCTTTGGCCTTCTGAATTTATTGTCAATTATTCCTAGGCAGGGAGCAATGAAGATGACAGGGGTGGGAAAAATATGGCCTGCGGGCTGGATCTGGCCCTTGAGGCCATTCTATCTGACTCGCGGGGCCCCTAAAAAATTTAGAAAATTAATATTTATCTGTCCTTGGTTCCTGTCAAAAATGACAGAAACCAAGGGCTGTAGGACCAAGGGGAAGCCCGGCGGGCTCCTGAAACAACAAGGTCCCCCTGGCCGGGTCCCCCAGCCTGGGACCATGTGAGTGCACTGCACCAGAACCTCAGGTAAGGGGGGGACCACATGCAGGGAAGGAACCCGGGGAAAAGTGGCCCCTCCCCCACCCCATGGCCAGCGCTCCCTGCTGCAGCCCGTGCGGGGCTGTCCTGAGCAGGCACAGGCAGCCCCAGGTGGGCTGTGAGTGGCTGCAGTGCGGGGCACTAGCCACAGGGTGGGGGAGAGGCCACTTTTCCCCTGCACTCAGCACCAGCTTGTAACCTGCTCCCACTGCCAGCCTGGGCCCCGTGCTGGCTCTGGGCTTGCCCGCCTGGGCTGCACACGGCGACAGCTGCTGTGGCCCCCGTGCTTGCTGTGCTAGGCAGTGTTTGCTGCTGCCCAACTGGAGCTCGTGCGCTGGGTGGTGGTGGCAAACACTGCCCGGCATAGCAAGCGGGGAGCCCGCAGCAACTGCCACCGTGGCACAGCCCTGACAGGTGTGCCCGGAGCCAGCACAGGACCCAGGCTGACAGTGGGGGAGAGTTACAAGCTGATGCTGAGAGTAGGAAAAGCAGCCCCTCGCCTGCCCCATGGCTGGCACCCCATACTGCAGCCACTCACAGCCCACCTGGGGCTGCCTGGGGCTGCTCAGGACAGCCCTGTACGGGCTGCGAGTGGCTGCAGCAGGGAGTGTGGGCCACCAGGCAGGGGAGGGGCCACTTTTCCCCACACTCAGCACCAGCTTGTCCCCTGCTAGGGAGCAGGAGGTCAGGGCTGCACGCTGCACCCTGCCTGTACCATGGGGCTGGGGGGCACTGGGAGTGAGTGGGTGCACAGGGCCCACATTGGTGTCCTGGGTCCAGTGCCAGTGGGGCCCACAGTGGGATGGCAGGAGTACAGAGTCCCAGCTGGCAGGGGCTCTATGGAGCTGGGCCAGCACTCCCCTCTCCCTGCTGGTATAGCCCAGCCCGGCTCTACAGCCTGCGCCCTACTCTGGGCCCCACCAATGCTGGCCCTGAGACATTGGGACATTGGTGCCAGGATGGTGACCAGTGGGCGGGGACCCTGCCAAGGGGCCGGGGTACCCATGCGGCCCTTGACAGCTTGCCAAAACTGGATAAGTGGCCCTCTGCCTGAAATAATCAGGATACAAGATATATAAGGGATGTGCATCAGGAACTGGGAGAATGTCTGTTCACCAGGGCACCCCAAGGGAAAAGGAAGTCTAATGGTCACAAGCTGCTGGAAGACCTTTTTAGGATGACAAGGAAAAACTTGTTTACTATCCAAGTCTCCAGAGTTTGGAATAGATTCCCTCCAGAAGTGGTGCAAGCACCTACTCTGGATACCTTTAAGGAATGCTTGGATGCTTCCAGCCTTTGAGCTCTAGGTCCCTTCCAGCCCTAATGTCTATGAAATCTATTAAATGTATTGGAGTTCTCTATGCATGTAACATCAAGCAATACCAGAAGGGGAACATTTTCCACAAAAGGTTGCAGTAAGAGTGACTGGCTCTGTCAGGGTGGGCAGCCTCCCTACTCCCAGCCTTCTTCCCCTCTCCCCTGCCCGCTAGGGTGGGCAGACCATGCCACAGCATTTAGGGACTTTTTAAAGTCCACAAATCAGGTAAAAATCCCTCCACTTCCCCTCCATGCTCAGAAGCACGTGTCCTCCCCTCCCCTTCTCACCCCTTTCTGTCTGCCACTGACTCCAATGTTCAGAGGGCAAGGGGAGCTCCAGAACTACTTCTGCCTAGCTCCAGCTGGACTGTGTAGAGGCCAGGCTCAGCCCAGGACAATGGTGGCAGCAGGTGTGTTTCTCCCTTCCTGTGCCTGTTCCCAGGCTGGCAGGGAACACCTGGGGGGGAGGGGAAACCTACCTGTCCCTGTCCCAAGCTGAGCCCATGCCCTATACAGCCCAGCTGGAGCAAGCAGGAGTGGCTCTGGGCCTCCCCCACCCCTAGGACAGTGGCACCAATGGAGATGAGGAAGAATAGGAAGGGTACATACTTCTGAGCACTGGGGGAAAGAAGCAGGGAAATTCTTATTGCTGGAGGCTGGATGTGACCAGGTCACTGCTCTCTGTAATCCAGCCTTGAGGTTGCTCACCAGAGGCTGCTCACCTAAAGGTTTATGCACCCAGAATCAGAATTAACTTTTTAAAAAACAAATTATTCTATAATTTTTGATAATGCTAGGCATAGTAATTTACATAGTATTCCTACATTACCTCTGTGAGTCTTGTTTACAAGAAGGAAAAATGCAATGTAAGAACAAGATGCACCAAACTGCATTTTCAATGCAAATATTTGGCATGAAGAACTCCATGGTTTCTATCTATAAAACAAATTTTTATATCTGAAAGATAGAGAAATTTGACCTGTCTTTTCAAACTATATCAAACTGACCATAAGCTATTGTATTAATTAACATGACAACCACGTTACAAATGTAGTGGATTCACCCTGAGGAACATGACTTTTGCTGCTGAAAATTAAAAAAGAAAAACCTTGGTACTATAAGAATTAGGTTGGTTGTACTATATATCAAATTTAATTGTTTACTTACAGCTTTATATCCCTTCTCAGGTGTGAGAGCTTCAGCAGCTAACAGATGAGCTTGTACAAGATTTTCAACATGAATCCAGTTCATCTGAGCATTGGGATTTCCAAACTTGAAGTTAAATAGCCCCCTTTCAATATTCTTCTGCAGAAACACAATAATTAAATAATTTCAGGAAAGGAAATTAATTTAGGAGTTTAGGGAAGTTAATGGCTGAGCGACTCATTACATTGGTTTCTGTCAAAAAATAAAAAGTAATGCTGTAGTTGCAGTGGAAGGTGTTATGAAATTATGCAATCTGTTGTGGCTGGAAATCTGTGTGTTTCCAGAACTCTCACAGAAAAATTATGAAAAAACCACCCAAACCATAAGCGGACAACATTTTTCCCAGAATAACCATTCCATTTATGACCTCACGATTATGGTCCTTAAGGAAAACCTATGCAATACCTTCAGAAGATGGACCTGGGAACAAAAATTGTATTTTCACTGAACTCTGAAAACGAAGCACTTAACACAGACAATGGTTTTATGGTTCATTAGAATTTTAAACAGTTTATTTTTCTCCATTGTTCTTTACTTGGTCTGTAACTACTTGTTAACTTCTCCTTGCTCCACAGATTTACTATTTCCCTTATACGACTACGTTCATTTGTACATCTTAAACAAAAGTAATCATTAGATATGGTATTTAGCTTAGGCTATACCTGATCCATTCCCAGACCTGAGGAAGGGCATTTTATACCTGAAAGATAGCCTAGCATTTCTGTCAACTGTATAACTGGCACACAAATAGATTTTGCCAAACAAATCTTCCTTCTTATAAAAAATAAAAGATTTATTTTTCCTTTATTTATTCACAAACATCCTAAATTTGGCATAAGGAAAATTTAACTAGATCTGTGTGTTACAGCTATGATCTAATTTATAATAGTAAACTAAGACAGGGCTGTCTAAATGGCTGCATATGGTCTGGGAGTGGTTAAATCATGGCCTTTGGACAAATTTCTATACTAGGAAAATTAAATAATAAAATGGAAAAAAAATAGAAAAAATAAAAAGGGACTTTTTCCATATCATGGGAATTTTATTACCATGAAATTAGTAGTACTGATGTCTAGAATATCAGCTAGCTGTTTCAGCTAATTATTTCCATTTCATCTACTTAATGAGGCCCATGAGAAAGATGGGAATAGAGATGTCAACCTTCCAGTCCAAAAAGTTGATCAGCTTTGAACTAAGATGTCACTACAAGATTTGGCTGAAAAAAGCCCTAAAATAATGTGGGATAAGCAGTTATACAAGCTTAGCCTTTCAACCATAGCAGGTCTCACTCAGGATTTCTCTCTCACACAGAAGGGCAGATTTTTTATTTTAATTCTCACTCTCCAACTATGTTATCTGTTACTCTGTATTATGCGTTTAGTCATCAAGCCCAAGATTCACATATGGCAGTGCTGAGTGCCTAAAAGTAAGGAAGGCAGTGATGTCATTATAACCATGATGCTGTAGGAAACATTATTCAAAAACTCAAGTGCCAGAGGGTATATATACCGACTCCCTGACACTCTTGAGATCACTGCCAGAAAACCACCTTCCCTACTTCCTCAGTTTCAAATTTTGAGATTGCAGTAGGAGGGCTGATTTGTCTTTCCCAGCTCCCACACTGCATTGGAGCCACCTGAACATATTACCTCTGTGGAGCATGTGTTAGATAATACAATCTGGAAAAGTCCTAACGTTGCTACGTTATAATGCCAACATCTGAAAATCTCAAAATCTCAAAATCTGAAACTGAGGCAATGAGGGTGCTTTGCAAACATGTGTCACTATGGACTTCTGGCGTGTTTGAATGTGATGGTAGGGGATCCTTGAAGGAATTCTCACCACCTCAATTATGTGTTTGAAGCAGAGTAGGAATGGGTCTCTTTTTGGCAGTTAACTTGACAGCTGTACAGAGGGCCTCATTGATAGGGGCTTCCCAACTCAAGGAGGCAGGTGGCCGATATCACGGGGAGATCACAGGGCCGGCTGCCATTTTTGTGGGCTGACTGCAGTGGGGCCAGCCCCCAAATGCTTCTGATTGGCTCAGAACTCAATTTTTGTCCTGGCCGTTGGGTCTTTCCCCGCCTCCGCCTACACCCTGACATACGCAACACCTCCTACTTTTCATTGCAAACAATTTCCTCAGTGTCTACTACTTGACCTGCCTTGGGAGATTGCTGACTGTTGCAGGGTACTAAGAGGTGCCTGCTTCTTTAAGGGCAGAAACGGCGTAGAGAGAGGGCCTTAGGAGCCAGGCAGAACCCCTATAGGTGCAGGTTGCCATGGCAGCAGGCTAATGAGGGAATTAGCCTGCACTTGCACCTGGTCGGGTGACCAGAAGCAGCCAGGGCTTTGGGCACATATAAACCCCAGGGCCATATGAGGAAAGGCTGAGGGGCCTGGGCCTCTTTAGTCTAAAGAAAAGAAGGTTGAGAGGGGATTTGATAGCGGCTTACTGCTATCTCAGAGGAGTGCGTCAGGAGCTCAGTGAACAACCGTTCACTAGGGCACCCCAGGGAAGACCAGGACCAATGAATACAAGCTCCTTGAAGGGCACTTCAGGCTTAATACCAGGAAAAACACCTTCACAGTTAGGGTGTCCAGACTGTAAAATAAACTCCTCCAGAGGTGGTGCAGTCACCTACCCTGGTGGTTTTCAAGGGGAGACTGGACAGTCACCTCGCTGGGGTCGTTTGACCCCAGCTGTCTTCCTGCCTAGTGCAGGGGAGCTGGACCTGATGATTTGCGAGGCCCCTTCTGGCCCCTAACAATCTATGACTCTGTGAGTGTGGACCCTATGTTATTATTGTGTTGTAGCCCAGGGGCTTGTGTTTTCTCGTACTGAAACCGGTAGACTAGGCTGAGGCTATTGGGGAGGCCTCATTGGGGCACACTACAGTGTGGAGAGCCCACGCCAGAGAGGGCACAGTGACAGGGGGCCAAGTTAGATGGAGGCCTCAAAAAGGGACAACGTTTAATTGCCATCTGTGAGGCATGGGGTGTGGTAAAGGGGAGGCTTTGGAGCCACACATCTAGCCCATAAGGCTTGGGAGTATCATAAGGCACCTCTTGAGTGTGGGACGCAGTAAGGGGTCCAACAACCCACAGGGCTTAGGGGAGTCTGTCAGGACTGTGACCAAGCAGCAACACAAGGGCAGTGTCTCAATTCATTATTTAAATCAGCAAAACATGGCAGGCGAGATTAGTAGGTGACCATAGGGCGGAGCTGAAACAGTTATGGGGCCCTAGGGACATCACGGCCATCCCTGGGGAGGCTGAATCATGACACTGATGTACAGTTGAGGCTTTTTTCCAGGCCTTTGCCCCCATTCTTGCCTGATTATTTTTAGCAATGTCTAAAGATAATCTTTAGCCTTCTGTCTCCTTATCTGGGGTTATCCCAATCTCTTTCTTCGGTGTCTACCTCTTTGAACCCCATTCCACCACTGCCCCTTGGGGCCCTCTTCACTTCCTACTGTTTTTCCCATTCAGGACTTCCTAATCCCTATGTTGGTCCCCTGACTGCTACTGGGATGGCTTTTGTTCCTGTGTGGTACTTAGCTCTTCCTTGAGGTTGGGTTTTGTGTGTGACTCTGCCTTTTCTAGGATCTCTCCAGGTGTTTGTCCCATCCTCCTCAACTCTGGTTCTCCAGCCTGTTTTCTGGCTATGCCTTCAGCCAATACCTCTCTTCCAGAGCATGTATCTGATTTGCAGTGCGCCTGGGCTTGGCAGCCTGTGCTCTCCATTCCCTTGGTTTTGGTTATTTCACCTTCTGAGTGCAGCCTCAGCAGAACCAATCACTCCTCCTGCCTCTTGTTTTGGACCGCTTGTTCTTTTGCTCAGTTATCATGTCCGCCCATTTCACTTCTACCTGTTAGATATGATCTGCCACTATCAATATTTCAGCCTCTGGCCTGCTGGCAAGTTCTTCCAGTTTCTCTCTTAGTTGGTCCACCTCCTTCATATGCTGGCTTATCAGCTAGCCCCATTTCTGATCCAGGCACTCCAAGATCGCTGGCAGGGCCTCTTCCCATATAGGGATAAGCATGAATGCTGCATGCCTCCTGAGGCTGGGAGGGGCATGGAGACCACCAGCAGGCAGTGGTGGCATGGTGGCGGTGAGCTTCTGCAGGTGGCTGCGGCGGTGTTGGCGAGGGGCGGCAGGGTGGCAAGCACTGATCAGCGGCCACCCGCATGCACCACCAGCAACAATCAGCAACCACCCACAGATGCCACTGGCAGAAGCAAAGGGGAGCGGTGGTGAGTGATCTTGAGAGGAAAACTGCTGGGGAAAAGCCCCAGCAGTGTGATAATGAGCACAGCTGATGGTTGCTGAGGCAACTGAGGAGAGTCAGCTGACCTAGGGGGAAGGGCTTGGCCCTATAAAGCCCAGAACCAGAGCCAGGCTGGCAGTTCTCTGCCAGCAGCCAAAGGAGCAGGAGCTCCGAGGAAACCGAATGTGAGTGCAGCTACGAGAGCTCCAGAGGCTGGAGCAATGATGTGGAGTGGTAGCCAGGAGGCTTACTTTGTTATGGCTAGGTGCCTTATGTTTGAGTTGCAGCCAGAGGCTTATGTTGTGTTTTGTTAGCATTGTATTACACTGGTGGTTTGGGTGAGGCAGGAGGGGAAGGAGGAGGCCTCATCAGGGACCCCAGCAGTGTGGGGATCCTGGCACCCGGGAGGGCGCGATTCAGCACCAGAGAAGGCGCAGCGATATTGTTATACAGGGGAGGAGACCCCAGGCCCTAACAGGGGGCAATATGAGAGTAGCCCTAAGCAGGGGGCGGTATTTTAAGGTGCCCATGAGGGGCAGCATTATTGGAAAGCCCTGAGGGGGCACGGCGAGCCCTAGAGAGGGGAGCGCCACTTTAGAAGCCCAGACGAGGGGCAGCGTTGTTTGGGAAGCCCAGACAAGGGGCAGTAACACTAAGAAGCCCAGTTGCGGGCTAGCACGGAGGTAGACCTCAGCCAAGGGGCAGGGTACTGTGGTGGACCCCAAGAAGAGGGTTAGCAGCACACAACACCTGGCTAAAGGTGGGGCTGGACAGAAGGTCCCCAGAGCAGATGAGGGTCCTGGGGACGGATGATATTTTAGAGAGGCCCAAGAAGGGGCACTGATATTCAATGAGAGGGCCCGAGAGCGGGTGAGCTTATTGATAAGGCTCAGAGGCGGGCGAGTATATAGCCCTAGAGAGGAAGGGCAAGACTGGGAGCCCTAGAGAGGAAGGGCTAGACTGAAGATTGATACACCAACGTCTGGGACAGCAGCGAGACTTGGGACGTGGTATCAGGGGTGGTAGGAGCCACGTTTGGCCCGAAGGCCAGGGTGCCTGGAGCACACCCAGCATACGGGGAACATCCCGGTGGGTCCGGGAGATCACAGGGACAAAGGTCCCGGTATGCCGCGCCCAAGGCGGTAT
Organism: Caiman crocodilus; assembly: GCA_030014935.1. Taxonomy (NCBI): domain Eukaryota; kingdom Metazoa; phylum Chordata; order Crocodylia; family Alligatoridae; genus Caiman; species Caiman crocodilus. The sequence goes on along the minus strand of JAGPOW010002202.1, from coordinate 15,616,706 downwards.
AAAGGTAGCCTCTCAATATATACCTCTTGTATCATCAAAGTCGTGGCAGGAGAGAATAGAGGGTGCCTTGGGCTGGACTTGGCGCGGACGGAGGGCCTTCAGGAGATCACGGCCCTCCTGTAGGACCCCGCCGTGACAGGTGCACATATATCTGCGTGCACCCCCTGTGTCGCCAATGGATATCAAATCCTACCCCTGAGGGTCTATCCATCACAGTATTCTTTCCCAGTTGCACTGTTCCCATCTGAATCTGGACTGTATCTTTTCCCCAAACTGGCTCTTTTCCACTTCCACCCTTTGCAGCTGGGTTCACAGTGTGTCACTCTCCTTGTTTTTACTTCTTGCTTCTGCTTTGAAGGATCGCATCTGGTCCTACAACACACCTTCCATCTGTTCTCTGACTTTCTTCATTTCTCTTGACATGACCTTTCCCATCTCCTTTGACTGGATATGGCTTTGTACTAACTCTCTCCACATCTCTTTTTTTAATTGGAAGTATCACTGTTGCCCACTCTCCAGCTTGCCATGCAACTCCTCTACCTGATCCTCTTAATCCTGCAGTTGTTTCAGCATGGTCCCTATAAGGTGTTCTGAGTCTTCAATCCAATGTGCAAAATCTGATTTATTTATTTATTTTCCACTGCCTGGGCTGCACTGGCTTTGGATGGGTTCAGCATCAACACCACCATCTTCTGCATCTTGTGCAACTTTTTTTCCTGTTTTCTGCTCTTCTCAGCTTCGTTCAGGATGAGTTGTTCTAGCACTTGGGTTTTGTCAACCTACAATCAGACGTCTGACTTCTTTGGACCTTCCTTCCTTCTTTCAAGATTGCAAACATGGTTCTAATACAGACACTTTTGCTTTGGCCTGCTTGTTTTTGGACCTCATTATTTCTAGCTCCCGTTGTAAGTGGGCCACTCTTTCCTCCACCTTATCTGCCTGCAACTGCCAGTTAGGGTCTCTTGCTCTAAAGCTTCCATAGTCTCTATCTCTGCCATGTTGTTGTTGGTTTTTTCCTGATCCTCTCTTCCTTTTATCCCCTCTCCACTGGGAAGAGGACTGCCCCCTCCCCCCCACTCCGACCTGGGCCTGAAGTCTTTTTTTTTTTCAGTTTCCTACAGCAGTATTTTTTTTTTTTTTTTTACCTTCAGCTCCTTCTCCTGAGCTCTGGTACTGCTGGCTTATGATAAGACTCTCAGGGTTTCTATACTAGCCCAAGGGTTCACTCCTTTCCTCAGGGTCATGGCTTTCTTCCAACACACCCTTGGGATCCCGAGGGTTGGCCATGAAGCCCCTGGAACTGTGCCAGCTTTGCCCCAAGGATGCCCTCTTGTCTTTCCTCCCACATCTTTATGGTAAAGTAATAAAGTGAGAGGCTGCGTACAGGCCTTCATGTGGCCCCAGTATACTGAACCTCACAGGAACTTGCTGGTCATTGGGCCCTTTGCCAGACATCACTCCAGTATTGTGCCACATGGGGCACCTCAAGCCTTATGGGCTAATCGTGTGGCTCCAAACATCTCCTTTAGCACATACCCCATAACTTGCGAGTATTACATGGATGTTGTTCCCTCAGTTGGGGTCTAAGCCTACTGGACCTCATCCCCATTAATCTGGCTAGCCTAGGTCCACTGTATTAGACCTGGCTCCAAAGCACTAGCTAACTTGGTCTCTTCTGGTTATGGGGCCCTTGTCTGCTGCACCCCACCAATGCTAGGCCCCCTGGCCCCTGTGTTTGCTGTGCACCTCCTGGCACCAGGCCCTCTGGTCCCCGTCTCTGCTGCATCCCTCTGGCACTGGGCTCTCTGGCCCTTGTTCAGTTGTACTCATCGTTTCATAGTAGCTAGGGTCAGGAGGGACCTGAACCTTTGTTCCCTGGAGGGAGGTACACTGGAGTGGGATTTAGCTGCGCATTGTGAATCCAGGGGGGAGGTGGGGAGGGACACACAACATGACTTCAAACAGCCAATAGGAAAGAGGAATGGAATGTTTCTAAAACACTGCCTCTCTTCCAGATTTAAATGCCTACCTCCCCTCTTGAGTTAGGTCCCTATGTGAGATTGAGATTTGCAACTTGAATCATGCATCTAGACATAGATTTAGACCTAACACATTCCTTCATGTACAGGCAACTGATTCACTCTTTAAGATGTGGCAGGGTTCACCTTTATATAGTAACCTAGTGACAGAATTATGGATTCTAGGGCCCCCTTCTCCTAAGGGTGTTCAGACTCGCATGTCCTACCTCCCAGGACACTGTCCTTATGGCCAGCAAATGCTAGGGTGGGTGGCTTGAGAGCTCCCAACACCCCTCCTATGGAAGCCGGGCTGCTATGTAGAAAGGACTGCAAGATTCATGGGCATGACAGAGTAAGCAAGATGGGAGCATAACTCCCAGCCCCTGCCTGAGAGGGAGGGAGAAGTCCTGAGTTTTGACTCCTGTTTCAAATGGTGTTTACATATTTGATCTGATGGCTCTAGTGCACAATGCATAAAGAACATGGGAGCAGAGTTCAGAAGTCCTTTCTGTCAGAAGAATGTCTTCCTTACTGGGTGAGAGTCAGGTTCTCTCTTGCTCTTGCATACTGAATGTTGTACTTCTTTCTATACAGTGAAACAGCTTGGACAGGAGGACAGGAGAGAACCTTCATCCCAACACAGTTTCTAGGCTGATTTGGGCACTTTTCTAGGAAGTCAAAGCTGTGGGTTTGAACTTCTGGAAGCTGCAGAGAGCTTAGAACCCAGATCTTCCATTCCCTGGGTAACAGCTGTGATTCCTAGGCCTTTAAAAGTCACATCCATTGTTCTGAATTCAACAGTGACAACCAATTTCACTCACTTGAGTGTCAGGTGTTCTTATAGCACAACTACTGGCATGGGTCCCTCCAAAGATTAAGGTACAAGGGATGCCTAATCTGTGCATTTCCTACATTCTTAGGTAGGCATAGATGCCTAACTAAATGCTTGGCTCAGTTAAATTTTCAGAAACTCTAGTAACATACTTGAACTTCAGGCACTTAAGTAGGTTTTTACCAGAAGCTAAGTCACCAAAGATACCTTGGGAGCATAATGCAGTTAGGTGGGCTTGCTAGGTATCACTCTCTTAGAGCCTTGTCACCCTAAAGACATGTTAACTGAACTTAAAATGCTAGCATCCAAGTGTTCAAGTGATAAAACATGCTAAGTGCCATTATAACATAGCAATGTTAGGACTTTTCCATATCATATTACCTCATACATGTTGAGCTAACATCCAACTGCTCCATGAAGGTAATATGATCAGGAGGCTCCAGTGCAGTGTGGAAGCTGGGAAAGAGAAATCAGCCCTCCTACTGTACTGGAGTGGGTTCAAGACCAAATTCTACCTAAATCCTATTCTAGGCACCTGCATACCTTTATGAATCTCACTCCAATGCCTTGATCTGTAATCAGGATACTGGTTTGTACATTTAATTTTTAGATGGAAAAATAGTACAGGTATAACTTCTTATAATATACTCTGGATCAGATTATACAATACGTACTGCTGTTCGTGGCAGGTGTCTTTCCTCTTCCGGTCCATAGATGCCTGGTGGGCGAATAACACATGTACAGAGCTTATCCCCTCCTAGGAGATCAAATGAAAAGGTTTTCTTACTACATGAGAGGTATCACATGCATATTATTTGTATTTGTATACCTGGGAAGCATAAGGACAAATAGGCTAGCTATTCTGTGAGAAACTCCCTTTGAAGGAAGGTGTTTTCATCCTCCTTTAAAAATTAATTTCATAGTTGTGAAAATTACTGCCTTTACTTTGAAGGATGAAAACAGAATGGAGAAGGTACTAGCAGAGACTTCCTCAACAATATGCTTTGTCCCGATTTGGAGATAGTACTCCTTACAGTCTAATTATTTACTTAGATTTATAAAATAAAGGCCTATCCACAGCTGTGAGAAACACAGAACACTGAACATCCCAGATTAGCTATAGCTATTCCTCCACTGATTACAACTTCACATAGGGATAGAAACAATCTTTAAAGCAGCTAGCTTCCAAATTAGTTTTGACTTTTCAGGTCAAAACTAATATTTTAAACTCCTCATGCAAATAATAGGTAACAAATATGCTTTCTGTATGAAACTATTAAATAATACCCTCTGCATTAGCTTATTACAAAGTTTCAGCTTTTGTTTCCATGGACAGTACATTAATGTGTCATTGAGCCCCAGCAATGCATAATATTAGTGAGATATGCACGACAAAGAGACTTCTTCCGGAGTTCAGCATGAACAAACAATTCAGGGTGGCAACTGCTATCTAGGCACTCAAGATTTAGAAACTAGCATGAATCAGAAATTGTAAAATCTAAGTAACAAGCAATGGCTCTCTTGGAAATCTGTAAATTTGGGGGGATTTGTGAGGATGAGGCTAGTGGTCAGACTGCTGGAGACTTTGCATCTATAAGGAAACTCAGTGGGATAACTAGTCTAAGTAAGAATAATGAACATTGGGAAGGAAGAAAGGAGCAAATCCTATTCTTATTGTCAAATTAACCATAATTTATAATTAACTTAGTTTAAATTTTCTGAATCTTTTGTTATCCCTTTTTATCATTTGTGTATGGTCCCTTATCTGTCTGATACTCATACACAGAAATTAAGCACATTTATTGAGAGAAGAAAAACACCATATGGCACTTGTATACATGAGGGGCATCTAGTTCCCTTAAATTGAAATGGTGGGATTTTAATTGTAATTTAGGGGCTCCTGTCACTGTGATGGAACAGCGGTGGCCCGCTATCACTTCACCCCTCCTTGCTGTGGGCAGGCTCTGCTTGAAGAGAGAAGACGACAAAAAAAGCAGTGAGGGGCCCAATTCTCCCCCCCCACCCCCCAAGCCTGCCTCTCCCATGGCTGGGGGGTGAGCTGCTGGCAGCTCTGGATCTTCCCTTCATGGTGGTAGCACCCCTTCCCCCCGCCCAGGGCAGCACCCACTTATTAGCACCCCATCTAAGCAGCCCCGGGGGGACACTGCCTCTGTGGAGGGAAGGTCCAAGACCCCCCACAGCTCAGAGCTTGCTGACAGCTCATCCCCACCTGTGGGAGAGGCAGGCAGCCCCCACAAGGGGGAAAAATAAAAAAGGGATCGGGCTCAGCACTTTTTTCCCCTGAGGAGCCTGCCTAAGCAAGCTGCTGCCAAGTCGTGCAGCCCCTGGGCTGTGAATGGGCCTGATGCTTTCCTCTGTGGTGGCAGCAGCACCCCCTTGGACTGCCTGGGCAGGGTGCTAACTGGGCAGCACCTGACCTAATCTAATGATGCATGGGGTGCTGGAAGACTGGGCATGCTCAGGGAAGCTTGGGCATGGCAGGCTTCCAGTGCCCTGCGAACTATCCCTGCCACCTGGGACTGCCTAGGAATGGGCTGGCTTGCCCCTGGGGCAGTGTGGGAAGGTGGCAGGAGGGCAGCTAGATGTACTGGCTGCCAGAGAAGGAGGTGGGGGCTGTGCATGGGGTGCTGGAAGCCTGCCAAGCCTAAACTTCTGTGAGCTCACCTGGGCTTCCAGCATCCTGTGCACCATCCCCACCACCTTCGCTGGCTGCCAGACATGTACATGTGCATGGTTTTTGGTTTTTTGTTCTTTTTATCCACAATGGGACAATTTTCCCTGATCAAACTAAAATACATCTGAGATAGTTTAAGTTGCCATACTCAAATACATTTTAACACAAAAAGAAATTGTGCACGTGTACATGGGGATACCATTGTTAGACAAATGATGATTTCTTGTCACTTTTTGTCACATGCACATGGTCCTACCATCACGTGTACAAGTGCCCATACAAGTGCCAAGTTTATAGTTTGAAGTGCATTAATGACAGAAAATTAATACTTCAAGCATACCTTTTAATGGGGTTCCATTAGCAGCAAGTATCATTTGGTCTGCTATTGCTTTGGTTCTAGAATAATGATCAACTTGCTAAAAAGAAAATGCAAATGTAATGAACCATTTAATTATATTACTTTTCAGTAAGCTAAGGTAAACTAAAGTATTTAGTTAGAGCAGTGATTCTCAAGCAGAATGCTGCAAGAGTCTTTTAATGATGCTGCCTTGCACCTACTGCCCCTGCTGTCACCAAAGCAACTGGTCTTGCCATGCTTCTGTTTCCAGGACATGTTGTGAGGAGCTGAACTGGGATGTGGCCTAAACAGCCTGATAGGAGGTTAGACAAGATACAGTGCTTCTCCTGCCTCTGCTGTGTTCAGCCAAGATATAGCAGGACTTCTTCAGACTCCACTTCAGATTCCCTCAGCTAGGGATTAGGCCCCTGACCTCCCAGCTCACTGGGCAACCTGCGCAGTCAAATGCCAGTTAGATTGCCAGGCAGGCAAAGACTAGGTGGCATTTGCCCTAAGAAGCAACAGGGTTGCACTTAAAAGCAGATTTTTAAATCTAGTGCTTTAAGAATTGACACTTGGTTAATTAATAGCAGAAAGGCTTGCATTAATAACTACCAACAAGGTACAAAACTAAATGACAGAAAAAGACTCTTTCCCAAGTGTAGCTAAAGCAGGAAAGGAAACTACATATACACGTCAATTGAACTAGCAACTAAAGACAAAAGACTAAATATGCATTTAAAGCAAAACCTGTGAATACAGGAAAAATGTCCCATAAGGGACACCCTCACATTTCTCAAGCCAGCCATCCAATATCTAAGGTGTTACAAATGTCTCAATCATTCAATGAATCTTTGGAGTTTTGTAAATAGACCATAACTGGTACAAGCTATTGCAAATTTGCCCCATTGATAAACAAATACCCAAAGACAGGTTCAGTAGCATAGCAATGCCTCTAGGTGTCCTGATTTGACTGCTCACGGCCCATCACATTTAATTGCTGAGCTAGTCAATAACTGCAAGAAACATAAGTCTTCACACCTAGACAAATCCAAAAACAGGAGTAAGGCAACTTAACAATTGTAATATGATGGTCACCCTTTTCCTCCCTGTTTTGTTTAGACTTCAACTAGCTAACCATCAAGGAAAAATGTGTTGAAGCTATAAATTCTTAAAGCAATAGGTTTAAAAACTCAAGTGTAACAGCGGAGCCTTCCTGGGTTCTACCTGGAGCAGTGGGCACTGGCTCATGCCCTGTTTCCTCTCTTGGCCAGCTCTTCAACTCAGTTGTGCCGAAGCTGCCTCCAACTTGGCCCTGCTACAGGCTCAAGTGTTTTACACATTAATAGCCATAATATTATAATAGTATATGTTTTCTGTCACGGGCGGGGGTCCTCCGGGAGGGCCATGATCTCCTTAAGGCCCCTGCCTCTGTGCCAAGTCAGCCCAAGGGCACCCTCTGATTCTCACCCACCACGTCTTTGCTGTTTAGATAAGGTTGAGAGGCTGCCTTACGTCTTCTTGGACACGGTTCGTTGTGACCTCTGTGCCCTTGGACTCCCAGACCCCTTGGGGGTCTTGTCCTGCAAATGGGTGCCCTGGGGCACCCTCATCTTTTGGGCTATGCATGGCTCCAACCACCCCTTATACCACGCCCCAAGCCTCGCAGTTGGACTAGACATTGTTTGGTCACTCGGTCTACTCTCACACCCCTCTCTCTGGGCCTCCTGTGTACTGCCACCCTCTCTTATGGCTCTCTGTGCCCACTCTGGGACTTCTCAAGAATACTACCCCTCTCTTGGGGCTCTCTCTCTAATGCCGCTCCTTTCCTGGGGCTCTCTGTGCCAACACTGGGCCTTCTCTATAATGCTGCCCCTTTCCTGGGGCTGTGTGTGCCCACTCTGGGCCTTCCCCGTAATGTCGCCCCTCTCCTGGGGCTCTCTGTTACCACTCTGGGGCCTTCTCAGTAAAGCTGCCCCCCTCCGGGGGCCTTCTGTGCCCACTCTGGGACTTCTTGGTCAAGCTGCCTGTCTCTCGGGCCCACCGCACTGCTACCCTCTTTCTCCGGGGCTCACCGCACTACTACCCCCTCTCTCCAGGGTTTACCACAATGCTACGCCCTTCCTCAGGGGCTCACCATGCCCCACTGGGGCTTCTCAGTAGTACCCCCTCTCTGGTGTCACCATGCCTGCACTGGGGCTTCTCAACCTTCCCTCTCTGAGGCTGAGGTCTATGCGCCCTGTATGCTGCACCCTTATTGGCGCTGGGGTCCCCATGCCGCTGTGGGTTCCCTATAAGGATGCTGCACCCTCACTGGCGCTGAGGCCCCCACACCTCTGTGGGTCCCTATGAGGCCTCCTCCAACCCCTGATAGCCTCACCCAAACCACCGGTGTAACAACAAAGCAAAACATAAGCCACTTGGCTATAACAACATTGCTCCAATGTCTCAGAGCTGCCATCCTTACTCAGCTGAAGCTATACCTGCGGTCAGGCTGCTTCTCACCTCTTTAGTTTGGGAGCTCCTGCTTCTCTGGCAGGGAACTGCCAGCCTGGCCTCAGCCCCTGGGCTTTATGAGAGCCAGGCCCTGCCCCTTCCGGTCAGCTGACCTCCTGGCAACCCACAGCTGTGCTCCTTATTCCCTGCCAGGGCTCTTTCCCTGGCAGTTTCCCCTCTCTAGGAGCAGGGCACCTCAGTGCTCTGCGACATTTTCCCAGCTTATTTAAAGTGTGCTTCCAGTCATATTATTTTTATGTATGATAAATGCATTATTTTTTAAAATGGTGTGCCACTAAATTGAGAAAAGTAATGGTGGGGGTGCCTTGAGTCTAAAAGAGGCGGGAGTCAAGGAATTAGAACTGACAGCCCGTACAGTAAAAAATCTTCTCGTTGAAGTTCAAAGTCCGCTTTTAACTTAACATTATTTTTACTTTTTCCAAGACCCCAGGTCTGGTTATGAGCATCTTTTTATTAAACATTCTCCACCCATGAAAATAATCTCACAACAGAGTTCTGGTAGCAAGAACAACATCTACACAAAAATGGACCTATAGAAACAAACATTCTCCATATAAGTGCCTCCTAAGATGCAATAAATCCAATTTAATGAAGCTGGACAAAAATGCTTTTCTACAGATAAAGCTGACAAGATCAATTACATAGGAAAAGTACCTTTTCTAGTGGAAAATATGGTACTGTTTCCTCATCTCCTTCTTCAATGGGATTACCCCCAAATACCACATTCACTGTACTGGTATATACCAGCCTTGGAATACTTCTTTGCTTGCACACTGTAATAATATACAAAATAATTAATTTGAAATAAAGAGAGAAGATTAGGAAAATAAATTAATTGACAATGAGAATTTTTTTATTAAAAGTAACTCCAGCATTTATAAAAAAGACAGCCTAACTTTTAGCATTATTAACATAATTTCCTTTCATTCAGATGGCATTTCCTGACCCCCAACATATGTCATAAAATGCTTGTTATGACTATGTGCTTTACAACCTGCACATAAATAGGCTTGGCAGGCTTCTAGTTTTATTGGTAAATATTCATAAATGTCAATTTTACCTCATACTCAGAGATCAGCAAAAAATATTTCCATTGTTAATAATCGAAATTTGTAGAAAGGGGACATAAGAAAAATGATGGCTCATGGATTGTGTAATGAAAGGGAGAGCAGTACAGAACCATGCTGACTGTAGGTTGAATTGCAACTCCCAGAAACCCCAGGGGACTGGGAACAAAGGAAGAAGAGGTGACGAAGTGGACAAGGAAGCTATGGGCAAGCAAAGCTGGGACTGATGGCAGTTCTCCCATGCAGCTGACAGCAGCCCTACAGAAGCAAAGTTTGCCATTAATAAATTGTCTGCCCCTACACCCTTAATTTTGCACACTCCTGAAAATCGACAAAAATTGAAATAAAATGCTGAAAAATAAATATTAATATTATCCATCAAAACTATTTAAAAAAACCTGATTCTGCTAAACCTACATATACGTGATGTTCATATTGCCACTAAATTGCAGTCAACAAATGGAGAAGAGAACTACTGAGGAGACACGTTGAAGAAACTCAAAAGCCATGCTGTATTTCAGAAACATCATACAAATTTTAATTTTGTGTTCGGGGTAAATTAAATAAATTTAAATACGCATTTCTGATGTGATCAAACAGAATTATAAATGATCTTCTTTTTTTGGTGTGGTTATTAGCATGGATAGCAACCCTTCTTGCCAAAATCACTTTAGCCCAATCTTGAAGTTTCATGGATTCATAGACATTCAGGCTGGAAGGGACCTTGAAGATCATCAAGTCCAGCCCCCTGTCCCAGGGGCAGGAAGTCAGCTAGGGTCAAAGGATCCCAGCAAAATAAGCATCCAAACATTTCTTGAAAGAGTCCAGGGTAGGTGCTTGCACCACTTCTGGAGGGAGTCTGTTCCAAGTCTTGGGGGCTCAGACAGTAAAGGAATTTTTTTCTTGTGTCCAGTCTGAAATGGTCTTGGATGAGTTTATGACCATTGGTTCTTGTTTTACCTTGGGGGTACTCTGGTGAACAGATGTTCTCCCAGATCCTGATGTACACCCCTTATGTACTTATAGGCAGTCACCAGGCCTCTGCCGAGCCTGTGCTTTTCCAGGTTGAAGAGTCTCATGTCTCTCAGCCTCTCTTCATAAGGCCTATTCTCTTGCCCTCTGATCATGTGTGTGGCTCTCCTCTGGACTCTCAAACTTCTCAACTTGAATTGCTCAAGGCTTCTCATTCTCATTCTTGAATTGAGGAGCCCAGAACTGGATGCAGTACTTCAGCTGCAGCCTCCAGATGACAGCTATGAGAGCACTGTTACTTTCAACACATTTAGTCTGTGTTGTCACCTCCTTGCTTGTTCAGAAAAGACTCCATGGGTGTGTCCCCATGACCAGGAACATGTGTTCTCTGTGGACAAATAGCAGCAGCACACATATGGGCTGCTGCTAGTTGACCCCAAGCATGCGCCCCCATGTGTGCTTTGGTGCACAGCAGATTGCTCTGGGTGGGGTAGGAGAGACTGGGGACGGCACCTGGGCTGGTCTCAGAAGCCTTATCTGGGGTCCTGGGGCTTCCCAATGCTCCAGTGCCAGTAATCCAGAGCCTGGCTGGCAGCTGGAACATGGCTCTGGCCAGCCAGGCTCTGGTTTCAGGCAGCACACACTGCAGCCATGTGTACCCAATTTGTTTTGGCTTGCTTTTTTTTGGTGCATTTTTTTTACACCGGGATCTCTCGGTGTCAAAACCCCCCCTGCCCTGCTGCTAATTAGCAGTATGATAAATGTGTACACATCTAGCGTGTGCAGTGTGGCGACACTGCAAACCATACACCTGCACTTGTAGGGATGCACCCCATAAAGCTATTTCCAGTTACATCTCATCAGGACTTAATTGTGACGGTAACCAAAGCTGCCTTTTTAACTCTCAAAGGCAAAGGCCTCCTTCCTACATCATCTTCCAAAATGTTATGAAGGACAGAGGCATCTTTCTGCCTCTTCTCTAGTTTTACAACAGAGAACATACAAAAGGTAGGTCAGGTTAGTACCTTAGAGACTGGGTGGTTTTGAAAGGCATGAGCTTTCATAGGCAACAGCCTACTTTGTCAGATGCTGAGAAAGACAAAACAGAATGAATCTAACCTTTCTCTTCCAAGCAGTTGTGAAGTGAGAATTTGGCTAAAATATAAGAGAGGAATAAAAACAGAAAAAAACTAAACCAAATGTGATTCATATATCTTATATCTTTTAAATCCAAACTGACTTTCCAAAGTCTGACTTTTGACTTTTTAAAATTTATTTCGTGGACAATCCCGGATTCTGTGGTTTCCACAAAATTCATGGAATTGTGAATTGAGTAGACTCTTAATGGTTAGCAGTATGAAAAGCTTCCATATGAGGCAAGACTAAAGAGGCTAGGCCTGTTCAGTTTAGAAAAGAGATGCTTGAGGGGGAACATGATAAATGGCAAAGGGAGGGAAAGTAAATAGCCATTTATTATTTACTCTCTCGCAATACAAGGACAAGGAGTTGCAAAATGAAACTAGTAGGTAGTGAGTTTAAAACTAACTAAAGGAAGTTTTTTTTCATGCAGTGTGTAATTAAAGTATGGAACTCATGGGCACCAGGGATGTGGAAGCTCATGGTTTAGTCCAGAGGTGGGCAAAATATGGCCTGAGGGCCAGATCCAGCCTGCCAACTGATTGGATCCGGCTCAGGGAGGGCACCCACCAGGTGAATGGATCCAGCCCACGGGTGGGCATCTGTGAAGTAAATGGATCTGGCCTGTGGGCAGGCAACAGCTCTGGATCCAGCAGCCATGTGGTGTTGGGCAGCTGGCGCTGCTTCTGGCATGCCACGTGCTCCCTCTCTCTCTCTCTGGGCTGGGGCTGACACCATCACAAAAGCAGAAGCATGAACCTGCCCACAGCTGTAGTATACTTGCTTCTTCTTCCCCCCAGTCTGGACCCAGCAGCCGCTGGACGCATCCACAACTGCCCAATGGAAAAGGGGTGCATGCATACGTGTGTGTGTGTGCACTAAAGCTGTGGGCAGGTGGACTCCCGCCACAGTGGTATGGTGAGGGTGGGGTATGCTAAAGCTGCGGGCAGGTTCAGGCTTCCCTGTTGGTCACTGGCCTGGGAGGGAGGGATGGGAAAAAGAAGAGGGAGACAGATGTGGCTATTGACAGGTCACCAAAACGCACTAAGTGGCCCGCCACCCAAAAATGGTGGTGGTGGGGAGGAATGCATCTAAAGCTCATTTGACAAGCTTTAATCAAAGTACCTCATCTGCCATTTTTAATAACGGGGATGCTGATACACTCTGGGCGCTTTAATTAGAGCAGCTCTGAGAGCGCTGGGGCGTGGAAATTACAGCACATCAGAGCAGTCTCCCTGCTTGTATCTAGGCACCAAGAGCTACTCTACTTAAAGCTTCCTCCAGAGCACATGTATAAACGCCCTTAGTGTTTATTTCTTCCCAGTTGTCCAGACTACAAAGCCTATGCAGAAGGTTCATTTTCAACATAAAATATAATAACAAATGTTTTCAGTATACTATAAGTGTTTTAAATTAGAGCCTCATTCTGCCACCCTTGTTTACATAGATTAATTTCTTACTCTGCAAATAAGGATGAAAGCATTGCTTTTTGTCTCTTACACTAAAGGTTTGATCCAAAGTTTACTGAAGTAAACAGAAATCTTTCTATTGATTAAACTGGGTTTGGATTTGGTCCAAAGAAAGAAAATCTCTATACATACCATCCATGATTACTTCTGTGCCACCGACATTTGTGGATTCAATCTTTTCTTTATCTTGTAGCTAAAAACAGAGTTTATAGAGTATCTGTAAATTTAACAATATACATTCACCACATGACTGTTTTAATCCCCCAAAGTAAAACAGTCATGTCCACTTTGTTATTTAGTTCACTGTCCCCTGTCTTTCAAAGACAGAGCAATGTCCTGTAAACTCCCCTTTTATTTTTTATTGTGCTAACAATTCACAAATAAATTGATAAAAATAAAGCAAAAGTGAAAATGTTCCTGGAAATAGGTTGCAAGATCTCAATTTTCTGCCCTGCTCAAGCTAGGCTTGGCAAGACCACGGGAGAAAGAGGATGGATTTATTCCACCCACATGCCTTCCCATATTCTGAGGCTGGCCAAGTACCTAATTTTACCACCAAAAAATTAGCCTTAGCTTTGATCAACCACTTATCTATGTATCTTAGTTAGGTTATGCTGGCCAGTATCACAGTGGGAGGTAAAAACTTCTCAGGACTGGAGTCTTCAACAACTGCTGCTGAGCTATGGCTATACTTTTGGGCTAAGTAAAGGCAGTCAAAAAGCCCAAGGCTGAATTGATTCAATCTTCACAGGTTAGTCTGAACTGCACAGACTGAATCAATAAGCAAGTGACCAGACATTCACCTCTGATTCTGGAAATGAAGCCATGTGCCTGCAGTGGCTCAGACCAGAAGCCAGGGGGCTCCAGAGCATGCCAGGCAGACAGCCTGGGCCAAGCCTGGCCACCATGAGAGGGAGGGCTTGCAGGAAAGGTTCAAAGCATTTCGGGATGCTGGGGGACTGTAAGTTAAATTGAATCTGGCAGAGATCTGGGACAGAAGTTCAATAAACCAATTTAACCTAAATCTGTTAAATCTGATACTAAATCCACCCAGGTTTTTCTTAAACCAGTTTTGGTCATTTTGAAAGTGGTTTAAGTGCATGGAACTTCTGTTGTGTTACAGATCTGAACTGGTTTCTGATCACTTATGCCAGCTTGTATGTATTTCTGTCCCTAGCCTTGAAGACTTGAGAGAAGGGAAGATATCTTCCTTTCCAAAGTCCTGGAGTCAGGCTGTCTATACATACTCCAAGATTATTATTTTGGTCTATACATTGGGTTAATAATTTGGAACTATTTAATAAATAGCTCCTTATTCTCTGCTTGGAATATTCAGCCTTTATAAAAGAAATTTCCAATCAATTCTGCCCAAATTTAATCTAATCACATCTGTCAGACGTTCAAATTAAATTTATTTTTGGATCCAAAATATGTTTTTCACTAAAAAAACCTCCATAAAAACAAAAACTATAGTTTTTCAAGTAGTTGCACAACTACTTGAAAAAATGAACAAGAATGTGTTTTTTGATTAATTTTGTTGTTTCACTTATTTCTATGTGCACAATATGCTGCTGCTTTTATAAGGGTTAAGGGAGAAAAACAATATGAAAATTGTACTGACTTGCTCCAGTCCTGACATTCCATATGAAGCTGAATGAAAAACACAGTTAACCCCTTCACAAGCCTTGAACACTGCATCATAATCCCTCACATCACCCTATAGGAAAAGAAAAGAATTCATTTGCAAGGTGTCAGGAAGATATTTTATCAACTACTGTTACTAAGGAAAATCTAAAATATTCCTATAGTAGGATCAAAGTGCTGTTGTAGGTGATGATGGTCCAGGAAATATTCAAAGAACAAGGGTTTCATTGGTGATATCTTATACTGTAACAGCTGTATAGTTGATAGAGATGTTTGTGCCCACAAGCTTGTCTAACATCTCTACCAGCTATAGAGTTGGTCCAACAAATATATGTTACAAAACGCTTGCTTCTTCTATAAAGTAATCTTGTCCTTCTCACAATGCTTGCTTGGATTACTAATATTAAATAAGCTTTTACAAAACTGAATGACATAATCTATTTTAAAGACTTTTTAAGGATAAAACAAATATATATAGTTACAGCTTGTTGCAATGATACTGCATATTTTTTTGTTCTTCAAGCTGCATGTTAGCAAAACTTGTTTGATTTGAATGGCAGGGAGAATTCAGTGGTACGTCAGGCTGTCACTCAAAGATGAGAATTGTAAGCTACCCAGTATTCATAATATTTCACTCATTAAATCCTAGATTTTACAATTATTAGAACACATATAAAATGTCCTTCTGTTCTCCTGCAAGTTTATTTTAAACATGTTTCAGTGGATGCATCTACTTGAGACACTTACTGATCATTAGCCTAATAACACTGCACAGTAGTGTGTCATGGCAAAAACTATGCTAATAGCTTAGTGCATAGTGTTATGAGGCTAATGAGCATGAAGCGTCACTAAACTTCACTGACAATACTGTGCAAGTAACTCTCAGTACTGCACATTTAGTTAGTACTTTATTTAGCAAGTACTAAACTAGGGACTTCTGTACATGCGCAGAGAGCCTGCTCCAACACCTTGGATTTCCAGTGCATCGGAGCGGACTTGAATAACTGAGTCTGCTGGAGCATGGAAATTACTACACTTGAGCAGAGTTTAGTGTCATGTGTATTAGTGTCCCGGCACTGAAAAATGGTGGCAGGGCACTTTAAACTAAAGCACATTTGACAAGCTTGAGTTCAAAGCACTCCACCACCATTTTTCAACATGGGGACACTGATACACATGATGCTCTGGGTGGTTTTAATTAGCATGGCTCTTGGAGCTCCACTAATTAAAGTGCCCCCCCTTCCCCTGCCTTCTGGAGCATGCCAAAAACTCCCTAAATGTGCAGTATTTAAGGCACATTAATGAAATGTAGATGCACCCAGTGGGTAGCAACGCACTACAGCAATGTAGCATTGACTGGCACAAACCACGACATTACAACGATGTCACTGTAGCAACGTGCTCCTGTGATATAGCATACTGCTACAGCAATGTAGCAGGCGCAGCTTAAAATAACCGTGTTCAGCTGACACAGTTCTGAGCTTCAGGCTAGCTGTACAGATAGAGACCAAAACATGAAACGGTTAATAAGTGGTGAGTGGTAAAGTACAAACGTCAAATCTGATTCAAACTTCTGCCAGACAGTTGCTAGAATACTATCTTGCTCTGTGGGCATTTTTAATCTGACATTCCAGCTACCCATGTAAGATTAGCTCTTTTACTTTTACTTTTACAAATGGTTAAACCAAAACAGCGATTGGTGAAGTGACTGGCCCAAAAGTCACATCGCATCTGCAGAGTCAGGACATAGACATAACTGCAACTGTCAGCTCTTTATTCAAACCACTCTCTTGCTCCTTTCTGCTAGTAGGTCAGCTCCACTTAAATTATACCATTTGAGGTCTTTGGAAAGTGACATATATGGCAGCTGAAATCTGAAGAGGTCCTTAATATTGCTTATAGCTATTCTGTTTATGGAACTGAGCGATTAAAATTGCTAAAGTACACAGAAGTGTAACACTTGTTTTAACATCAGTGCTGTAGAAAATGTAACTTCATGATACCTGGATAAACACGACTCCATTAGGAATTTTCCATTTAGGTTTCTGTATATCAAACAGAGTGACGGTGACCCCTGATTTGGCAAGAGCACACCCAAGACTATATCCAAAGTAGCCTCCACCTCCTGTCACCATGGCCTTTTTGCTTCTTTTAAGCACAGCTCCAACATGTCCATTCAGGCTGTAGTCAGATGGTTGTCTCCAGTTGGGCATTACCCCATTGCACTTATTTTGTACCATGTCTACAAAATGAGAGATGATTTTGAAAACACTTCCATAGTACTCTGAGATGGTGAGAGCTTCGCTAAGTTTTTGGTTAAAAAATACATTGATGAGAACATTGTTTTCCTTTATTATAATTTCTTCAGAATATCTAAATATAAATCATATTACTAATTTCAAGATTTCTAAGTACAACGAGCAACAAATATGAATGCTCATTCTAAAGTTTAGTCTTTTTTTTCTAATCGCAATTTGCATGTAATTTTTGTTTTATTTCTATCTGAAATAACAACATTCTGCAATCACAACACTGTCATCTGCAATGTATTGTTTATAAGTAAATTATTTTAGTGCTTTCTATCCTGGAAAGATTTACAAGCTTTACATAAATTGATATATTATGTATAGATTACTACACTATAGTAATATTATATATATATAGCATAGCCTCCAAGAACAAAAAATGTATGAGTTTATATAACATCAGAACAAGGAATAAGAACATAAGAACTGCCATACTAGATCAGATCAAAGGTCCACCTTAGCCTAGCATCTTTTCTTGGACAAGGGCAAGTAGCTGATACTTTAAAGGAGGGGTGTAAATTTCACTCAGTCCCCCAGCATGGACTGGGGCCATGGGGCTCCTTGCAGGCTAGAACTGGATGTGGTGGCAATGACATAGGGATTAACATAACTGTTGCTTGCCTCACCTCAAATTCCTGGCCCCTTTAGGAATGTCACGGGCCAGAAAACATGGCTCTGTGCACTGGATCCAGCCTGTGGGCTGTAAATTTGACACCCCTCCTTTAAAAGAAGAGTACAAGAAACATGGCATAAGTAGGATCCCTCTTCATTTATTGCCTCCTGCTCACAAGCAGTCAGGTTTGGGATGTCCTGCGCCCAAGATATAGAACTGGTATAGAAAGGTATATATAGAAAATGCTCCAAACCACTAGTATGGATCACCGTTTCCCAGTTTCTGAGTCCTTGCTTATAACTGTAAACATCAAAAGTTGTTACCATTTGATGCCTATTTGGATACCTATGCAATTGAATTTGTGGTCTCTACCCAGTTCCTAGTTGTTCTCATGCAAAACCATCCTTGCCAGCAGTCGTGTTTACTCTGTTCTGTAATAAAATCAACTTTATTCCAGAATAATCAGCCCTTTTTGCAAGTACACAAATTATTCTTGAATAAAGATTTTTTTAGTTCAAAAGAGCATCCATATGAAGAGCCACTTCAGAATGGTTACTGTAGAATAACTTGTTCCACCATAGGTATGCCAGCTAATTTTTGGGGGTACACCAGATATGTCTTTGCTGTAGAATAATCCATTCAATTTTTGGCTCTCATTGACCAGAATGCAAATCCAACCTGCTGCACTCCGCTCTCAGTCTGTGTGACATCAGCTTTCACAGTGGCATTACTTGAGTTTACATCAATGTACAAGTGGGTTAAGTGAGAGGTGAATTACACCATTTCATGATTTTTTTTTATATTTAAATATTGCCTCTGCTCTCCTGAACCTGGGAAAGAATGTCATTGATATTCAGGGTTTAGGGTGGATATTGCTTTACCTTGGTTCAAGCATTCATTACAGCAAACCAAAAGAGTATGCAGCATTCAGAATGCTGTAACACCAGAGCCAGCCTTAGGGAAAATAGCACCCTGAATGAACTTGTATTTTGCTCTCTGCCACGCACACATCAGTGGTGCAGCTGCAGACAGAGGCAGGCAGGCAGGAATGTGGGACACACTCCAGTGGGGCCCAGACTTCCCAGACCAGTTCCTCCTGAGCAGAGACTGGAGAGAGTTGCTGTAGCTATACAGGCAGTACCTGTAGCTCTGCCTCCCTGCTGGACTGCACCCCAAACCCTTGTTTGCCTGCCTCTGCCTGCAGCAGTATCACCGACCTCTCAGGGCTGCGTGCTGCTGTGCATGTGTATATGTTTGGTGCCACCCAATGTGACTGATGTTGACTACCCACGTCATCTATCCCTAAGTTCGGCTTTGTATTGTACTGCAGACACATTTCCTCCTAAGCACCTACACCACCATTCTACAGCAGGATCAAACTGGGAAGTTACAGGAGCATAGCATGGTGTCTCTGTCAGCTAAGCACTCCTAAACTCAGGGAGATTAACAGCTGCCCATTTTGTCTGCACTGGCACAAAAAAGCACCAGAAAATCTAGTTTAGAGAACATATAGTTACACACTGCCACTACTTAGTTTTATTTTTATAACTTCTGTGTTTAGTATTACTTACTTTTTTTTAAGCTTCAGGCCCAACCAAGTGAATACCAGACTTCCCATTCTATTACACCAGTTTAACACCAAAATCATTTAATTGAGTTAAACAGAGCTACAATGGCATAAAGCTAACAGAGCAGAAAACCTGAGACCTGTAATTTTCTTTTATACTTTGAAACTTATAAGAGAAATTTGCTGGTATCTATACAATTTGAAAGTGACTCGCATTGCTAAATAGGAATTACATTTAAATCAGCAAGGAAAAGAACAAACCTCCTCTTCTCCTCTAAAGAAGAGGAAATAGGATGATTATTACTGTCTCAAACACACCACCTTATAGCTTAAAACTGTAAAATGTTTTCCCTTCCACTAGTTAACCACAAGAACAAACTGAAAGCTGAGTGCAACAGGTTGGTTCCTATATTTGAAAAATGTAATTACTGACACCTGCCACTTACATCCCCTTCTAGTCTTCTAGTCTAGTACGCAGTCTCCTGGGGAAAAGAAATCCTTTTACCTGGAGAATGCTACATAAAATATCTTGAAAGAAAACCAAAACTGCCAGTACAAGGGACTTCATCAGTTTCGGAGAGCACGAGAGTATTCTTGCTGAATTTTCAATGCGGTGTAAGAGTTCCAATCAGATAAGATTTAGTTCCGATACCTTTTGTATATTTGTAACTCTATTTCCTTCAGTTTGTAGAGGCTTTTTGCAGGGTTTCATTCAAGCCTCCTATGCATGCTCATGACTACATATGATTAAGTTCAACTACTGTAGGTGCATCCTTAGTTTTTTTTCAACATACCTCTAGGTATCAGGGGCTCATGAATGCTGCAATGCTGGGGCGCATGAAGTGTCCCACAGAAGCATGGGGGGCTCCCCAGTGTGCTCCGCAGGAGACCTGGAAGTGGACCAGAAGCACTTCCAGCCCACTTCCAGGTCTGCCAGGGAATGCGCAGGGGGGCCCCCACACATCTCCCAGCTCAGTGACTGGTGCCTCCTGGGTCGGGGGGGGGCACCTGGGGTCCCTCTGTGGCCAATTGCTGAGCTGAGGAGGGGACATGGGGCCCCTTCTGGCGCACTCCCCAGCAGACCCAGAAGTGAACCGGAAATACTTTCGGTCCACTTCTGGGTTCGCTGCCAAGCATGTGGAGGGCCCCCCCTGCACTCCTGTGGGACACTCCATGCACCCTTGCATTGCAGCGATCATGAGCCGTGCCTGCTACCTCAAGGTATGTAGAAAAACCTTTTAAAGCAGTGTCTATGTCCGAATCACTGATTCTCCAAATCAGCATCGAATCTTCAGATTTGGATTTGGCTGAATTGAATCAGGGACAGTGATCTGAATCAACTATTTGAATCACTGTCCCTGATTTGGGTCAAATTCAAATTGAATAGGGCCTGCTTCACACACCCCTAATCCTTAGCTACCCCACTACAACCTTGAGAAAAACTATGAAGTACCTTATCACACACAGTAACAGTCCAACATATTTACTTTTAATCAGCCAAAAGAGAGGTATTACCTTTGTCAGACGTTAGCAACTTTCCCCAGTCTTCCTTTCAAAGTGAATGAGACAAAACAAATCGTACTGTCTGGAAGATTATTAGCACAAGGATAGCAACCTTCCCCAGACAAGCATGGTGATTTTCCCAGATAAATGTAGGTCCTATATATTGCCCCACTGTTTCACAAGCCAAAGGGAGGCACTTACCTGAGGCTAGATGGGCTGGAAATCAGGAAAGGGCTGGGCTCAGAGTGTGGGCAGTTCAACTCCCTTCCCAAAGGCAATTCAGAGTCTTGTTTCATCTTACCCCGTGAGCTGCACAAATGTTGACTGGTGTTAGTGCTAGCTTGGAATTTGGAGCAGTCACGCCCGCAGCCTAGGAGCCTCCTCTGATTGTCCCCAACCTGCACAGCTATGACTTGCCACCAGAGGCCTAGTGAGCAGGTCCAGGACTAGGAGCTGGAGCTATGAATTGCCACTAGAGGGCTGGTCATCCAGGATAGGCTTCTTACCTGCTCTTCAGGTAGGGGCGTGAGCATTGGTGATGCATAGGGGGTGCAGGAAAGTGAATGTGCACCCCCTACAAAAAAGCACCGCTGACACTGCCGGCAGCATCTGTGGGTGGACAGCAATTGCCGCTGGCCACTGCCGATGCTGCCAGCAGTGTCTGCGGGTGGTTGCCAACCGCTGGTTGGTGCTCACCACGCTGCTGCTGCTGCCAACAGTGCTGACGGCGTTTGTGGGAGTTCCCCACTTACCACCACCGTACTCCTGCCACTGCCAGCACCACCCCATCCACCGGCAGCACGCATCATTCATGCGTGTGAGAGATCCTGCAGTGCTGGAGAACTTTCAGTTTAGGTGGCACATCTGTGAGGAGTGGCCACGCTATAAATCTTGCGCTGGAGTAGCGCAATTTTAAGCTGCACAATTAGTACTTAAAACCACATTATGGTGTTAATACACAGACAATCCAGGAGTAAGAGCTCCAGAAGCCTCCCAAAATTGCCATGTTACAAGGCTCTCAAATAGTTTCTTTCTAGCAGCCCTTTCTACAGAAAAATAAGATTTGCAGGTATAGGAACATTAGAGATATATCTAGGCAGCATTAGTATACATTTACTATTTATCTCATTTCAATAATCAAATTGTACAAAATCATCCTGTGCTTACAAAGCTGTGTCTCTCTGCAGCTATTTTGAATGAGACAGAATAATGAATAATGCAATATTAAGAAATGTTATGTCTCTTATAGAAAGTCTTTTTAAAAAGGAAAAGAAAGAACTTGAATCCTCAAATGAGTGTCTCTCCCCACCAAATGAATGAGACTTTGGTAAATGTACTCCAATTTAATAGGCAGAAACCAAATGAAATCTTGCTTGGGTATTTGGATTTGCAACACAGTTTTTCATGCAGTGAATGTATAATGAAGAATAAATAAAAAACTCCTAGTGACAGTATCCTGTTTAAAAATTATTTTAAGATCTTTGAATTTGAATATCTGTTCTAGTAAGTGTATTCATACTTTCATCTTGACTTTTGCAGTCTTAGGCCCTGCTAACACTTAAAAAGAAGCCAAAATTTAAGCAGATTATTTGTCCTATTGATTTAAGTAATGCGTGGGCATACAGAAAGGGTGGACAACTATTTGGGCTGGAGGGCCACTTAGGGGGTTTTGGTGAGCTGTCGTGGGCCAGGTCAGCACCCAGAACAGCTCATCAAAACTCCCTAAGTCGCTCTGCACCTGTGCTTGACCAGGCGGCTGGGTTGGGCCCATGGGTGAGCAGAAAGCGGCATTCAGCAATGAGATGGGTGCATGTGGCTGGGGTTGGGGCTGTTGGGATCACTGGGCAGTGACAGCA